>JAGPOW010000304.1:96875580-96897634 GCA_030014935.1 Caiman crocodilus
ATATATATATATATATATATATACACACACACACACACACACACACACACACACACACATATACACCCCCCCATACATGCATACACACCTCAACACCCAGACAAACTAACCCCACCGTTTGTAAGATCTAACAGAGTATTAATGCTTATGCTTATTAATGCTTATGCTTGCATAATATTTTAAGAACTTAATTAATGGTAAAGGCCAGGCAAAAAAGATTCCATGATTCTTCAGTTTTAAGCGTCAGATGTCCCACAGATGTGTTATAAATATTTGGGTAATGGGAGACTGTTAATTTTGGGTGTCCAAAGACCTGATATTCAAAAATTATTGTTGCAGTTTATTTAACATTTCATCTGTTCAGACCACTTCTGTCCCTGACTTTCAGTGCTGCTGCAATTCAGACCTGAAGTGTTTCAAGTTGGCTGTACAGAAAATGAGGAAAATACATTGGATGAGAGTGAAAAGCTTGATTTAAATGACTAGACTTACACTGAATCCCTGCTTGCAGTGTCTGAGCTAACTGGTGTATCGCTACAGGGTGGTGCACTGTGGTAGGTTACATATATTCTAGATATAAGGAAAGGGATGCCAAAAAAACTTCCCATTGTGTGTGTAATTATGAGCATTATCAGTACAAGACAACATAAAGCACAGAACCCCCCAGCCGCATTAATTCTTCACTTTGCAGTGAGCAAGCTCGTAAAGATATTGAAAAAAAATCATTCTGTTCCCATGCAAGTGAGAAGTGTTGATTACAAAAGAGAAAAACAACCATCCCATTTCTCAAACCCCTCATTTTCATAGTTTCTATTATTTTTACTTCCTTGTTCCCTCTGTGTTCTCTCACCTGACTGAAAAGCAAGAGATTTAACATCAACCAACTGGTCAATGTCCCCATTTCTCAGACTGCCAGAGGACAGAGCTGTGCTCTGGAAGATTCCCTGGCTTACATATAGTCAAAAAGCGTGAAGCTGAATCAATTCAGTCTTTGCAGGTTAGTCTAAGCTGCACAGATTAAAGTGACACAGAAGTGAACAGGCATTTACCTTTGATTCGGGGAATGTAGCTATGTGTCTGCTGTGGCTCAGAAGCTGGGGTGTGCTACAGCATGCTTCTCTGGTTGTGTGTTCACTTCTTCCTACTGCCTCCAAGGTCTCTGGGAGTTACAGTCCAGAATTACAACAACAGGACTCTGCAGGGTTGCTCATCACCTCTTCTTCTTGGTTTCAGGTGCCTCTGAGCTTTGTAGTCCATAGTTGCAGCCAGCAATAAGTTTGAGTGAGGGAAGGTGTGTTTAACCCCACCTCCCAGGCCCCAGACCCCAGCCAGGGTTTGCTGGGGGACGTGCATTGCCCACCATAGACCGGGCTGCATCCCTGGCTGAGTTATATCCCCCTGCCCTTGTCAGCCAGCCTTCACTGCTCTGGGTAGACAGCAGAGAGGAGGGGCCAGCCCTGCTCTTGAGAGCAGATAGCACAGCACAGTCCAAGGCTGGAAACATGCTGGGATGCTGGGGAACTGTAATTTAACTTGAACCAGGAAGGGGTCTGGGACAGAAGTTTCATAAACCAGTTTGACCCAGATCAGTTCAGTTTGATACTACATTCAAGCAGGTTTATTTTAAACCAGTTTCAGCCATTTTGAACTTGGTTTATATGCACGGATCTTCTGTTGTACTACAGGTAAGCAGTGCTTACAGGCAGTTGCCACTCACCGCCACTAGTGTTTGCGGGTGGTCCACGATCGCTGCTGGCCACTGCCAGTGCTGTCGGCAGTGTCTGTGGATGGTCGCCAACCCCTGCGCAGTGCTCACTGCCTCCCTCCCCTAGCACTGACAGCACCAGGGGCATCTGCAGGAGTTCCCACTTACTGCCACCATGCTCCTGCCGCCACCATTCTCCCCCAGGGAACACGTTGTTCATGCTAAGTCAGCCTCATATACTGGACCGTCAGTTGCATACCTTCTCCAAGCATGTGCCTCATAACTAGGCCCATAGACTTCAGACAGTATGAGACGTATAGCAAATAATATTAGATTTCATTTCAAAAAATGCTAACCAAAGTGGCTTTACTACTTAAATTCCATAATAGTGGTTAATTTGCAGTATATATAACTATATATACAGACACACATATTTATAAACTTACACCATGCAATTAAATTTTATGAATAATGAAAGTAAATTGATTATTTTAACAAAGTTTCTAGATACTCAGTTTGCATCTTAGAGTCAACTAAACAGTTCTTGACACTTGAAAAAGGAACCTTTCAAACTTCTTGAGGGAAAATTAATGCTGAGATCTACAGCATATTCTTAGTTTCAAACAAATGGCCTTCAAGATATATTACTGTGACAAATAATTGCAGAACTATGGGACTGGATTATTAGTGACCTCCTAATTTATGCTTTTGGAGAGAAACAGAACTTCTCATCAAGTCCATTGATAAGATAAAGACCAGAAAGAAACCTTGTAAAATTTGGATGAATTTCAGGACAGGATTTTTATCTAATCTTTTGACTAGAGCATAACATGTGAGGATTCTTTACTAGCAGTGTTGATAGCAGAAAGTGAAAAAAGTCTCCATTTCATAGGAAAGTAGGGCTGACAGGGACCTCACAGGGTTATGTAGTCCAGCCCCCTGCTCAAGGCGGGATTGTCCTTGACTAAACCATCCCAGCCAAACATCTATCCAATTTTGAAAATTTCCAAGGATAGTGATTCCACAATTTCTCTGGGTAGCCTGTTCCACTATTTGACCACCCTCATAGTCAGGAAGTTCCTCCTAATGTCCAGCCTAAATTTTCCTTTGCCGCAGCTTGAGGCCATTGCTTCTATGCCTGTTCCTACAGCCAGAGGGAAAAGCCCATCTCCATCTTTTTAGTAATTGGCATTTAGGTATTTAAGAATTGTTATTGAATCCCTCCTCAGTCTTCTTTTCTCCAGATTAAATAACCCTACCTCTTTCAGCCTCTCCTCATTAAGTCTTATGTTCCTGGACCCTAATAATTAGTGTCACTTTGCATTGGACTCTTTCATTGAATCATAGAAAATTAGGGTTGGAAGGGATCTAAGGAGGTCATCTAGTCCAACCCACTGCTCAAAGCAGGACTATCTCCAAATATATCATCCTAGCCAAGGCTTTATATAGCCAGGTCTTAAAAACCTGCAGGGATGGAGATTCCACCACCTCTCTGGGTAACCTGTTCCAGTGCATTACTATCACCCTCATGAGAAAGTTTTTCTTAATATCTGACTTAAACTTCTCTTGTTGCAACTTGAGATGATTGCTCCTCATCTGCCACCACTGAGAACAGTTTAGCTGCATTCTCTTTGTAACCACCCTGCAGGTAGCTGAATGCTGCTATTATATCCCTTCCCGGTCTTCTTTTCCAGACTAAATGGGCATTTATACACATGCTCCAGGAGTGGGGGGAAGGAAGAGGATGGTGCTTTAATTAAAGCAACTCTGAGAGCCACTCAAATTAAAGCAGCCAGAGCACATCATGTATCAATGCCCCCAAGCTTCAAAATGGCAGTAGGGGTGCTTTATCTAAAGCTTGTCACATGAGCTTTAGATACAGTGTCCCTGCTGCCATTTTGAAAATGGAGATGCCAATACATGAGATGCAGGAGGTTGCTGGAGTGCAGTAATTGCCATGCTTCAGTAGACTTGATTAATCGAGTCTGCTCTGAGGCACTGGAATTATAGCACGTCAGAGCAGCCTCCTTGCTCATGTATAGGCACCCAATAAGCCCAGTTCCCTCAGCTTCTTCTCAGAAGTCATGTGCCCCAGCCCCCTAACCATTTTCTTTGCTCTCCGCTAGACTCTCCACATTTGTTAGATCATTACAGAAAGGACGTGGACAAGTTATGTATCCATCTTACTACTTAGAGTTTGTATTTCTTTAGCTTGTTAATGAAAATGTCATGGGAGACAGCGTCAAAAGCCCTGAGCAAGTTGAGGTAAACCAAATCCACTGCTCTCCCAGCATCCATAGAGCCTGTCACCTTATGAAAGAAGGAAATCAAGTTGGTCAGACATGGTTGACTTGCCCTTGGTGAATTCATACTGGCTGTTCCTGATCAACCTGTTTTCCTCTAGATGCTTCACAATGGATTCTTTGAGAATCTGCTCCAAGATCTCCAGCTATCGAAGTTGGGCGGACTGATTCTCTGGATCTCCTTTCTTCCTTTTTCAAGGATGCACGCTACCTTTGTCATTTTCCAATCATCCTCACCCAACCTCCATGAGATGTCTAAGAGGGTAGCTAACGGCTCTGAAATTACTTCAGACATTTTCTTCAGTACCCTAAATTGAATCCCACTCAGCCGTGCCAACCTGAAAGCATCTAACTTGTCTAACTAATCCCTAATCTGTTCTACTACTCGAGGTTGTTTGTTTCCTGTCCTATCTTCCCTATCTTTGCTGCCAACCACACTTATCTAGTAGCTGCCCCAATCTTTTATGATAAATATCAATCATACTATACCAATCTTAGGCTGAACTTTGAATCATGAAGTTCTTACCCTTTCTCCAGCATATAGTCTCCCACTTGTTTTATATAGTGGTAATTTGCACTGGGATAAGTGCAAAAAAATTATCCCATTTTATCTGAGAAGAGTAAAAAAGACAAGGTCCTTGTCCATGAGCCCAATACTGAAGGCAATGTTTTGTTATTAAAGATTAGGATTGGGACATATAAACTGTGGCCTAACAGGGCATAGAGGGAAGCAAAAAGCATAATGGAAGAAAAGGTCTAGTTATGCTGTGTGAAAACAAATGGGGTATACGAGAGTGACATCCCACAGAATCCCATATGCATATGTCCCCAAATCTTCCACTGGACCTTCCTCAGAAACAAATGGGCATGGTCAGAAGAAAAGAGAAGCCAGGAATATCTCTTGTACCTGCTCCCAGGCAAAGTAGAGAGAATACAACATAAACCACTCATGACCTAGATTCCACTTGAGCACAAGATAAGGAAGAGAATATAGGCAGCATGATATAGCAGCTAACTATGCTACCCTTCATGCAAAAGGCAGCATATAGTAGAACTAAGAGTTAGGGAGTCACCGAAAAAACAGCACAGAACCCATGTAGGGGCTGAGATTCACTGTGCTTCTCATTTGTTCTCCTGTGAACTTACTGTCAGCATTTACATATAAAATCACATCTGCTGCAAGTCCCAAGCCAGGGCCAGGCGTACATTTCTAATGCAATGGATAGACTCTTAAAAGAAGCTTTTATGTTAAAGCAAGATCTCCACTTCTTTGCAAAAGGTACTGATTTCCTTTTGTTAGTAATTAAGGGTTCATTCTTGCAAAACCTTTCTACCAGGTATATCACCTGTCATTAACTGTTTTCAGGATTGAACTATAACACACTCTTGGCACATCTACACGAGACATTTACTGTGAAGCAGACCAATTAGCTGCACAGTAAATATCTCATGTCTACACATGAAGAGTTCTTAGGGTAGAGGAAATGAATTAACTCCACAGCAGGTTAGTACTTATAAATACAAGTACTATCCTGCTGTGAAGTTTTTTACTCCACAGCACCACATGTGTAGCCAGGCACAGGGCTGGTTGGGGCACAAGAGTACTTCAGTGCAAGTGCTGCCTGCTGGCTAGCCCCACACTGTGGCACCCACTGCCCCAGCCAGCCTCTCCGCAGCATGTTGAGCCAGGTCAAATCAGCCCTAGGCTGGCAAGCTGACCCTTGCAGGCCCCGTGCCAGGTGTGCTGCTCCAACTTGGCTCAACATGCTGTGTTTCCAGGCACATGTGTAAATGGCACTCTCAGGAGCAATTAACTATGTGGTAATAGGACATGTAGAGGCATCCACTCTCTCTAGACCTACCATTTCAGAGCTAACTAAGTAGACAGCTGGTCATAAAGGAGGCCTGGTTAGACAGTGATGCCACTAGCTAAATTAGTCTGTATACACCAGCTCTGTATACTTGTTCTGAACATTAAGCTCTCTTTTTGTTCTATAATAAACACAGCACAGAGCTTTAATTTGCTTTCTTGCAGCATTACAGAGAAGACTATCTTTATTCACATATCAAGAAACACATTTTACCTTGATTTTAGATACTTGGGGCCAACTTTAAAGTCTGACAATCCTACACATGTGAATCACTTATTATTATTTAATCCACATTAGCACCATACCAGAATTTCACACCCAAACAGTTCAAACTACAAAATCTCAAGCAACTATTTTCAGTGCACAAATTTATTATATGCTCAGATATGCTACATATGAAATGCTGCTCCAAATCCATAGGCCTTACTCAGTCTTTACATAGCCAACACTTTAATTACTGATTAAGTAGTAAAAGATGCAAACTAATTAAAATTAATGCATGTAGTAGTAAAAGATGCAAACTAATCAGAACTAATGCATGTATATGACTGATTTTAAACCCACTAATAAAATGTTAACAATTCATAAAACTACAGTTTCAAAGCCAAATATCATGGTCCTGATATTTTTCTCATGAAAGTAATGAGAATCATTGCAACCGAAGGAGTTAAACTGGTGTAGAGCTGAGTTGACTGAAAGACAAGTCAGGCTTAATAACCTTATGAAAACCAGGTATACTGTCATAAAAAGATGCAAAGGCTTAAAATGCATTTTATTAATATCAATGTATCCCTTAACTTACAGATCCACTGAGTTTTCCCAAATACAAAATGGGGAGTTCAATGTCCAAAAGGCACAAAGGAATTTTAATCTTAACTGAGTCATGAAACTTGTAAGCCATTCAGGAGCCACAGAAGTAAGATCCTTGAGAGTCATAGAGGAATTCCATTATGAAGGTAGAACCACTGGAGCATATGATACAAGGTACCCCCAGTCACTGCTGAGTTTAGCTTCTGTCTTGAAAGTCTGAATAGTTTGATGATCTTTGTGTCTTGCCTGTATATGGTAACAGTGTATTTATATTAGCAAAAGGCACACACATATCAAAGCTGTTATATTAGTTCTACATGGATTATATTTTATGTAAACAATGCCTCAGGAAGAATCTCTGTAATTAATGTGTCATCAAGACTAATCCTGATGGGCAAAATCATAGCTAATTTTAATTACTGCTGCTAAAGACAGGCACCATAGGGACAGAAGAGTCAATTATTGTGCATCTTAAGCCATTCCAGCAAGGAAGCAGAGTAATACCATGCATGTAAGCACTTGGAGCCAGATCCTTAACTAGTAAATATCATAGCAGCTACACCTAGTCAATGCAGCTGCTCTGATCTTCACCATGTGATCTGTCCCCTAAAGGCTGACCCACAGCATTTCAATATGCTTCCCAAACACCTGATTCCTATTACTGAATGAAAAGGCAAGCTCCCACTGCTCTAGTTCTATTCCCATCAAAATAATTAGTAATACTTTCACTGTGCTCACTGTGAGCAGGAATAGATGCCTTAAAGACTTTCTTTGCTTGCAGCTATCTAGGGATCCATATAGTGATTCCACTGAAGTTTAAGAGCACTCTGGCAGTGCTTTAAATGACATGGTTTATAGCTATCACGTGTGGTTTGTTCTCTCATCCTTCTAATACCAGTAAATATAATTTGAGAAAGCTATGATCTTTGATTGCTGCTGAAGCACATAACGGGTGTGTCTACATCTCATGTCCTACATGAGATGCTTAATGTGCACATTAGCAAGCACAGCAAAAACCGTGCTAATACACTAATGTGCAGTAGTATTAGTTTACTGCACATAAAGCGTCACACAAAAAGGGTATGTCACACTAATGTGCTGTATGGCAGCCTACTGTGAATTTATTTAGTATGTGATTATACAAGTATTAAATTTTATATAGGCATATCCACCTACGACCAAGTTTTCACATCAGTTCAATCAGAAGTAATTTTACTGAAGTGATACCACTGTCTTCAAATTTGGAATCTATTTGGGAATGTGTTCAGACAGATAAATATGTTTTAAAACAAATTCTGCCCATAGTTACCCCTGTGGAACCCATCAACTGAAAAGAGAAATCATTGAGTTGATTTTTTTCTTTTTTGGACCTATAGTCTGAGTTTGTGCTTAGTGTATTGGAAGTCTATTACAATGTGACTCTTCAGAATTGCTTTTGAGTGTTATACCATGAAATTGAGTAGATATAAGGGAAGAAAAATAGAAAAAAATGTAAAATTTCCTGTTTTACAATCTGTTAAGGCTACACACATCCATACACTGGAATTATACAAACTCCCCTGAAAATGTCTGTTAACTTTGAGACCCCCAAGGAAAGCTACTGAAATACCCAGAAGCTTGTCTACGTCTTTCCCAACCATGCAGTTGGCCCAATATAAGATATCACTCCAAAAAATCCTTGCTTTTCCCATATATCCTGAATTGTCATGGCTACAATATCACTTCAATGCTAACCTTGTTCATCTTGTGTAATTCCATTCTACTGCCCCCACAGACCCACCTCCCTCAAATGAGAACAACCAAACAGAATTAAAGAAACATACTGCTCACATGAAATGAAATAGAAAAAAAAATAATAGTAATACATCCTAAAGAATTCTGGAGAAGATTTTCAAAAGTATTTATGGATTTAGGATTCTTCTATAAACAGCAAGTCACATTTGGGCCACTTGAAAGAGAACTGAATTTCAGGATGCGCTCAGCATCCACTTTCTTAAATCATATTCCTTTAAAGGTGCTTCAAACTAAGTACCTTAAAAAAAAGCTTGCCTCATTTTGTTTTCATACATACCACTACTCATGTGCCGATTGATCCAGTCCATGAAAACAGCAACATTTGTATAGACTCCTGGGTAGCTTTTTCTTCCACAACCAAAGCCCCAGCTTATTATTCCATTGAGGGTGTAAAATCCTGAATCTTCTGAAGGACAAACTAACGGGCCACCGGAGTCACCCTGCACAAGGGAAAATGGCTTATTTTACTCAACAGTTCTTTGTACATGCCATTTTGTCTACACCGCTGGAATGGCAAAGTGTTTCCTGATTTATATAATATGCCTCCTTCATGCGCAGTAAAACAATTTCCACCACTCCTGTCTCGGCACTCCCCATTTTAAAAGCAAAGTTCTTGCTAATTCCCCATAAAAATCATACCTGCATTTTTAAATTAAAACTTACTGTACATGAATCCTTTCCCTCTTCTTGAGGAAATCCAGCACAGAACATCCTTTGGGTCACTTTACCAGAATGGTTCACATAGTACTTCTGACATGTCTCAAGTACAAGGATGGGGACTTCCAGCTGCTGAAGCTTTTTGGACTTTTCTCTTTCTTGAAGTGAAAGATATCTTAAAAATTAGCCACAAGCTTTGTAGATGAAAAATAACCTTTCCTCTATCAATGCAGGACTGCCCTCTACTGTGCATTCCCTTGTCCAGCCTTCCCCTAAAATTAATAAAGTAATGAAGCTTCCTCCATGTCCCCCTTTGAGATTGTCCCCCATTTATGCCACCTGGTTGTTTTATTCCCATGCATCTCTCCTGCAATCTACATAACCATAGGATCCCAACAAAGATATGATTAACTTTCCCACATGCCCAAGAGCACTTGCTAAAATAAAATGTTCACACTGTATGGCCGCATGAAGTAGAGAAGGCTGCGTACCTTCATTGTATGCACCCCATCCTGTGATAGTGCACACTTGAGAAGGCTGAACCTCCTCTTCTTCCTCTGGAAGGCACACTGGGCGCACATAGTGATTAAATTTTAAAGGCTCTGTCAATTGCAATAACGCAATGTCTGAATCCATGGTGGTCTCGTTAAAATTTGGATGCATGATGCATTGTTTCACTGATCTTTTCTAGGAGAGAAGGTAGGACATAGCAATTCATGAGTGAGATGGGACCATGGTGCTTTATAGCATTCTAGATTTACATAGCATTAAGAAGAGCAGACAATCTTAATGAGTAGCTATTGAAAGCAACAACTTCTTATGCTAGGTAAGGAATACACATCTTTAGGACACAGGGAACAGAGACTATTCAGGAAACTATTTTCTCTATTTTTCCATGACAGTGAGAATCTGCACTAGAGTATTGTTGTTTTGGACAGAGTTAGCAGGCCCTAACAGAAGTAAATCCACAATACTGGAGCAGACCTGTCTGAGGCGTGCCCCAGCTATGCACCAGTTCCTTTACATGATGCATTAGGTAGAGTCTGGAGCTTCACTACTGGTCTGAGCAGAGTTCTGTGCTAGCCCTTAACTTTTCTTGTGCAAATACATAGCCTTCATTTACATTTGTGCAGTTATTCAGCCACCACATACTATACCAGGCTGCTGCATGCCAGACCATATCAATTAGTGAAATGCATTTAGGATACAATTGAGACATCATTCATAATACCTGACTGTGCTCTTGCTCTGTAATATCATGGAGTCCAGCAACCACCATCCATAAATCTTTGTACTGTCTCCTCAAAGAGAAGAAAGTAAGGACATTCTCAGGGCTAATTGCACTGTGAAGAGTATCAGATGATTAACCTTACCAAAATAAAACATTCCATCAAGCAAGGCCTGCCATCTGGATTAATTTTAAACCGAGGGACAATCAAGGGAGATTATTCTCATAATTCAAGGGAAATTTGCCATTGACTTCAATAGGAGCATGATGAAATCCTGTGACTTGCTGGTGGAGTTTGTCAGTAGAACAATTTGAGCTGGCAGAGGAAGGAGCTCTTTAGTGACTGTGCTTTGGCAAAACACCTAGCAAACCAGTGTGGTCCACGCTCTAGACAGAGAGAAATTTTAACCCTGTTCTTTGAGGACTGTGGTTATTTTTCCTAAAAAATAATAAAATGACTTTATAGAATCACAGACCAAATATACAACAGAATAGCTTTGTTGCACCCTTTACAGCAACAAAGCAGTGCAGTATTTAGCTGCTTAAATCATTTTACGCAGTAATGAGACAATACTTAAGGATTTTGATTTGAGGGGATTATAGAGGTTTTTCTGTCTTCTTACCAGAAGAATAATACACCTGTGGGAAAATTTCCAAAGCCACCCAAGTTACTTAGAAATTTGTCTTGTTTTTCTAAGGTGGCCTGGGCACTAATGTTCATGTTCCATTGGAAATGTAGTGGGTTTAGAATTCTAAATGCCTAACTCACTTTGAAGGCAGGACTAAACATTTCTGAAAATTTAGCCCAACCTTTAAGACAATTCCAAAATTATTTCAGAATATATTTAGGAGCAGTGGGAGAAGATGCTGTTTGCAGAAATAGAACCTCCCCCCCCCCCCAACACACACACACCTCCCTCACTCCATGAAAAAATAGTATGTTAGTAAGAAGAGGCTCCTTAATTTATATGTGTTTTTACACAAAGATATATATGATTATACAACAGAATGAAGACAGTCATATGCATTCTCTTAACATTAGCCAGAAACTACTCAAGAATTACTTTCTGCAACTGGGTATATTTTTAAAGGAATGCTCCTGTTGGGGTCCATAATCAGCTCCTTAAAAAAAAGGAGTTTCATCTGGCCCAGAATGTTAATGATGACCTTTATAATGGCAAGCCTTTTAACTCAAGCCTGAGACCCATGGAGGTCATAGGGGACCTTCTTGATTTGTAGGTGCCACTGCAGTACATTCCCAAATGCTGTCCCTATGCACAGGACAATTCCAAAAGCACCCCTCCTCCACCCGAAAGCTGAAGAAAACAAAAAAAAGTATTTGGGAATTAGACATTTCATTAGGCCATTAAAAGATAGACATTTGAAGTGGATTTCTTCAAATGAAGTCCCCCTGCCAGAACCATTACATTTTGGAGAGCTTCAAATTCAGAGTACTTCAGGCCATGCACAGAGGTGCAGCCCCTCTGTCATGCCCTCCTTCCCCAAGTTGGAGTGCTTCAATATAATCCCAGTGGCATTCAGTAGCATGTTTTCCAGCCAAGGGTTGCTTAGTCCTGCAACTCCACTCCCCTCATCCTCACAGGTTGGGGTAAGGAGTGTTGCAGATAGCCAGTAAGCGCTCTACTGTTCCTCCTGGTTCCAGAGTCCTGGGGCTCAAGAATTTGCTGACAAGAGACAAGCACTGCCCTACCAGAAACAGGAGACTTGAGGCCCTACACCTCCCCATGAGACCCAGAAGACCAGAGCCAGGGGGAAACATAGGGAAAGATTTCTTTCATGTCTTTCAGGCTTCAGATACTGCTGAGGATGACTAAATTCACAGGAAAGTGATCACTGGCTGTCCACCCTGTCTATTCAACTCTTCCTATAGTCACCCTGTGGGAGACAGGGGTAAAGAGGAGTGGAGTGCTGGAAGACTAAGCTACCTCCTGTCATGCTATGCTTAAGCATGCACACAACTCAGAGTGCTTTAAAATGAAGCACTTCAAAGAAGTTGGTGTTTCATACAGAACAATTTTTGACTGCTTCTGCCATTTTTAGAGCACTTTATAGTGTGTGTAGGTGAGTTGCTGGCTATTTGAAGTGCTTCAAGCATAATGTCTGTCCAAGATCTTAGTTTCTTTTTATGTAGCAATCTGATTGAATGAGAAAATATTAGCTGCTGATGCTTTTAAACTGACCAAACAAAACAAAACTCCAGACACAAACATCATGTCATAAGGGCATCTTGTGATAAAGAACTAAACACTAAAAACTAGGAAGATCTACCCATATGTACCTACTTATGACTAAAACAGTGAGCAGCTGTGACAACCCAGTCTTTGGCAAGAACTGCTCCTCCACACACATGTTCTGCTGAAATCTGGATGCTGACCTGCCAAGGCCATGAGTAGGGTACAGCTTCCTCACCTCCAACTATCCTACTGAAGAGAAACCTGGGTTGGTTTGAAGGCACTCCACAGATATAATCTGGAACAGAAAAGGTTCACAGAATCAAGGGAGGGCTGTTTTCAGGAAGGGGCTTGGGGCAGCGTTTACGATGAGCTTAACCTGCTTTTACAGTAGCAGTATCATACCTCAGGAAAATTTGCTTAACCCTAAACCTCTTCCATTGCAATGGATCAAAATGTCTAGGGTTAATATTACCAGGAGAGGATTCTCTTTTTAGGAACAGAAATCTGCAGGGGAGAGTGTATCTGCCTATAATAGTATTATATATAAACATAGTGTTTTATATGTTATTTTGAAGAATTTAGGCTCAGGCCTGTAATATTTTATGACTCACCTCATTCTTTATAAATCTTTGAGGCAATTAAAGGAATTTTTAACACTATGGCCAGAATTCTCCATTGTCCTTCACCTTTACTTTGGTGTGAAGGTATATAACATTTTATACCACTTCATAGTCTCATCAGAGCAGCATTTTACTTTTGCTTTCCCCTAGCATGAAAGACTGTACAAGATGAGAAATATATGACAGCAAACACATACTATCCTGAAGACAAACAGCATTGAGCTCCTAATTTACATCTCTGATACTCTTAGTGCTTCTCAGACAAAGCATTTCAAAACAACTCAAAGAACAACCAAAACTAACCAATGGGTAACCTGTGAATTCTAAATACTATCCAAATTGTATTCTGTATTTCCAGTGAAGAAAGTTTATCTTTGACTTCCTTACCTGGAATTTCTGTTTCATTTATGGCCACATGGACATCTTCAAGAAATGTTGTTTCATTGTTTGAATCTGATATATTTAAATCTATAGCAAATAAAAATAACATATTGGTTATCACTGTGTTACTCCAAGTTTTATCACAAAAGCAAATTGGTACTTTTTTGTGGCGTTTGTAACCTTTTGCAAAAGAAAAAGATCTAATAGTGGTAGTTTTTTTTGCTACCTCTGCTTTATTACATTTCATAGTTGACTCTTTGGTGGAGCTGCTATTCTAAGGAGACTCAAATAGGGAGCATCTTTTCTGAGTGCTTGGAAAACGTTTAGCCTCCAAAGCGTTACTACCATGAATAATAATAACAGGCACATCTACACAAGATGCTTTACTGTACAGTAGAGCTAATTACTGCCTAGTAAGTGTCATCATCTACATGTGCTGATCCTTACTGCACAGGAATCTGCTCTATTTGGCAATTAATTTGCTACCTGCAAACACAAGTAGAAAATTAACTGTTGAGTAATTACTGTGCACTACAGCACATGTAGATTGCTGACCATGAGCAAAACTGCTTCCGGCCAGCTGGGCAGCAGGGGGAGGGAGATTGCTCCCTACCCCTGGAAGCTGCCTACTGCCAGGGCGGGCTCTGTCACTGGAGCTTAGGCAGGGACAATGTTCCCCTGCCCTGGCAGCAAGGAGCTCCCAACCCCTGCTCTGTGATTGCAGAAGTGGGGCTGTGAAATTATTCCCAGCCCCAGCTCCACAATCATGGAGCTGAGGTTGGGAACAATCTCCCAGTCCCCATTCAATGATCATGATCGCGCAGCAGGGGGTGGGAGCTCCCTGTATAGGAGGAGTTCCCCACTCAGCCTGGAGCTGGCTGGGATCTGCCCCTGACCAGGACAATTCCCGGCCAGTCCTAGGCTGCACAGAGAAGTCTGCACATACAGCCTGGAGGTGGTGGGGGACTGCCTCAGTCAGAGGCAGGTCCCAACCCTTCAGATTTTTCCCAGTCCCATGCCCCAATCGGGCAATCAAGGCACAGTCTTTCCAAGCCCTCTGGCCCCTGATCACAGAGCAGGGGCTGGGAGCTCCCTGCTGCTGGGGCAGAGGGCCTGCATCAGCAGCAGGCAGCTCTTGGGAACAGGGAGCAATGTCCTAGCCCCTTCCAGGAGAAAGCTATCTCCTAGCCCCATGCTCCCTGCCAGGCCCTGGGCTAGCACCTGGGAGAGGCTAGAGCTTCCTCTGGCTGCTGCAGGGGCCAGTGTAGGGCCAGAGAGGATGGGAGCAGACTCCACAGAGTGCCTAAACTTACTAGGTCAAATTCTGGGTTTGTTAAAGTCAATTTAGTTTTGCTGTTGACTTAAACTGAGTCAGAATTTCACCTGTTGTGTCTAATGCATTATTCTTGTGCAGGCTTAACTCAAGACCTTTGTAGTGCTACTTCTGGCTGGACTTATCCAGAAGGTGTCTATTGCACATGCCTCTGCAATTACAATAACACCTACATAAAGATAATTGCTCAGTCATGAAATAGTCTATTATGCAGAGGGATTATACAGTGATCTGGGAGAAGGACTAAGTTCCAATCTTGGCTTTTGCAAACTATACCTTCTGTGACACTGGTCTTTCTAATTCAATTTATTTTCCCAGATGTAAAGTAAGGAAAGTAATGTGGTAGGAATCAGATACCACAAGCCAGGAAATAAATCTCCCAGCCCCATGAAGCCCCCCAAGTCTGGGGGACTACAACAGGGGACTATAGCCCTGGGAGGTGCATGACACTGCCAGGGCTGGAAGATCATGGCTGCTGCAATCTCCCAGTCTCAGGGGTGCATTAAACCCCTGGGGATGGGAGATGACAGCAGCCATGATCTCCCAGCCCCAGGAAATTCATTAGGGTGGCCATTGGCCCTATTTTATACCCTACCATCCTGTTTTTAAACCCACTGTCTGCAGTTTATTTCTCATTGAGGACCAAAGTCCTATTTTTCAGTTTGCTGGCAGAAATACATGTCAGTCATTTGTCCTCATGATTCTATTGGCTGTGCCTAGAGGTAGCGTGGTGCATAGCCAGGAGGAGCAGGGTTCCCAGCCACAGAAAGAGGGAGGTGGCCTTTTTCTGATGGCCCCGCCCCTTGCTGCTGATTGGCCAAGGCAGCAACCCCACCCTTCACAACTGAATGGCTGAGGGGCACACCCCTCAACAAGAGGGATGTCCTCTATTCTGGGGATGCCAGTGGCCACCCTAGGTTTAATGCAGCCCCAAGGCTGGGAGATGACAGCCGCGTCCTGCAGATGGGTCTCAGCATCCACAGCTTCAGGACTCTGAGTCATTGTGCTGCTGGGACCCAGATTTGGTAGCTCCTGGGGCCGAGAGTCCCCTCAGTTGTAAGTGAGTGTAAAGTTAGTACTCATTTTCATGGTCTAACTTTATAGCTTTGGAGCTTCTTGTGATGTTATAGCTGCTTTGCATGTGTAGCTGGTCTCAAGGCAATCGCATAATAGACCAGCTAACTGAACAATAATTGTAACATGCAGAGGGGGCTTAACTGGCAGCTTTTAAATCCCCAACTGTCTGTATTTATCAGTCTCCTCTTCTATTTAGATTTTAATCCACTTTAAACCATCCTTGAATTCTTTTATTTGTACAGAGCTTAGCATAATGGGGTCCTGTTCCTTGGCTAAGGCTTTCAGGTACTTTGATAATATGAAGAATGATTATAAGAACTATTCTCTATAGTTAAAAGTAGAATATGTCGGGACTAGTCACATTTCAAAAGAAGAAAGGAGGGCATTTTTAAATTGTGATGACTGCATAAACATTCTGAAGTAAACTTTTTGTCCTTATAACAACACCTGAATTTTATACTTCCAGTGATTTAAAAGCCATGGCATTCTAAATTACTGTGAGATAATTGATCACAGCTGGAGTCTTCATTCCTGACTGCATTTTTAGTTCTGAATAGGTCTTGAAAAAACACTGGTGTAGCAGAGAGGTTTCAATACCACAGAGAAGAATTTTTCATTGAAAGGCCGCCCTTCCTCATCTACATGTGTGAGAGAAAAAGGGCAGCTGAAGAGATTTTAGGGCCAAAACAGGTCATTATCATCCTCTTCTAAGTTGACCTCTTGCAGAAGGGAAGTGGTAGAATTTTATCTGGCACCTAGGACAGGATTTCATATTTATTCCAAGGAAAATTACCTACATCTTACATCTTTCTACTGAAATCACTGGTTATTAGGAGTACTTCACAGTGCTAAAAATCAAGTCAAAAGCAGGCAGGATTTTTCTCCTTTTAAAGGTGGGATACAATAAAAAAAGTCATGGCCAATAAGCCATGAAAAAGCTGACTGAAAAAAACAAAACATCCTATAGGCACACTTCAACTTACCCATTCATTTGGAACTGAAAACAAAATCTAAATGAAGACTTTTGAAACATGTCAAAATATTCCATTTTATCCTTTCAATACAGATTTTTCATTTATTGTATGTTTTTGAATCTGTCAAAACAAAATGTTTTACCTGAACCCCCTCCAGTTTTTTTTTCTAGAAATGTTTGCAAGAGTTTTGATATTTCTGTTTTTTCCAAATCCCTTATAGAATGAAAATTCTGAGTTTTGGCCATCTCTACATAAAAAGATAACTAGCAGCCCACAGACTCTAGAATGGTCTGCTTCAGTTTGCTTCTTGATACAGGCTACCAGGACATAAATGAAATGCATATTTAAAATATCAATCAAAATGTGTGTTACTGTCCATATTTAGGACCTTGATTTGCTACAGGAAGTTTTTAGTTTGGGATTGAGTATCCAACTTGAATTTATAAATATGTAATTCACACCTTTATCTAAAATGTAAGCCTACGGGTTTTGTAAGCATTGCCTTTCTATGTTCACTCTATAAAGTAGACCTTTAATTCTAAGGCCCAGAGGATTCATATAGAACTTTTCTAGTTGCTACAGACTGGCTCAGTTAGGATCTACTCAAAGCAAAAATCAAGTGAACTATTAAGATTCCCTGCTGAGCCTTCTATGCTGTCCCTGACGAAAAGCAGGCTGCCACTTGTATTCATTGCTTCCTTTACCTGCCATATGAATGAAAGAGATTGTGGCTTGAAATCCTCCAAAAGTTTCTGTTTCATCTGATTTAAAGATGATCAGCATCACATGAGAGAAACTCAGGACAGGTGGTGGAACAGCAAATCCACAAGACTTGGCTGGAGATGATAGAACAATGATCCACAATTGATTAGAGAATTCCACATTTTGGAGGCAATAGAAAAGAAGGGGAAGAAAAAGAGGGAAGGATATATTTTTCCAAAACACAAATATGTATAGAAATAAAACTACACATTAAAACTAACTTTTCTCTAACTAACGTAGGTGTAACTTAAAAATGAATGTGGAATATGGTGCACCAAAATTTACCACAAAAACCATGAAGCTAGCAGGGATGTTCAATGTCTCCTTTCCTCTGCAGGGAAGTGCTGCTAACCCAGCAAAGACACCGAAGTAGTTAATGTTGATAATATTCCCAGTCTCCCCATTTCCTGCACTGTCTGGCCCTATATCAAAGCAACACTCTTCAGTTGCTTTCAGACCCCTAAACTACAACACTTCCATTTATTGGAACGGTAATAGAGACCTTGGGTCATGGCTCCAGCTCTATACTTTTACATATGAAAGATATATAGAGAGAGCAAAGCAGTGGCCAAGACAATCCTGCCTTTCCAAAGTGACCTACAGGAGTCACTGTAAAAGAAATTGAAGTTAGGACAGGCTTAAGGGCATCCTAGGACTGCACCCAACAACACTGGCTTCTGAATAAAGTGTGGTACTAACTACCTGACCCTATTTACTGGGAATAGGGTCAACACAGAGGTGAACTGTGCCAAATTCTTCAATGTACATTCATGTAAACTACAAGTAACTCCAGTGATAGTAATATCAAAGCTCAACTAAAATAAAGAAGAGGCCTCTGAAAAGCAGATCTCATAACTATTTTGTTTAACCAATGTTTCAAAGACCAGTGCTATAAAACACTCGTATTACTAATTTCCTTCCTTAAAATATAAGAATTTAGGAATGCATGTAATATACAATATAGAAGTGCCTGAGATTTAAAAGACCTATACATGTTTATATGGCAGAGAAACATCATTTTTTTCAACATCAAGAAAAGTATAGAGCTGTGATTCTCAACCAGGGTGCTTTGAGAACCTTTCAAGAGTACTGTGGGCTGCCACATGATGTTAGCACTGTTAAGGTTACAAACATGTTTCACAAGACAAACAGAAATCCATAGTTGTGGTTTTTCTGAGTTCTTTACTCTACTATTTTTCTGTAAGAAAAAAAAAAAGTGAAAACTAAACTGGAATTTTCCAAGGGGTGCCTAATTGAGAGGCTTGGGTGTGTCCCCACGTGCAGGGTTGTGCAGTTGCCATAGCAAAAATAGCAGGAGTACAAATTTGTGCCACTGCTTTTTGCCCCTCTGCATGCCCCTGCACATGGGGTTAGTATGGGGCAAATTGTCCCAGGTGCAGTAGGACAGGCTGAGGCCAGCACCCGGGCTGGCTTCAGCAGCCTGGCTTGCACTCCCGAGGGCCTTCCGAGGCAGTAGCAGTGGTAATCTGCTACTCTGGCTGGCCAAGCTCCCTTTCTGGTGGCACACACTGCTGCTGTATGCGCTGCACTGCTTTTTTAGCAGTGTTTTTTTTTTTATTTTACACCTGAATCTCCCAGTCTCAAAAAACCCACCACGCTGCCAATTAGCAGCACATGCACTGTGTGTGCATTCTTGGGGATGCATCCCTTAGCCGCGTCCAGACGAGCAAGCACATGCATATTGCAGTGTCTCAAAGCAGTTTGAGATGCCACAAGAGGCGTACTGGGATTGAAAAAATGTTCCCTGTGCTGTATATTTGCAGTGTGGTCTCTAAATTTGATACTGGGAAATCCCGGTATAAAAAAAAAGCACGCTGAAAAAAAAAAAAAAATGGTGCAAGGCAGACACCTGAAGCATGCCCTGAAGCAACTGGAGACTGGGTCCTCCAGAGAGACACTCTAGCGCTTAGCCAGAGCACCTCTATGCCTACGTCTCTATACCTAGCCTCAGCATCTCTACATGCCCCCTCCCTCCTCCATGGCGCAAAGCTTCCCAGCAGCAGGCTGTCAAGGTGCTCGTGGACTGCTCCTGGCAGAGGCCCCAGCAGCCGCATGTGGTGCACTTTGCCAGCTCAGCCTGCTGACGCCCACCCTCAAACAGGACCAGGCCAGCTCTTGCAGTCATCTAGGCTCCTGGGACCACATGCAAGAGCTGTGCACCCTCAGGTCCTGTGCACCCTTGGGTCCCATGCACCACTGCACCAGGCCGGCTCCATGGGGGGGTAGGGAGGGGAGCAGGCAGGGGACCCATCCCTCCCACACAGTCCCCCCACCCCCACATGCTCCCCCAACCCCACAGTCCCTCCCACCCCCACAGACCCCCCATACCCACAACACCCCAACAATCTATCCACAAACCCAACACCCCCACCCACATAACCAACTCCCAGAACACACACTAACAACCCCCCTTACAACCCCCATGCTGCCCCCACCCACACCCCCCCCACAAATCCTACAGCCACCCACAACCCCCCCAAGCTCCTGGCAAAAACCTCACAGCCCCCCCCCCCATTTTTTATCAAGGACAATAAAAGTCCTTTTTCAGATATGTGGGGAGCTGGAGGAAAAGCAGGGGCAACATTGGACTCCTGCTGAACCAGATGGGGCAACTGACAACAGATGCCCAGCAAAAAGCCAACCTATTAAATAGGTACTTTGCATCGGTCATTCATCAGTCCCATGGGACGCCCATGCCCGCTACGGGACAGGGAAGTCCAGGTGAGGGTGATCCCTTGCCCTCCATTAATGCTGACTTTGTGAAGGAACATCTTGAGAAGCTGGATACCTTTAAGTCAGCCAGCCCTGACAATCTTCACCCTAAGGTACTCAAGGAGCTGGCGAGCATCATAGCCCAGCCTCTAGCACAGACCTTTGAAAACTCTTGGCACTCTGGTGTAATGCCTGAAGACTGGAAGAAGGCCAATGTGGTGCCTATCTTCAAGAAAGGGAGGAAAGTGGATCTGGCTAACTATAGGACCATTAGCCTGACTTCTATCCTGGGGAAGATCTTAGAAAAGTTTATTAAAGAGTCCATCCTTAATGATCCATCCTTAATGGACTGGCCGATGCCAGCATCTTAAGGGATAGACAGCACAGGTTTGTTGTTGGTAGGTTTTGCTTGACCAATCTCATTTCCTTCTACGACCAGGTAACCTATCACCTGGACAAGGGAGAAGAGATTGATGTCATATATCTTGACTTCAAAAAAGTCTTCAATCTGGTTTCTCATGATGACCTCTTGGAGAAACTGGCCAATTGTCGCCTTAGGTCCTCCATGATCCACTTGCTGGAAAACTGGCTCTGTGGTCAGACCCAGAGGGTAGTAATTGATGGAAATCACTCATCATGGTGTCCTGTGACCAGTGGGATCCCCCAAGGCTCCGTCCTTGGATCCATACTGTTCAACATCTTCATTAATGATGTGGACACTGGAGTCAGAAGTGGACTGGCCAAGTTTGCTGATGACACCAAACTTTGGGGCAAAGCATCCACACCTGGACAGGCTCAGCAAGTGGGTGGACAAGAATCTGATGGTGTTCAACCCCAATAAATGCAAGGTTCTCCACCTTGGGAAGAAAAACCTGCAACATCCTTATAGGCTCAGCAGTGCTATGTTGGCTAGCACTATGAAAGAAAGAGACTTGGGGGTCATCATTGACCACAAAACGAAAATGAGCCTGCAGTGCGATGCTGAGGCTAGTAAAGCAACCAAAACGCTGGCTTGCATTCATAGATGCGTCTCAAGCAAATCCTGGGATGTCATTCTCCCCTTATACTCAGCCTTAGTGAGGCTGCAGCTGGACTACTGTGTCCAGTTTTGGGCTCCACAATTCAAAAAGGATGTGGAGAAGCTTGAGAGAGTCCAGAGAAGGGCCACGCACATGATCAGAGGTCAGGAAAACAGACCTTACAATGACAGGCTGAGAGCTATTGGACTCTTTAGCCTGGAAAAGTGCAGGCTCAGGGGTGATCTGATGGCTACCTATTAGTTTATCAGGAGTGACCACCAGGAGTATCTGGGGGAACGTTTGTTCACCAGAGTGCCCCAAGGGATGACGACTAGATTGAATGGTCATAAACTACTACAAAACCGTTTCAGGCTGGACATAAGGAAGAATTTCTTTACTGTCTGAGCCCCCAAGGTCTGGAACAGCCTGCCACTGGACGTGGTTCAAGCGCCTACATTGAACACCTTCAAGAGTTAGAGTTAGAGTAAAAGGTAAGCAAGGGGAAAGGGACTTAACGGTGGGAGTCTATTATAGACCTCCCAATCAGGGAGAAGAGATCGACCAAGACTTCTTAAGTCAGCTCGCAGAGGTA
>JAGPOW010000304.1:96897734-96922114 GCA_030014935.1 Caiman crocodilus
GTCATCTGACCCCGGTGCTCTTTCCTGCCAAGGCAGGGGGTCGGACTAGATGATCTGCCCAGGTCCCTTCCGACTCTAGACACTATGAAACTATGAAGAGCAAACTGGATGCTTATCTTGCTGGGATCTTATGACCCCAGCTGACTTCCTGCCCTTTGGGCAGGGGGCTGGATTCGATCTTCCGAGGTCCCTTCCAGCTCTAATGTCTATGAAATCTATGAAATCTTACACCCTGCATACCCAACCACCAGATGGGACGGGACCTGCTGGTGGGAACCACAGTTACATGGGCAACTACTACACTGCAGCCCTACCCCATGCCCATACCAGTGCTGGAACATAACATTCAGCCTTGCCCTGGGAGTGCTCCTGGTCCCAGAAACAACTTGAAGGGTACAGAAGGCTAGGCTGTAGTCTCCGTTCCACAGCCCAGGTGTCCATGAGGCAGGCATGCAGCCATGGGGCTGCAGGTCTAAGGAGAGGATGGTGTCATAGGTGACAGCAGGTCACAGCCACATAGTAGCCCACACTTCCAGACTGCTGCAGTGGGTAGAGGGTGCAGGGCCCACTCTAGGTTAGGGCTGCTTCAGCAGTCCAGCTGGCACAAGGAACTAGACCAAAGCAGGGACTGCATGGCTGCCTGGGGGGTGTTGGCAGAGACCCCTGGCAGCATGACACTGCCTCAAACCCACGATCTGCACATGGTGCTGGCCCGATCGTTGGCATGTGCCCTCAAACACAACCAGGCCACTCTTGCTGTCACCCACAGTTCCTGGCACTGCACATAGAAGCTGTACACCATCAGGCCAGGCCGGCTTCTGCCTCCATGTGGCCCATGTGCTATCAGGCCAGGCCAGCTCCATGGAGGCAGGAGCTAACCTGGACCAACAGCACATGGGTGGTGCCAGGAGCCATGGGTGACAGCATGAGTGGCCCAATTCTGTCCAAGGGTGCACACCAGTGGCTGGGCCAGCACCATATGCAGCCAACAGATCTAAGGTGGTGCCATGCTGCCACGGGCCTCTTGCAACTGCATGCCATGAGCAGCCTGATGGCCACTATTGCTGCTGCAGGGGGCCTGTGCACCATGCGGGGTCACGTGAGGGACCCATCCCTCCCGAGCAGTCTCCCCCACAGTCTTCCACCCCACCATGTCCTTGCTTACCTGGGACAGAGCCTGGATCTGAGCCATCACTGCAGCTTTGCCCCAGCACCATGAGGAAGCATGGTGGAGCAGCAGGGGCACATGGCAGCTGTAGAGACACTCTGGCCAGGTGCCAGAGCATCTCCTTGGAGGACCCAGCCTCTTGCTGTCTCTGGACGTGCTACAGGAGCATGTCCTACACTGGTTTTTCTGGCATGTTTTGTGTTTTTTTTTTATATTGGAATTTCCTGGTATCAAATTTAGAGTCTGTGCTGCAAGTATGCAGCAGGGGAAACATCTTTTCATTCCTAGCATGCCCCGTAGCATCTCAAAGTGCTCTGACATGCTGCAACGGGCATGTGTTCATTTGTCTGGATGCGGCTCTTGAGCCTATCTGGGGTGCCTTAACTCTAAAACATTTGAGAACGCTAGTGTCCAGGATAGCATCCAGTGGTAGAAAAATGGAATTGGTTTTATATACTGTCACTTTTTTACTTGAGATATGTAATGAGACTAAGTCAGGTCTGAATTGATTTCCTGTATTAGGAAAGGAAAGAGGACAGGACACGAATAAAAACCCCCCACAAACCTATTTCCTCCTCTTTTGCTGAATCCTCATATACTGTCACAGAATCATAGAAGCAGTCTTCATTTTCTTCTATTTCAAAAGACTGATAAGTAAGCTAGAAAAGGAAGAAAGAATCAGATTGTTGACCTGGGAGTAGGAGATAGGAAAGACCATTTATAGGTCTTTAATTCACTAGATGATTTTTCTAAAAGGCCAAATATTAAGACAGATGATGTATACCTATAAAATTAATACTACCATATTTATTTGAGTCTAAGATGAGGGTTTTTTTGAGAATTCAGAATGGGGGAAAAGCCCATGTCTTAGGTTTCAGCATGGGCTGGGCAAACAGCTGCTGAAGCTCTGAACAGAGCATGATAGTGGGTGCATGGAACAGAGGGAACATGGGAGAAGGCATGTAGTGCAGTGAGTGCATGGTACAGAGGAGAGCAGAGGAGAGCAGGTGAATTTTGAGGAGAGCATAGGCGAAAGGGTGGCAAGGAGATTGTAGGGGAAGGGATGTGCAGAGCAAGGGAAACCTTGGGAAAGACACTTGTGGAGCATGAGGAAGGGGCACAGTTCAAGGGAAACATGAAGTGAGAGGAGTGAAGGGAAAGGGCATGAGGAAGGGTGCATGCAGTGCAGGGGGAGTGCAAGGGAAAGAGTGCTCAGCGTTGTGGGGAGCACAGGGAAGAGGCTGCAAGAGGAGTGCAGGTGAAGGGATGTGTGGAGTGATGGAAATGAGAAAAGAGTGGAGGAGAAGGGACATGTGAAATGCAATGGAAGGGCATGGAGGAAAAGGAGCATGGGGAGAACAGGAAGGGGCATGTGAAGCAGTGGGGGTGCATCTCTGTTCCCAACCCCAAGCAGGGCTGGAGGTTGGATCTGAAACTGCTGCTCCTGCCTCGCTTGCCCAGGTATGCCATACCCCTGGCAGACAGAGCCAGATCTAGGGTGTGGGGGAAGGGAAACAGGCACAAGAGAAGAACAAGTGGCAGGAGGGAGAGGGCACTGGTGTGGGGACAGGTGGTAGGTGGGAAGACACATTGGCAAGGGCTGGGGGGAGTGACAAGGGGCATGGGGCAGACTGCCTGTTCTCACAGCTACTGCTTTCTCTGTCATTACTTTCCCTGCAACACTGGTGTTGGTGGGGGTGAATTTAAGACAACCCTCCAATAACTGCATTGTAGACATGGAAAGTTAGAATTTAATAATAATAATAATTTTCCATGTCTAGAATCTAAAATTGGGGGGCCATCTTAAATTCAGAGTCATCTTTGATTTGGGTAAATACAGTAGGTTTTAGCATCATCAGAAGTGTATGAATAGAAAAAAATATATTGTTATTCCCTGGCCAATAAGAGAAATACTATTTTAATTTACGTTAAGAATAAATCAAAACCTCAACTGCAAACATCCTCTGAATTTTGAAGACAAATGAATTTAAACTGGGATCCAGATCTACAAATTACAGCTGGTCACTGGGTCAGACCAATGCATCAGATGTAAAATGTCCCCTGTTGTTTTTGGGGCAGGAAACATCTGTCACCTGGGAGCACTACACAAGAATCAAAAGTACAAACTTTTAGTTCTGTTTACATCATCAAATCTTAATATCTTAAATTTAATTTAAACTGAATTTTTCTTTAAATTTATAATATGTTTCTTACTACATCAAATGATCTAAGCAAAATGAAAGAAGGAAGAACAGGAAGGGCTTATATTGTACCAGAATGACATGGTCTTCTGGAGCATGAATAATCCAGTGACACTGTGCCAGGTTACTGTAGGGTTCAGGATAGTGCATGCTTTGTATCACTCCTGCTTTAAAGAGGACAGCTAAGGACCCACAGCCAGAATCTAGAAGCACACACATGGAAAAAAATCAGAAGGAAGCAAACACTTTCCTTGTTCTATGTACAAAGGGAATTTGTTGGAAAAAAAATGCCACCCACTAGTGTAACAACCTTCTCCTAAATATGCAAAGAGCAGTCTGTAGACACAAGGGTCTGCATTGAGGGTCAGAAGATTGCACCTCTTCTTTGGAGAGCAGAGTGGAATGATAACCCAGCCAGGGGATGGGATCCTGCCGTACAGTCTGGGGTGCCTGTTCCCTTAAACTGAGGGTGACTGGAGCAACTGCAAGCTGTAGAAGCCCTCAATATAGGAGTTCCTCTATCAATGAATGAAGCCAATTGCCAGCCACAAATCCAGATGCACACATGCACTTTAATCAGCTCTGCAGTAAAGCATCACCATCTGCACATGCACCTCTATTAGGCTGGAGTAAACTAATTAACTGCCGCAGGATAGTACTGCCCAACACAAGTACTGTCCTATGGCAGAGTTATTTACCCTACCACAACACACATGTAGACAGTGACCAGGGTTGGCAGGGGTACTAGGATACTACAGTGTGGAGACTGTCTGCTAGATAGCCTTGCACTGTAAACACCCTTGTGCCCCTGCCAGTTCCTCCACAGCACATTGAGCAGGGGCTACTCCGACCCAACTCAATATGCTGCAGTCTTGGGCATGTGTAAATGTTGCATATAGGAGCAATAAACTCGGGTACAAACTGCACCCGCTTTCTCCTTTTTTAAGCCCCAAACCAGGCCTCAGCATGAACTCAAAGTCAGCCATCACTTCCTCAACACACATGCCTAGAAGCACGAGTACAGAACAGCTAACATCAGGTGGACACTGACTTGGCACAATGAACTGACAAGAAATGTTTAATACTACACTAACACTTACCAGGAAGAGCATCTGGTGATACTGCTTTGTATGTCATGGAAAATCCAGCTCCGTACTCCTTATTATCAGAGACAAATTTCAGCCTCACACTATTGTAGCCCACTAAAATGGGTGATGGAGGATCATCACCGCAGAATTTCCCTGCAATTAGAAAATTACAATAATTTAAAAACTCAAGAAAAAGTTCTTTGAGAAAGTGTATCCAGGGGTAAATACTAAAAGACTCAGCCACAGTAGCTGGTTGTAAATTGCCAAGAATATGAATAGAATTAGAATTATTATAGGCTCTTAGTTAACTGGCTGCCTGCCTTCTTTCCACTATCTATTTAAAATAAAATAGAGGAAAATCATGTAGTGACAGGTTGCTAATAAGACAGACTGACTTCCTGTGATTAGCTGGGCAAAAAATGGTTATGTATGTACTCCAATTCTGGATATGCAAGTGTGTATAAAGCCATAAAAATGTAACTGTCCAGAAACTCACAACAAATGGTATTCAATAGAAATGGCAGGTTGTCCCATGTTTTAGCCCTAATAGCTGAGTAGTTAAGGCACTTAGCAAGGAAGCAAGATAACTGGGCTTCAAGGAACCCTCCCCTGCCCTTCCCCTCCCTCCCTCAAGGGTTTGGAACCTGTTTCTAAGTTCTTAGCACAGTACTTTAACCACCACACCACCATTATCCACTCCTTTCTCCAGTGTTCCTTTTGAAGATGGCCCCTGGGCAGCCAAGAGCAGGTGATATGTAGGGTCAGGACAAAGAATATTAAAGCAGTGTACCCCTGGCAGTTGGATGCGGAGCAGTGTATCCCCAACGGCCAGACACAGAAGGGGCGGGGGGTACGGCTGAACGCAGAGTGGCAGCAGCTGCCATGTGGGAGCTTCCACTGCCTCGCAAGTCCAGCCAGGTGGACAGTGCCTGCGCAGCATGGTGTGCAACAATACTCCGTCCCCCCCACCCATGCATACCCGCTAGGGCCCTCTTAAGTATCCCCAGGGGCACGCGTACCCCTGAACTAGAGGATATGCAGACCAGTGGGACTGCTACTGCCCTGGAGGAAAGGGGACTGTGGGTTCTAGCCTGGACCGTTGTTCCCATTTGGACCAAATATCCCCACTATGCTGCTTCCCCATCTTTTATCCACTGACTATTAAATGCAGGGGCCAGTGCCTAAAGAAGCTAGGAAGAGGACCGAACAATGCCTAATTTGTGGTGTGCTGGCTAGAGCACTTTGCTAGGATGTAGGAGAAATATAGGTTCAAATTCCCTCTGGGTGAGAGGACCTATAACCTAGATCTCCTGCTTTATAGATGAGTGTCCTAACCATGCAGCTACTGGGGCTAAAAGATGAACAGGTTTTCCTCCCTCCCCATTTTTCCAGGAGTTGCGCTCAGCTACATGCAATGTATACCTAAGCAAAGAACAGACCATGGATGCTCAGTCTATATATGTATGCTTGAGTGTCCACACTGCAGGGGTAAGTCAACTGCAAGCAGTGTGTAAGAGACAAAAACTGAACTTGCAGATAGTAAACTGCCATTTCAGCATGTGAAGTAAAACAGAATTCTGTTCCAAGTCTATGTCAGTTAAGTATTTCCATTAACTGGCAGTAGTAGTAAGCTGTTATGTAGCAATCAACCTAATAGAAACAGAGATGGGCTGCAAAAGAACTTTGGCAGTCTACTTTTTTGCTGAAACGACAACCTATCCTGGCCAATATTGAGAGTTGAAGACTAGAAAGAATCTGTTGTTTCCTTGAGTCCCCTCGATGTTTCCTTGAGTTCCTTGAGTCCCCTCATTTGTTTATGCTCATCTGCTGTCTCTTGTTTTAGACTATGACCTCTATGAGACAGGAACTTACTCTGTTCTGTTTGTGTACATCTACCACAGTGAAGTGCTGGTCCATAACTCGGATTTCTAAGCATTACCGTAATACCAGAACCACCATATATAACATGCAGAAATAGGTCATGTGTGATCAGTGGATTATGTGTAATGAGACACAGCCCAATACTAATGGATCCAGTTTAATTAAAACTTTAGAAATATTGATGGGCTTTCTAAAATATTTCATAGAATCAGTAAACAGCAACTCACCAACAAGCCTGTCATCTTTTGAATACACCAGCAGGGAATCATAGTCACAGAATGTGTCTGGCTCTACATCAAAGTGGGAAAAATTAAGAAGTATGTGCATTCCTTTTGGGACAAGAAGAGTCCACACACACAACCTGGAAAGACACGTTGGGTAAGTTCCTGTTTACAAATCACACGATGAATTACAACTGCAAGAGTATTACAAGTCGTTTTGGAAAAAGGAATGTATTTCAGCTACTCACTGGTTGTTTTCATAGAAACTGTTGGGACTTTCAGGGAAATGTAATGACCCTTCATTGCCACGCAGTTTGCCATCCTGACTGCTACATGAGGCTGCATTGAGGGATTTGAAATGAAGCAACAGAAAGTTAGGTTGTATGGAACACTAGAAGTTCTTCTGATATCTAAGGGAGATTAATTGTAAGATTTTCCTACCACATTTTTGTCATGAAATTGGTTTCATCTTCTGCCTTTCCTCCCCAGTTGTATGAAAACAAGCCCATTTTAATGCATAGTGAGATCAGAAAAACCCCTGTTGAATTTAAATTCTTTCATAATGTTAGTTTAAAAGTGTAAGTGCTGTAATGTTTATAATGAACAAGATATCTGACCATTGATGAATTGCATACAAATATGCACAGAGGAAATGCAAACCAAAACATGTAAAATAATAATACTAACACTAAAATATGCCCAGTTTCTCTCTAATATTTTGATTCAGTGCTACAATAGGTGTCTCTCTCACAGCAGACTGATACATCACTAGGCATATATTAAGTGACAATAATTTCATTTAAGAGCTCAAATAAACTCAAAAAAACCCCATTGTTACGAGTAGAAGTAGAAGTTTTCCCTACTGGCTTCCCCACCTAGCAATATTCCATAGTTTACCCCCCAAAAAACCCCTCCCGAAATAAATTATTTTTCATTATTTGTGACAATGTGTTTGGGTCTATACAGGATAAAAAACAAAACACACTTTTCACAGACATATTTGGTAGCTAAGCACCTAATTTCTATTAAGAATCAAAGCAAAGGAGGCACCTAGACACCATCTGTTCCTCCTAAAATTTTTTCTACTTCAATAAAATTAATTAAAATTCAAAGACCCAATTTACATGACTGGTTTCTATTACACTTATGTTGACTTGCACCTGACTGCATAAACAGTCCAGGTATGATAGTAAGAATGTCATGATCAGTTTAGCCCCCAAATCAAATTCATCATCCTTCGTATAGTTTGCTCACTCTGCATTTTTATCTTGGAAGTACTAAAAATGTATCTCTCTCTTACTTTCTATATAGAATCAATTTTACTTTAAGTTCTCAAATGCTGCTTTAGTTTTTATTCCATATTTGCATTTCAATATAATTTATTTTTACATTGGGACTTCTATGGAAACTTTTTTCAAGTGCCATTCATTTCTTTTTGAGATCAACAGGACTTAAACATATGCCTACATTCCTTACTGTATGAGAACAAACTTATTATATTTACTCAAATCTAAGACGAGATTACCTCCTCATTCAACACAGGGGGGAAAAGCTCCTCATCTTACATTCACATACAAAGAAACCTCATAAAATACATTGGCTATCATTAAACTGCTGCCCAAAGCAGCATCTGCTCAGTATTGGAAACCAACCAACTATGAAGTTGATTACATGCAGCCAACACAGAGCGTGGTTACCAAACACATAACTAAGGGTCCTGGTTCTCTGCTTAAAAATCACAAATTCTCTCATAAAAAAAATCTGCATTTTTCCATTATTAAAATTAAATGTCACTCTGTATATAGGTATTAGTTGAACACAGTGTTTTATTGATATATTTATAATTTTAAAGCAATTTGGAAGCCTACCGGTGCCTCAATCACTAAAATAAAGTAAGTTCTAAATATTTATAAATGTTAGCATTTGATTTTGGGTTTTTTATCATGGAAAATCAGAGCTCCCCCTACCACCTTCACTCACCAAGATGCAGGTCCAACTGTGGCTGCCCCCCCTACTGCACTGCTTTATGGCACTGAGCAACCCTGATATGCCGGTGCCCTGCCCATGCCATTGCCCCTCGCTCCCAAGCCACAGCCCTGAAACCTTGCTGGTGCCTTTCACTCTCCACGCACAGCCCCCTGACCCTGCCGGTGCACCTCACTCTTGACCTAGAGCACCCCCCACACCCTGCCAGTGCTCCTGACTTCAGACCTGCAGCCTCCTGGCTCTGCTAGTGCCCCTCACTCCCCAACCACAGCCCCCTGACCCTCCCAAGCCCAACCAGAGAGGGCCCTCAGCTGCCAGGGCTAGGGGCCAGAGACCTGGGTCAGCAGCCCCTTGCTCCCTCCCCCTCAGTGGTGCCCAAGCCATGGCTACTGCCCATAGGAGGTGGTGTCTGCCACTCACCAAAACGGAGTGTGGAACCCAGCTCCCCCTCTGCCATGGATGGCACTGCCGAAACCTGTCAGGAGAGTGGATGCAGGCTGGCCACTGTGGGCCTGGGGGTCTCCACCCTGCTGTCTTCCCCCTGGAGGCCTCCACAGCCCAGTATGTGGGACCTGGCGTGGGAAAGCAGACCACAGCAAGGAGGTTCGGTGTCACTGCCGGGAGCCCTGAGCCACCATGGCAAGGTGCCCACCTAGCAGTAGCAAGGGGCACAACTCTGTGACACCACATCCACTGCTGCTGGGTGGGCAGTTAGGGCCTTACTGTGGCAGCACAGGGCTCCTGGCAGTGGTACTGAGCCTCCCTGCACTAGTCTGCTGCACCAGGCAGGGCCAGGAGTCCAGAGCCTGCAGCAGCCAGTCCATATCTGCCCCTGCCCTGCACACAAATCTGGGGGGCAAGTGCCCGCCATGCCCCCCCCCCCAGAGTGTACAGAGTGGCAGGGAGCCAGCCCAATTGCTACCCCACAGATGAGCTGCTCACATCTCCCCGTCCGGGCCCTGTGGCCATACATTCTCATTTCAGCCCTGGACCCCAAGCCTCAGGCCCCACAGATCACCCCAGCCGGGCAGTGCCCCCAGCCCCAGCCCTGCCCAACTCTCTCCCTTCCTCCCTCACTATGCGGGCCCATTTTCCACTCTACAGACTTACCTGTGGGAAGTTACAGGAGCTGCTCTCCACATTGCCTGGTTGCCACATATATGTGTGCACACAGACATACATATGGTACCCCCTGCCTGATCGCCCTCCTCCCACTCCCCCTGGCCCCTTGCAGGCTGGAACTCTGCCAGTGTGCAAGGGAAAACCCTTGGTTTCCTGTATTTTTCTCCTTTAAATGAGAAAATCAGCATTTTTCTCCTTAAAAACAGAAAATTGACATTTTCCTCCTTAAAATGAGAATATCCATGTTTTTTCGCACTTTTCCATGGTGAATGGAAAAGCTGGATTCCTGCACATAACCCATATTGGGCAAACACTGATGTAAAGCTTTGTTTTTTTGTGTCCCTTATAAAAGGGCAGTTGCTTCCCCAGAGTGGAATAAGCACCTGATCTGGAGGCATTGCAATACTAGGCTAGCACTTGGAGAGACCAGAACAAGCTCCAACACCCTCCCTTGGTGCCACAAGTGCTGATGGGAACTTCTTTGTTTTTTGTTCGTGTGAGATCCTTAAACAAATAGGCAGGCGTTCTTTCCACAGGGAACTGGCATTGGGCCTAGAAGTACTGCAGTGTGATCTTAGACAAAAAGGCAGAAATACTGATAGGAACCTTTTTTTTTTTTTTTTTTAGTAAATTTTTTTCTGTTCCAAGCCAAATTAGTCAAATCAATTCCAAATCCATGGGTCATTCAAGAACCATATATGGCCCTACTACCAGCAAACATCCTCCACCCCCACCTGGGGCTTCAGATGTTTCCAAATCATTTGGCAGGCATCCGACATGCAGGCCCAAGCCTGGGCGCTTGCAGTTCAAATACCCCCAAGTTTCACTTGCCCTTACCCGTACAGCCACAAAAGTAAACTAGGGAGCATCTCCTGTTTCCATAAAAGTAGGCATAAAGCCAAGATCTTCCCACAGGCAATGAACATGGGAAGGTAATCATACATTACCTCCATGGGCACCAGAAAGTTGGTCCCTGGAAAAACCATCACCTTTTTTTTGTGCAAATATATTCAACTCAAACATACATATACAAGGTGGTTATCCCCTGTCCTTGAAGTGAGGAACAAATCTGAGTATCCCAATTTTATTTATATTTATAAACTCCACCTCCAACACTCTGTCAAGTGGCCCTTGTGGTTCACTTGGTAGCTCAAAGCCCACTAAAAATCCATTACACAATTTGCACTGCACAACTGCACCCTGTCTCTATACCCATACCCCACCCACTGCCCTCCTCAGAGGGTCTACTCCTGAAAAAGTCTATGACAGACCCTTCTCCACCAGATAAGGTCTGCCATTTCTTGCCTGTCATCCTCTTCTGTCTTCCTGTAGCACCACTACATTTCACTTAGTCCCACTTTTGGTGCCTACCTGCCATAAGTCCAGTATAACGCATCTGAATAGAAGATATTCCCATTGTACTCAGTCCTCCTCACTACTGAGTCTTTTTCAAGCCATGATAAGCCACTAAATTGAATATATTTCTACTTCCTCTTCACTCCCACAGTTAAGCTGTGCCTTTCTCCCATTTTCAGTGATTCCTATTTCTTCAACAACCTTAAGTATCTGGCAAACATCATTAAATAGGGCCCCAAAAATTCATCCAGAATTCCTCCGTTGTCCCCTCTTTCAGCCCATTGAAAACGATTAGTGTGCGACTGCCCTCCATGAGGTAGAGATGGACCAGGTTGCCCTGCACTTCATCTATATGTAGATGTTTGGAGGACCCCAGGATTCATGACAAGAACATCCAATTCTAGTCATGGGTGAGAGACCAATTAGCACGTGGATCTTTTGTGGAGGGATATATGGAGTACATACTCTCTCTCACACACACACACACACACACACACACACACACACACACACACTGAGCAGTGCTGAGGTGTGAGGTTACCATGACTTGAAACCCTGTTGAGTTAACTGGGGCCCAGCCCAATGAACTATGTGGCAAGTGATGAGCCTTTTGGTTTTGGACTAATATCATGCATAGTTTTGTATATGTTAAGGTGTATATGATGTCAGTTATCATGTTTTGTATTATGTAATCCTTGAAAATTTTATGTTGTATCTTCTTTTGTGAGGCTTCTGCTGGGGTCATTGTAGACTGTCTGGCTTTGTTTGTTTTCTAATAAAATGTTATAAAAAGAAAAATTTTGTACTATAGCAGAGGTTCCCACAAAGTTTCTTGTTGCATACCTGCATTTACCAACTATCTGCATACCCCTACCAGCATACATTTTATATTTTAATCCCTTAAATGACAACTATTATTATAATGAAAATTAAATCTGCCATTACAATGTCTTGCATACTTCCAGGGGTACAGGTACCACAGCTTGGAAACCCTGTACTATAGTATAAAAGTCCTGCATGAAAGTGTGTTTATGGAATACCTGTACTAAAACTTCCAGCAGTTTCAAAAAAGGTAAAATGCATCAATTCTGGATAACTTAAGTCTATGCAGACCCACAGGACAAACTCAATGTTTTCAAATTTGTTCCTCATTTCCATGTGATCAGGAAGAACAGAATCTGACAATAAGGAGGAAGGTGGGGGAAGGAGATGCAGGGGGAAGAAACTGGGGGACCACATGCCTCCCCCAGATTTATTTTCCCTGCTGTAGGAGTGGAAGGTGGACAAATTTAAGGCAAACCTCCAATAATTGGATTCTATACCTGAAAATTATAACAAATGTATATATTTTCCATATGCAGAACCTAATTATTGGTTTTCTTATATTCAGGGTCACCTTATAGTCAAGTAAATATGGTAGATGTATAAACTACAACAAATATTTAAGCACTTTGCTGAATATTGGCATAGGTAGACAGCATTTTTCCCCCATCATAGATGATGTAACAATCACAAATATATCACGGAGAATTTTTTAAAGCTCTAACACAGGCAGGCGTTTAAATAGGATCTGTACTCACCTGTAGAACTTTTCATTTTCAAGTCTAGTCCAGAAAAAATGGATGGGCAATAGAGGGAAAAAAGAGATTTTAGTAAACTATTTTTGGTGTCATAAAAATATTTGTAGGTTTTACCTCTGTTAGAATGAACATTTTTTTTTTCAAACACAAGTGTGATTTATATCCAACCTCCAAATCTGAGCTAATATTTGCCACCCTTTAGATTTTGTCTTGCATAACTTGTTAGTCTTGAATAACTCTTTAAAACTCATATTTAGCCAGTCAAATCCTACTTTATATAACTATTTTCACTAAGTTCAACAATGGGTTGAGCAAGGAACCCTTATGAATAAGGACTGTAAATCTGACTGCTGTTGATTGCTGGGCCTGATTCTTATCTACATGAAGGACTTTTTTTAAACCACATAAGCAATAGATCTGGCATAGAGAACTGAATTTTTGCTTTCCTCAAACTGTCAGATTTCCCCTAAAATATTTAAATTTTTCCTGGGAAAATTGAGAATGTTTGTTTTTTAGGTGCCAAAACCCAACATATTTCAGCATTTGACTTGTTTATTCAACTACAAGTTGAACTTCTCTGAGAACTAAATTTCCTGTTGAAAAAATATTTTCCAGTTCTCATTATAAATTTCATCTATTGCACATATATTCTTACTTGTTTCTATATTCCTTAATTTAATTTGAATAAATGTTCACATTGAAGAAATTATTAGCTCAACTCTAAGTGGTTTTCATGCTAAATTCAGTCCTGTGTCACAACATGAATCTACCTACATCTTCTGTTGCACTAACTTGAAAATGCTGGAGAATTCTCTTGCTGATCCCCTACACAGAAATACATTTCACCTTCTTCTGTTCATAGGGAGGGAAGAGGGTTGAGAGATGGAGAACTCTGAAACAGTTTTAAGACTTGATCCAGCATACTTTGTGTGTGTTGATCAAATTAAAATTCAGAAACAGACCCACTGAATACAAACTAAGGACTATCGGTTTGAGCCTAGGATATAAACAGCTGAATATTTAAAGTGTCACTCAATGAAAATTCTAATTTAAAACATGCACTGGACTCACTGCCACTAAGTTGTCTTGGGAGAAGATAAAATAAAAGGAGAAGATAAAAGAAAGCAGCAGTCATTATTTGACATTGTTCTAAGGGTGCTTGCACACATGATGTGACAAACAGTGACGAGAAATCATCATTTGCTAACATAATGGTGTCACCGTGTGCATGTACACAATAATTTTTTTCATGTTAAAACATATTTGAGTATGGCAACTTAGATCACCTCAGGTGTTTTTCAGTTTGATCAGGGCAAACTGTCCCATAGTGGGAAAAAAAATTGTGCATGTGTACATGTCTGGCAGCTAAAGCAGGTGGCAGGGACAGTGCACGGGGTGATGAAAGCCGGGTGGCTTGTGGAAGCTCAGGCCTGGTGGGCTTCCAGGGCCTTATATACCATCCCCACCACCTTCTCTGGCTCCTAGCACACCCTGCTGCCCTCCTGCCACCTTCCCACAGTAGCCCAGGGGCAAGCCATCCTGTTCCTGGGTGGTCCCAGGTAGCAGGAAGGAGGCAGGGACAATGCATGGGGTGCTGGAAGCCCATCAAGCCCAAGTTTCCCTGGGTATGCCTGGGCTTCCAGCATCCTGTGCACCATTGAAATCAGGCCGGGTGCTGCCTGGGAGCTGGGGCATCAACTGCTCAGCTAGCCCCACGGGGACCATTGCCAGAGGGAAGCACTGAGCTCCCCTACAGTCCAGGGACTGTATGACCTGGCAGCATCTTGAGTGGGGAGGCTCTTTTGGGGCAGGGCAGGGAAGGGGGCCAAGTACGATCCGCTTTTTTTTTTTTATTTTCTTTGTGGAGCCTGCCACCTCTCCCATAGCTCTCTCCATGGCAGCCCCTGAACTGCAGGGGACTCTGGACCTTCTCTCCACAGGGACAGTGCCCCCTAGGGCCACCTAGACAGGCTGCTAGTGGGAAGGTGCCACCCAGGGAGAAGCCATTGCTGCAGAGAGAAGGACCAGGACCCCTTGCAGCTCAGGGCCCCCTTGCTGTGAGAGAGGTGGTCAGGCTCGGGCGGGGGAAGGGCAGGGAGGATTTGGCCCCTTGCCACTTTTCTTTTCCCTGGGCAAAACCTGCCCACAGTGGGGGGGATGAGCTGCCAGCAGGACATCACTGTTCCATCATAGTGATGGAATCCCCTAAATTGAAACCATGGTTCACAATTAAAAACCCATAAATTAAAAACCCACTGTTTCAATTTTGGGGAATTAAACCCTACTCATGTGTGCAAGCACTCAAAATGTTTAGCCTTCCTGTTCCCATGAAGCCTCAACAACTCGAGCACTGCTACATACCAGTGTGGCCTAGTTACCAGCTTAGTGAAAGCTGCATCACCAAAACTTACTTCTATGAACTAAACTAAAAAAAAAATGGAGCTATGAAGAACACTCTAAAAGGTCAAGGCCTTCACATCATAAGGCAGCAAATTTATTATAGTTTGTTTTTTATAGTAAGTTTTTTAATTAGTGGTTTTTTTATTACTACCAGCATTGATCTTTCCATGAATCCAGGACAGCACCTTCCTGAGATCTGTGAAAACACCTGGTGATCCTCTCTGGTCATAGTTTTTCCGCAAGTTATTAATCCAACCACGAGCACAGCCCATGCCCCAGGAAGTCACACCAGCCAGAGTCCAGGCACCATGCTTACGCCGGCACAAAAGAGGACCCCCAGAATCACCCTACAATAAAAGAAACCCATCTTACAGAAAAGCACATGAAATTAACTCCTGTATGAATAAAACAGACATGAGAATAAAATGAAGGTAAGGCATAAGCAGGTTCTACTATGTGGTCATACTTCGAGAATTAAATTATGAAAAGAAAAGTACTCTAGGTAGTTGTATAATGCAGGACATCTGTCCACACACATGTAAACTTCAGCTACAGTAAGACATTGGCATATCTGTAGGTTTCTCTGTTCAGCCAACCTGGCATGCATCCTTTCCTCCATCTGGAAATCCAGCACACATTAAAGTGTCACCTTGGATTGGTTTTCTCAAAGTTAATAATATTCTAGAACATTCCTTGTAATTCAGGATTGGCAAATTCACTTCATGCAAAACATGAGGAAGGTTTCCATCTGAAAAAGAGAAAGTAAAGAAAAAACAAGTTAGCATTAAGTTGCTAGAGAGGCTAGAAGGTAAAACTTAAAACTTATCATTAGTGGTGTAAAATTTTTTTTTTCTGCTAATATTTTGAATGTTGTTATAGGCCATTAAAAAGCCCATAAACTTTCTTTGAAAAATAACTCTTTGAATATCCAACCTTCAGTTGCATAAAATTTCAGGTCTTGCTTTGTAGTATAGACCCATAGCAACCAATGACATCTCTACAGGGACTAGGTCTGCCCATTCAGATGCACTTGGAGGATTGAGGCCCTATCAAAATGCGGTTTTAAAAAAAACATGCAAAATCCAGCATCTTAAAGCAAAAATCAGACCATGTCTGAAAAAGAAATGGAACTACACTTAAGCAATTTCCTCCCATCAAAAGGCAAAACATTCTGTGAATTCGACCAGATTGCAACTATAAAATAAAAAACTCATAAGTTTTTCATGTGTTGTTCAGAATATTTATTATAAACCTACATTTACATAGAAACACCACAGTTATCCCTGAAGGTTTTATAGTATCCCTACAACAGCTGTACATTATGAATACAAATCTCTTCACATTGCTTTAGATATTAATGATACCAAGGGCAGATCCAGAGGGGTTGCACTGGTGCACTTTGATACCTGCTCCACCCAAAGTTTAAAACCAATTGCCTGGCAATGGCAGAAGCATTTATAGTTAGGCAGTGCTGAGGAAGTCAATTTTCTCCCTCATGGCTCATTATAATCTACTTGATCCCTTGTAAACTCTACATTCCAGAGGTGTTAATGACCCTCTCCTCTTTTTGATAGGCTTGTTGTTCCAACAATCAAGTTATCCTTTGTTCTGTAATTCTACTGTCTATTGTATCCTGCTGGTAATGAGAGCTACTTCACAGCCCTGAGGATTGTCTTTAACTCATTCCAATGAAATTATATTTGTTTTTGTTTCCTTCTTAAACGGAATAATACAGCACTAGGCCCCTAATAAATTAGTAAAGCTTCTCATTTATTTTTAACTGGAGAAAAATAGGTGGTGTTTTCTATGTGATGATGCAGCTCACCATCTGCACCCCTCTTTTCAAATTTCTAGATCTGCTTATAAATGATATGGCAGGAAATAAGTACCCTGAGCCCTCATAACTACGTGTCTGAAGAACAGTTAAGCTTTAAAAATATGAATTTATACGTGTTTTAGATAGTAATTTGAGACCTTTCAGCAAGATCAGCTGTCCAATACAGCCACACATGACAGAGTAAGGGAAATAAGGTACCCCCTTCCTATTTACCACAATATGGCAGGGGGGAAATCAACCACCCTGAATGGAATCAACTCCACTTTTACAGGGAACTCTTCCTCAGGACTCCCCAGGAAGCAGCCATATTTGGTCTGCCTCTCTCCCTCTCCCTACCATGGCTTCACAAGGGGTAAGCCTCTAGCTCTGAAACCCTGGCTTCCTTGGTAATCTGTAGCATCTCCACTTCTGAGAACTCCTTCTTTCTGGTCAGCTCCCAGGTTTTCTTCTTTTAAAGAGAAGGGTTATCTGAGTACCAATGTCCCAAACAGCACAGCAAAATCTGCACAAAACAAACAGTCCTTTACAGTGCCCTCTGTTCTTCCTTGGATTCCACTTTCTCCCCTCTTTCTCCTCAGCCCCAGTTACCCATTCTTGCAACAAAACATTTCTAAAACTATAATATTAACCTGAGGACAATGCTCACCCAATACAATTAAACAAAGTCATGAAGAACTAAATCTGGGAGTTGTCTCTTGGCCCTATTGCCAGACTCAAACCACTATCTCTCCCCAGGGTGAAAAGGGTATCTAGATGCCCTGTCTATAAAGCTATTTATAATAATTATTTTCAGCAAAGCCTGCTAGTACTGAGTCCTTTCCCAAAGTGTTCCCAATAAGAACTGCAGGGGATTTATACACATTTCAGGAGTGGGGGTGGTGGTGGGGAGGGCACTTTAATTAGAGCTGCTCCAAAAGCCTCTCTAATTAAAGAGCCCAGAGCATCTCATGTATCAGCATCCCTGCACTTAAAAAATGGTGGTGGAGGTGTTTTACCTAAAGCTCAAACAAGCTTTAATTAAAGCACCCCTGCCACCATTTTTCAGTGCAGGGACACTAATACATGTGAGGCTGGAATCTGCTACAGTGCAGTAATTACCACGGTCCAGCAGACTTGATTAACTGAGTCTGCTCCAACACACTGTATTTACAGCAGGTCAGAGAAGCCTCACTGCACGTGTATAGGTGTCCGCAGGCTAGAATATATCCCACTAAGCCTTTTGTCGCATATGCTCTCAGGCATGTGGACCAACACAGCTGAGCCAATGTAGAGGGGAATGTGCTTGGCACCGCTTTCCAACTTGACCAAGGAGGAAGCCAAGGAACAAATGTTCACTTGGTTAAAAAGCCATAATTTGGTCGCTTATCTGTTCTTGAGGGGAATGCAGCCAAACAAAACTTGTGGTAATTTATGACCAAACTGTTATTTATTGAATTTGCTTCAGTTCACATTTAAAGCAAGATAGCAATCTATATCACTTTCCAAGCAGCTGAACAGAAACTAAAGTTCAAATGTTCAAAACAAAACACTTGGATCTGTTATAGGACATGAAGTTACACTGATTTTTTTTGGTAAAACTTTGGCAGTTGGGAAGAGATTCATCTATATGAAAGGGCTAGCACAAAGCCAAGGAACCACTTAAACCCTATTTTAAGATTACAAGGCTCATTTATAGGTGATATTTTCTTCCTGGCCCATCTATAACCTACATGCCTAAGTTGCCTAGAGTTTTGAGCTGTCTACAGTTGTTTTTAGGTTTCAGATATAAACTGAACCAAAGTAAAACTGAGCAAATTCAAAAATGTCTGCTCCTGTGAATTACAATCCCAGTTAAAAGAGTTCCCTCCTGTAGCATTTACACCATCTGCCTGCTGTGTACATGTGAGCATGCTGCACAAACTATAGTACATTTCAATAGAAAAACAAAGGAGCTCATAGATCCGAATATTAGTACTTTAGCACACAAGGTTGTTTGGATAGATGCGATAGCTTTTATTAGACCAACGAATAGTTGGGAAATTGTTCTTTGCAAACTTTTAGGCACAAACACTATTCTTCAGGCATAGGGAGAGTCTGCTGGTGTTGTATGTGCTCTCTTGGGAAGAACAGAAGCCAAGGCAAAATGCAGGTCCGTGCAAATGCAAATGCATGGCAGTGAGGATCTAAGGGAATGGGAGACAGTGGGTCAGAGACAGGTGGGGGGTGGTACTTAGGCATTTCAAAGAGGAACCCCAGTGGCTTACTCTCTCTTAGACGGCCCCAACCACAAGTGGTGCAAATGTATCCTGGATCAAACTTCTCATCTGGATCAGGAAGGCATGCTGGCACAATCGATGGACCTAACATGAACACGTATACAGAACTTCTTGGTAAACACATGAAAAAACAATTTTAGCTTTTCTTTCCTTTTTTTATGGTCCTTTACTGTAGACCACTATGGGTTTGTGTGACAGCTGTTACAGTGTTATTCTGGAATCCAAGGCCACATCCACACACATGCAGACGTTTGTTTCCCTGGGGACGAGTAGCAGCAGCACATCTTGTGCTGCTGCTACTTGTCCCTAGGAAACACCCATGCCATGTGCCCTCTGGTGCATGACAGGTTACCCCAGGTTGGGTAGGGGAGACTGGTGCCAACAACAGAAACCTTACCTGGGATTACGGGAGCCTTGGGGAACTACAGCTGTGGTGTCCCTGCAGATGGGAACCTGGCCCGCAGCTGGAGCATGGTTCCAGCTGGCCAGGCTCCAGTTTTGGGTGGCACACATTGCCACCATATGTACTGCCCCATTTTTTTTGGAATGGGTTTTTTGAATCTGGGATTTCCCAGAGTCAACCTCCCCCCTGCCCGGTTACAAGGTAGCAGAACAGGGAACACCCGTATGCGCAGTGTGCGTTGCCAAAGTCAGGTCTGCAGCACCACATACTGCACATCCACACTCATCTGGATGCAGCCCAACTGTCTGTGGTACACAGGCATAAGCCTGATATTTCACAGAACTTGGCCTAGGGGCTAGCTCATAAAGTCATCAGTTTTGGTCCAAATCTAAGTTTTTATTTGGAAAAAAGAAATCTTATCCTTGCAATTGCAAAGAAAGCCATATGAAGCAAACATAGATGTAGGTCTGAGTCTGTAGAGTGTGGAGTGAATTGCACCATGCACCTCAGTGTGGTTTTAACACCAAGACCAACTGCTCTGCATTAGCATTATATGACTATCAACAGGTAACAGCAGTCATGCTCAATTTGGACTTGGGTTTGTTTATACCATGGTAGTAGTAGCATATTTTGGTGAGGGTGGAAATGTCCCAGGCCCAGAAATTGGCCAGGGAGGCTGCTTTGGATTCATGCTCAGTGTCTTCCCTCAGCCCTTATTCTCTGGTTGACCTAAAAGCAGCCACTAGGGTGGCTGGACAGCACTGGTGAACTTCCTGGTTTGGAGCACATCAGTATACTGTGGAGAGCTAGGTGTGCTCAGCTCCATCCTCTGCAGGAGAATAACAGTGCTAAGGATCCAAGTTGTATTTGCAAAGAGGACCCCTTGCTCTTTCCTTTGCATCTATGGAAAGAGAGAATGGTTGGTGGGGTGACGGTATGGGGAGTTGGAAGGGCTGAGGTCATTAAGTCTTATTCTGATCCTGCTAGAACATACTAGGCAAGCCATTGTGCAGAAGCAGAGATCTAGTTTTCTTTCACCATAAAAGCTCTTTAGAGGCTAGATTATGATCTCTTATGCATAAGGATGTTTTCTTTTGGCTTTCTTGGCCTTTTTCCTGGCTTTCTTCTTCAAGGCACTACTCAGCATTCAACTCAGCTGAATTGATTTTTTTCTGACTCACCTCTGGATCTCCAAATACAAAGTCAATACAAACTGTTGCATCATTAAAAGGTCTCTTATATTGCATATTTTACTACAATTTATTTTTTCTGTGAAAAATATACTTAAAATTCTGTATAAAATATTGCCCCTTAAGCAATAACCTTAAGAGTATTACTCAACAAGATAGCTTGTGGGTTTGACCACGGGCGACTGGTGCCTCCTGAGTCTGGGGGGGCACCAGATTGCCGACGGGAGGGGGAAGCCTGTGGCCAGTTACTGATGGGGTGACATGGGGGTCCCCCAGTGGCCAATCACCAAGCCAGCAGGAAAACCGAAAGTGCACTTTCATTGGCACTTCTGGTTTCACGGCTGGCACTTTCAGGGGAGGCACAGCCAATCTCAGGGGGTGCACGTGTATCTGTGTGCACCCCCTACGCGTCATCGATGGTTTGACATTTCCATTTGGAAATTACTGCCTAGAACTATGACCTTACTAAATCTGAAGGAGCCTTTCAACTTCACAAGGGCAATGTCATAATTCATGGGTCTTCCAGGATTGAAATATGGGTGTTTAATGATGGATTCAACAGGCAGAGTCTGCTCTTCCTCCTCCTCAAGACTCAAATCATACTCTCCTGCAGTGACATTCAGGTAATCCAATATATACCTGTAGGATGGTTAAGAAATGTTGAAATAGTAAAAGTGGGGATACTTAAAAATGAGAGAGAACATTCTTAGTTATTGGTTTTAAACATCATCAGCAATGACAACCTTAATGTATCACCATCCATCCACATATCTAAACATTAACTGATCAGGCTTTGCAGTCCCCAGTGGGGTGGCAGAGATGGGGAAACCAAAGTACAAAGACATTACATTATTTACTTAAACCACAGAATGAATTTGTGATGGATACAGGAAATTCCTTATTTTTGGTCCTGTACTCTAAACATTATATCTCTGGTGGGTCTGGTTCTCTGTTCTCTCTCTCTCCCCACCTCCTCACCTCCCCCACCAGCAGGGCTTCTGTACTTACTCCCACATTGTGGCAATTCCAACTATACCCTGAACCATGCTGTCCCCTTCTATCCCACCCCTGGCCTTCGCCCTCCCATCCTTGCCTCCTTGTCCCCATATGGGCCTCAAAGAAGCTTACCTGAAACCAAGCAGTATTACTCACACTGCTGAATGAATGCTCCTTGTGCTCATGCTTTGACACCAGGTAGTGCTACTGTGCTCCTGTCAGAGCTTCAGTGAAGCCATGGCTGCTTAGTGTTTTTGCTGATGGCTAAAGTTTTTTTTTTTTTACAGACTTTACTGATAAACACTTTGGTCTTTTGGGGGTTTTGTTTTGTTTTGTTTTGTTTTGTTTTTACTTACAGTCAGTTAATTTTACTGGTGCTAGCCCTCTGCATAGCAATGTTTTGTTTTTTTTATCCTAGATCTCTATTAATTAGCTATACCATGATACAAAACACCTCCATAGACAATAGATTTGACAATAGCATGCTTCTTTATTTGGGACATCTGGTTTCTAAATAGAAATCTATTTTAATTTCATGAGACTCACATTTTCAGAAAGACCCTATAAGAGTTTAGATGTCTAGCTCCAGCAATTTGTCCCCTAATGCTTTTGAGCACCTTTGAAAATCCCTAATTTGTTTTAAAATGTAGATAAATGAATGACTAGAAAAGATTTTTTTCCAGTAATATTCAAAACTGAACCCTGCTCCATTTGTTCCTCTCCTCGGTAATTCGAGTCATTTAAGGTAAGAGAAATTACTTGCATTATATAATGATGAACATCTTAAGCCAAAGGATTTCTTAAAGAGAGTGTTCATCTATAAAGCTTTATCTTGAGGAACAGAAATTGACTTAATTCAGACCCAGCCTCTCCTTGCTTCCTACTTTGAGGTCTTTAATTGCCGCAGAAAACCAGGCTAGTTGTATCGCTGCTTATTATTAAAGACAATATCTCTCCAGCAATGCACTGCCTGGTATCATGAAAAAGCACTAGCTTAGTTTGAACGTGCAGGGAAGAGTGCAACCAACTAAATCTCCAGAGAACAATGAGTAGTTAGTTTTATGCCCTCTTGTTAACAGGCTACAAATTATACATGTTTAATAGATGGAAAAACAGATACTGGAGATAACTGGTTAGTTCATCTGAAATCTTTCACTTGAGATTATTGGTTCCTAGAATCTCTCTCTCCTCCTCCGCCCACTCTACCCTGCTCTAGCTACCCCCTCCCCCAACCCTGGCACTTGTCTCTTTGACATCTCTCATTTAAGAACACTGCAGTTTGGGAAAGGTCAGGGTTTTTGGGGGGGGTTTTTTGAAAGCCCTGGACTTCAAAACCCCCAGTTACATAATTAAATTTGTAATGCGTAATGAAGGGCAAATTGAGTCTTTTGCGCATTGCACTCTGCTGCCTGAAGTATTACAGTCTGTTACTATTTGGTATAAATTTTACCCCAAACTATGTTGTTGGTCTTAACACTTCCCAGGTTTGTTTAACTTTAGCAAACTACTTTGGAACTATCAGGAGTTCTTTGATCTCTTAGATAAATATTTTCAGGAAGCATTTTCCAAAAAAGAATTATTCTTAGAAACAAACTTCACATGCAAATGCCACTGCAAAAACACTTTTGGTAGCAATATGCATTTTTGCTCTTTTAAAACCCTGTAGACAAATTCTTCATTCATACCTGTCTACAACGCAGTGAGCTGCTGTAACTACCCACTGAGCAGAAACAATGGTGCCTCCACAGAAATGTCTTTGCCTTCGTTTCAAGGAAACCTGTATCACAAAGAATGGCATCAATTACAAATCTATATATCTAGTCTGATCACATTCTCAAAGCCTTCATAAATTTGAAGTTAGTACTGCTTACACAAATTCAAAACCACTTCCTTGGCTTTCACGTTGCCCTTGGTTCTAAAAAATACTCGCAACTCCCACTGAGCCACAGTATGTGTTCAAATTTCTCTCCTGTGACAGGGGGTACAGACAGACATTCAGACCCCAATTCTACCTCATGGCACTTTACATAAGCGCTATGAGTAAGAGCACACACCCCTACCCAAAAGACATTCTCCTGTTGGGTTGGGAGGGATTGAGCCCGCCTGCACAGGCCCTCTCCTCAGCTCTACCAGTTCCAGGACTGCCAGCAGGAGGAAGGGGTAGGAAAAGGAGCAACCCTGAGCTGCTGGCTGGGGTTTGCTACCCAGCCTGAGCTGAAGTTGGAAGGTGGAACAAAGCCTTTTGCCTCACATCCCCCTCCCCACTAGTACCCTGGAAGGAGTACTGGGGGGAGCCAGTCTGGGACTAAGAGGCAGGGGAGAGGGGATTTTCTTCCACCCTCCCCACCCCCACCCCACTCAGGCCAGGCAGCAAGCCCCAGCCAGCAGCTTGGAGCTTCTCCCTCCTTTTGTCTCTCCCCCTCACACTCCCTACTGACAGCCCTGGGCGGGGGGGGGAAGGAGTGGGACTCAGCTGCATCAGTTCAGGCAACGTATGAAAAAATTAACTCTAGGGAACACAAGTTTCCTAGGGCACTGTAAAGCAGAGCACTTTCATTTACTACCTCATTTGAGGAGAGTTAATTTTTGTACGACTGGCCACTTTAAAAGTACTCTGCAGCCATGCATGTGCAGGGTCCCAATTCACATGAAAAATGTAACTTGTGTAAGTGCCCATGGCTACAAAGTGTATATAT
>JAGPOW010000304.1:96922214-96959765 GCA_030014935.1 Caiman crocodilus
CAAAGAAAGAGTACTGATATATTCAGCATTGGAGAGGGAATGAATTAGTTTGGAATCTTTCACCTGTAAATTACTGTCTGTCATTCACACCAGTCACTAGTTCCTGAAAAGTTTTGAGCCTTCACAGCTTTTCAGTAGCCTTTGTGAAACAAATCTGCAGTCTCAGCTGAACAGCCACCAAGAACCACTTCCCAAGCATTACTTTCTAGCTGTGAATGATGTTTCCTTTATTTCCCAAAACCTTCACCCAGCCCTGTTTATCACAGATCCACATTGTCTTTAAAACATGATAATTAACAAAGCAAAATTTTCTAGGAACTCGTTCCTTCTTCCTCTATCTGCTTCACTGCTTTTGATAAAAGTAGTATGGGACTCAACAATACAACATCAAAAGTGCCAACAAGCACATAGAATACCTGCCTTTGCTTTTGTTATATCTATGAAAAAGTTGGACCTTTGCTCTGAAGGTGGCATTGGATAAAACAGTATTTTCTTGTACTAACCTGCCATGGATGGGAGCCTTGTTCCACCTGGTTCCCACCAACAATGCGTGTGAGGAGGTTGAAGTAACTCCATGACTTTGTCTCACGTGGTTTCTGCCCACACTTAGGGTCTGGTAGGAACAAACAGAAAACAAAATGAAAAGGAAAGAAAAAATGAAACCACATTTCTGTGCCACATTCTGTACAACATGCAGACATTTGAAGATAAATCAGCTAAGATGCCCATAAAGATCCATTCTGTCACCCAATCATACAAATAACTGGAATCTCCTTGAGGGTACCTGCATACAGCCTACAGAATCAGAAAGAGTTTACTAGCCTCTTAATCTGGATCTGAATGACTTTTTTTTTTTTTTTTTTAGAACCAGAGGATTAGAAGTAACCTCCAGGGTCAAGTCTAATCCTTTGTTATTGCAGTTAATTCTCTTACATAATTTATTTCAGAAACTGATAACACTTCACCTTAAAACTATTCAGTTCCTCCCCCCCACACACACACATATCTCCCCACTTACTCCTATTGAGAAAAAGGTTTTGTGCCTACATTTGACTAGGGTGAGAAAAGAGTAGCTGGCTACCTGCTACAAGAATTCTACTTTTAGGCTTTAACAAATACAAATAATTACATCTTCACCCTAGAACAAATAATGTAAGGCAAACAAAAATATGTAAAACTTTTAAACCCCCATTTATTTGAGCCCCTTAAATCTGAAATGCCAAATTTTGAGATAATTCCTGCACAGTTATGGAAACATCCATCAGTTAGCCAAATGTTTTTGCTTTCCTTTTTGGACAACTGGGTTTGAACTGCACATTTCATAAGTTTTGATAATCAACAGCTTACATTTCTCAAAAGCATTGAGCATTTGCCTAACATTGCTACTATATAGGTCTGTGCTAAAGCTACCCAGTGTGGTCTTGTGAGGCAGATAAAAATACTTATAACAATAACATTGAACTTTTAGTGGGTTTTGTTTAAAAGCTAAGCATCTAATTCTGGCAACCTGCATTTAGAGAAAAGAGAATGGTTTGACTACATTTCCCAAACCAAACAAATTGTTCAATTGTTCATTTTTGAAAATTGAGTCCCAAAACGTGTTTAACTTTCCCTCCTCCTGTGACATGAATGCACTAAATATTTATTTAATTTATATTATTTATAATATTTATATTTGTTTAATGAAAGCAAGTGAGATGCTCAGCATACTGGAGAGGAGTTTACTTAGTTTGGGAACTTTCACTGGTAAGCTACTGATACTCATTCTAGAACTGTATGACAAACTACCAGAAAGTTTTCAAGAATCAGCAACAATAAAAATATGCCAAGTATATACAGTGGTGGGTGAGAGATCCCTGTAAAGTGTTTTGGAACCCAAGCAGAGTTTCTATAATATACATTTCAAGGGGGATTTCTAAAAGTGCTCCAGGGCTGCCCTAGCTGAAGTCAGTGGGAGCCAGCTGATGCAACAGCTAAATAAAATATTTTATTCAAAACTATAGATGAAATATGACCTTTCCCATATATTAATTTTATTATAGAAATTTTTCCCAAGTTTTATTTGACAAACATACAAAATATTTTTCTTTTTGGATTTCCTATCTTTTTGTTTATTAATATTTTTCTAGTTCTCACTCCAAAGGTAAAAGAAAAAAAGGGAAAAAATGACCCAATGAAATGAAAGATCTCCTTGTTTTGGTTCAGGTAACCAAAGGCAATTTACACTTTAAGTGTGAAAACTGAAAGAAAAATAATTTTCAAACTCAAAATACAAATTTTTCCTCTTTTTTTTTTGGTTGAATATTCTAAACATTTTGGTACGATATCAGTATTTCCCTATATAAATAATGATCTCTCCACCACCACCACAGTGCAGTGCAGCTGCCTGAGCGGCACAATGCTCCCACAAGATGAAGACACCAAACTCTTGACTCTTAAGAGTGCTTGAAAGTGTTTCCAAAAAATGCTTCAGGGACACCCGACTTAATCAGAAGTATGACAAAAATTCAAATAAAAAAAGAATTAAAAATTTTCCTTCCACTAGTATAACTTTGTAAGCATCTGACAACTGAATGATGTGCTATCAGATTTGCCAAAAAAACCCATGAGATTTTATATTACTATTACTACTATAGTAATACATTCCTTATATACATGGACACGTACCTGCACACTTTCCAAACAACAAATATATTGCTCACAAGCCCAAAAAATACTTTATACATTTTTTTTTACAAGCAAAGTGGAGAACCCATACAAATAGCTTGAGTTTGACATTGCATGGATTAACTATACTGTATTTTATATCTGCCTGTAACTCAAAACAGGCTACATGCAAGTATATTCACATTTTAAAAAGGAAATACTTGGAAATCCTCAAAATGACTGCCCACACTTCTGATGGTGAATGTCAAATGCCTAGGGCAATTAGCAATGCAAATAGTGATTTTGTGAAGCATAAAGAAAATTGAACGCAGATTTAAAAATCCAGACTTGTCCTTGCACTTTTGACGCCTGAATATTTCTGTTGTTTAAAGATCTATATGAAAAAGTGAAATAATTGTTTCAAAGGCAGTGCACGGTCTTGTACTGGGTAAGATTCTGACCTTTTGCCTTTAAAATGGTTAAAACCACATCTTAAATTGTGATCCTACCTTTTTGTACAGATAGCAGTGCTGAGTTTCCATCTGTTAGATAAACTATTCCAATTGTGAATAAAAGCAGTTCGTGTAGTGCTACTGGCATTTTGAAGCTGCAAGTGACTGAGTAAAGATGAGAAGAGTTTTTATAGGGTGAACAAAAAAGAATATGTAACACAGTGGGAGAGTAGAAATGACTAATTAAAGTGGAGGTTACTCATTAATCTGGCCGTAAAGTATTTACAGGGCACGACTTAATTTTTCAAATTTAACCAAGCATGATACCTTTATAAAAGCATCATATTACCAAAGTCTTTGTTGCTCAGTAGTTGCTCAGGTCTCTCAGGAGCTATATATAACTTCTTCATGGACCCCTACTAACCTTCCTATATACTTATATAGTCAATACGTTTCTTATATATTTCTAATATTCCTACATACTTATAGACCTCAGAGGTCAGGAGGAATCAATAGTAATTCTAGTTACATTAGTTTCACAGGTTACATGTAAAGTTTATATGAACTTCATGTTCTGTACTTTATATTTTTAGCTAGCACAGCAGAAACCAAAGAAATACATTAACAGATTATGGCATGCTGACTGCATGCTCAGTGATGCGCAAGACAAGAAATTAAGCCACATTTTCAAATGATCGGCAAGAAAGATCTGGGCATTGCCCATTCAGCCCTACAGGTTAAGTGATTTAGATACCTAGGTCTGATTTCAGAAGCCATTTAGCAACTTAATGATGCCTACAATGCAGTCCAGACAGTTGCATCTCAGCAGGATAAATTAGTTTCATGCTGCCATGAGTTAGTACCTGTACTGTTGGTACTGTTGGTGCCTGAATCAGCTTTCTTAAAACTCAATTAAGTATCTCAAGGCTACATGGCAGTTTAGGCAAACCACAAGGGTATTACCACACATATGTTTGGAGATGATTTAAACTGCAGTGGTTATTATGTTCTAATTATTATGCATGGACAAGCTGAAAATGATATAAACGTAGCAAAACAGATCCAACTTTAACACCAGATGCAGAAGTCTTAAAGTTGGTGCATTGGATTAGTTTCCAGCTTGTTCACACACAACAACTGAAACATAACAACCACTACCCTTTTAAAATGGCTCCAGATGTATGCATGCCCATACCTTCTGTTTCTTTGAAAGGCAAAGGGATTTAGGCACTTTTGAAATTTGTTTTCTTGGGGTTCTCAACCAGGTACAAGGAGTTGATAGGCTGCACCGGAAATCCTAGAGAAGAGAATGGTCTATCATTTATGAACATTTTTCCTTGCTAATTTTTGTAGCAAGCAATAGCATACTGGTTTGAAATTCTTGAAATTACATGATCGATTTGACCCAAATGTCAGCACAGTAGTCCATCACAAGAAGCGACCCTATACACATCAAGGACCAAGATTACACATCACCACAGTTTGTGCTACCACTGAAGAGTGTATGTTGAATACAAATCCTGGGAAACCAGGAAAACAAGAAAAAAGACCACTGAGGAGAAAAATAATAGCTAACCCCTTATTAAATCTGAATGAAGACAGAGCATGCTGTCATTTTAATCCAGCCTAACTGGTAACAAGGAACTCGTGGCTCCCACTTTTATTGGTGGATATGCTCACAAAAAGCAAAAACAAAAATACCTTTTCCCACATAAGCATATGAGTTTGAGTGAGATGTGTGTCAATCTATAGCTAGACAACTACCACCTCAAGTAAATTCATTGAGGCAGCCCACAGAAATAAATCCACCCAAGGGATTACCCACATACAGGGAACACACCACAGCAAACTTCTAAATCTTTTCTGCATATATTCTCATTTCAATTACTCATGGATTCCACAGTGCCCCATGTGACCCACCACTCTTTTAGCCCCTTAATTTATGATTACATTATAGCTTCTTACCCTTCACTTCCCCTGTCAGTCACAGGGTGCTGGCAGATGCCATATTGCTCTGGATGTTTCATTTTTCAGCCAACCTTAACTACATAGAAACCATGCCCTGGAAATACATCTACAATTGCTATTCTGCCTTGGAAACGCACATACAGCTGCTATTCTGCCTTCTATTGTAAAAGGAAATGATCTCTCATCCTACTGTTTTCCTATCAACTGTGGAGACTGCCTCTCTCCAATTGTTTCTCCCAGCCTTGTAAAGCAGAAAATTAAATTGGCTCTAGGTAGTGTAGAATTCACCAATTACCCTTTGCTGTAACATCTTTCAGGATGTTTTTGTCCCTGGCATGAAGTTTTTGTTTTGTATTGGTAATTTGACACAGTATTCACACAGCATCACTAATAATAAGAATAAGCAATCAGGTCACTTGGAATTCATAACATAAAAAGAGTAATATAATACTTACTGTGCAATGGCCCTGGGGATCAAAAAGGAAAAATGTAAACAGCGTGTTCTATATATTCTGTCCCTTGTCACAAACAGGAGCAGAGGTTTTCTCGTCTTGTCACTGGTCTTTGTTCTCTGCCTCCACTGCCTCTTTGTCTTCCTCCTGCTGCATGTAGGATAAAGATAAGAGCTTCAGGCAGGGGCACTGATGATCCTGTCCTCATTCTCTAAAGTCCTGGTTACTGTTGCTCCCAAATCTTTTCAGTGTTGACAATCAGCATCACCTATATCATTCTCATGTGGGCTAGAGAAGGGCTGCACTTGGATGTGCTCCCCTCCCTGCCTGGCATTAAGAATCCAAGCTCAGATCTGGACCCATATTTTGTTACTGGTCTTGATCATAATAGGTAAAGTCAAATGCCCCAAACCCTACAGGCCTGAAACTATTGGTGTTTGAAATCCAGACCTGGGTCCGTATGTTCATAGAGTTATAGAGGAGTAGAGCTGGAAGAGACCTCATGAGGTCATCTAGTCCAACCCCCTGCATGAAGCAGGATCATCTCTATCCAAACCAAACCACAAAAACCATAATCTAAACTCTACATAAAACTACCATCACCCCTGACACAACACAGACCCATAACTTGCCACAGGTAAAGCACGGGAACCATGGCAGCCAAAGCCCTGCTTCAATGAAATGTTGTTAAAATATTCTCGAGACATCCTGGGAAGAGGGCCAGGACCTCCACACAGGAAAGCAACACCCACCACAGTCCCTGCCAATCTAACAATAGGCCAAAATACCTTCCTGACCCCAAATATAGCAATCAGTCTGACCCTGAGCAGAAGGGCAAGTCATTTTAGCCAGGGAGCAAGACGCTTCAGGCAGGAACCTCCAGCTTTTGTCCCAGCAGAAACACTGGCACACCCCAAGCAAAGTCCTTAGCCTTGGCTGTAGCCAACATTCAATGCCTCTGAGGAAGGCTTAAGCATATCCTGATCCATGTAATAGAAAGGGTGAGGCAGTGCAACCAGCAAAGGCCAGAAGCATGGGACATACCCATAAGAAAACATAGGCATAGCTATGCCTAGTTCATCCCTACCAGTGACTGTCCAATCTCCTCTTGAACACCTCCAGTCATGTGGAATCCACAATTTCCCTTGCCAGTTTATTCCACTGGCTCCTTGTTCTATCAGGGAAAAAGTTTTTCCAGATATCCAATCTAAACTCACTTTGCTGCAACTTCAAGCCATTGTTCCACATCCACCTCTCTGCAGCAAGAGAGAAAAGTTGTTTTCCCTCTTCTTTATGGCAGCCCTTCAATTATTTGAAGACTGCTATCATGTCCCCTCTTAAAGGCCTTTTCCACAAGCTGATTATGCTCCTTCAACCTCTCCTCATATGACTTGCTTTCCAAGCTCTTTATCATCATTGTTGCCCACCTCTGGACCGTCTTTAACTTCTTCAGGTCCTTTTTGGAATGTGGGGCCCAGAACTGCACACAGTACTCCAGATAAGGCCTAACCAGTGCTGAGGAGAGAGGTACTGTCACTTCCCATATCTTGCTGCTAATGCTTCTATTGATGCTTCCCAAAACTGCATTCACCTTTTGTATGACTGCATCACACTGCAGATTCATATCGAGTCTGTGAGCTACCAAGACCCCCACAGTCCTTTTCCACAGTATTGTAATCAAGCCAGGTGTCACACATTTTATACCTGTATTTTTTATTATTCCTCCTGTGGGGTGCTTCAACACATGTAATTACAGCCCCTGAATAAACTGCAGAGCTTATTGCTCTAGAATTAATTGCTCACCGTTTGAATGTGAACCTGGGAGCAATTAACTCTAGAGTAATAAGTTCTGCAGTTATTACTCCCTTGGCACATTGAGCCAAGGGGAGCAAAACTGTCAGGCAGACCCCTCAAAGAAGCACCTTCATGCCCCAGCCAGCCAGGCAGCAGCTACATGTGTGCTGCTGTGGAGTTTTTTTACTCTGCAGCAGGATAGTACTTGTAAATTAGTTTACTTCAGCCTAATAGCAGTACATATGTAGACACCAAGATATGGCCTGTACAGCTAATTAGTCAAATGCACAGCAAAGGTCTGATGTAGATGTGTCTGAGGTGTAGCAGTCCTTCCCAGTCATCTACAAACTTGCTCAAGAAGCTTTGCATTCCAGTATCCAAATCATTAATAAACACATTCAACAACACCAGGTCCAGGACAGAACCCTGTGGAACTCCACTTGAAACCTCCTGACCTGGAACAGTTAATAATGATCCTTTGCTTGCAGCTACTAAGCCAGGTATCTATCTACCTTATAGTAGTAACTAGCCTACATTTCTTCAATTTGTTTATAAGAAGGTCCTGAGGGACCTTGTAAAAAGCTGTTCAGATACTCATATCCACAGCATTCCCTTCATCAGCCAGGTAGTTACTTTGTCAAAGAAGGAGATCAGGTGTGTTTGACACAATTTGTTTTTCATAAATCCATGCTGGCTGCTTGTGATCAGCATTTCCTCCTCCAGATTTGCAAATGGCCTTTTTAGGCTAGTTGGTTGTGGCTGTGTTGGTCTAAGGACATAGGCAGACAAGGTTATTTGGGTAGATGTGATATCTTTTATTAGACCAACTAAATAAAACAATTTTCCCAACAATTTAGTTGCATAGACAGCTTAACAGACAAGCCAGTTGGGCACAAGCCCGGGGCCACTACCAATTTGGGGCCCTGGGATTCTTATCAGCAGGGAAGCAAAAGCTGTGGTTTTAAACTTGGTGCATTTTTGTCTCCTACTGGGAGACAAAAATGCACCAAGTTTAAAACCATGGCTTTCACATTTGCTTTCCTGAGAGCTGAGAGTGGGGCCCCTCCTCCAGTGGGGCTGGGGGGGGCAGGGCCGTGCTAGCTGGGAGTGCCACACAGCACCACACTGGGGTGGGGGGGCAGGAGTGCCATACTGTGCCCCTGCAGGTGGATGGTGGTGCTACAGCCACCTGCATGGGACAGCCAGGCAGCAAAGCCCACAGGTCAGTGCAACAGAGGCTGGGCAAGGGTGAGAGGAGCAATGGTCAAGTTGCGGAGGGAAGTGTGGGGGTTGCTTCAGAGTGATTGGGTGAGAGGGGAGGTCCTGTGAAAGGAATGTGTGTGGCTGGATGTGCATCTGTGTGAGCATGTGTGCACATGCGTGCACACAGGCATCAGCATTTGTGTCCGTATCTGCATCTGTGTGCAAGCACGTCTGTGTGTGTGCATCTGTATACATCTGTCTCTGTGCATGTGTGTATTTCTGTGTGCATATGTGTGCATGCATGTGTGTGTTCATGGCAGGGAGAGTGTGCTTGTCTGTGTCCATGTACACAGAGTGAGTAGTGTGTGCCCATCTGCATGTGTACATGAGTGTGTCTGTGCATTTGTGGGTGTATGCGTGTCTGTGTATGCATTTTTCTGTGCATGTGTCTGTGTTCATGGCAGGGAGAGTATGTTTGCGTCTGTGTCCATATGCAGACAGTGAGTGAGAGTAGAGTGCACACCTGTGTGTGTGTGGGTGGGGGGCCCATAGCTGGGGAGGCAATATAGGGAGCAGGGAGAAGAGGTGGGCATTTGCCCCCCTCCCGCAGCATGGCAGGGGACCCCCCCCCACCAGCACTAGGATGGGAAGAGGCCCCTCCTTCCTTGTAGCCCAGCTCCCATGGGGGTAGGGAGCCTCCAATTTTGTGTTTGTCAAGGACTGCAGCACACTTTAATCCACCTCTGTTTAGCTGGTCTAAAAAAGATACCACATCTTCCTTAGGCTATGTTCCAGTAACTTCTCAGGTACTGATATGAAGCTAACCAGTCTGCAGTTCCTCAGGTCCTCCTTCTTGCCTTTTTTAAAGAAGGGCACTACACCGGCCCTTTTCCAGTCCTCTGGTACCTGGCTCATTTCCCATGAGTTCATGATGATCATTGCTAAGGACTCCAAGATGAGCTCCCCTCTACCATTTCCTTCAGTACCTTGGGATGAAACTCATCTAGCCCTGCTGCTTTGAATTCATTCAGACCCAACAAAAGCTCTCTGACCATCTCTTTTATTATCTCCTCCCTCAGCTTGCCCCTTTCCTTATCCAGATAATCCTTATTAGGTGCTGGGCTGCAGCTTATTTTTTTTTTTTTTATACGTTAACAAGATAAGCCCCATATCCCTTTACTCCTGTGCTGGTATCTGACACCCTGGTCTGCCATTTCTCTACCTGTGTAAAGAGTTTCATAGTGCAGATTTTCAAGGTATTTACACATTTCTTCAGTTATATGACCTTATTACACAAAAGGACCGCGCTAGCTGGGAGTGCCACACAGCACCACACTGGGGTGGGGGGGCAGGAGTGCCATACTGTGCCCCTGCAGGTGGATGGTGGTGCTACAGCTACCTGCATGGGACAGCCAGGCAGCAAAGCCCACAGGTCAGTGCAACAGAGGTTGGGCAATGGTCATGTCACGGGAGGAAGAGTGGGAGGGTTGCTTCAGAGTGATTGGGTGAGAGGGGAGGTCCTGTGAGGGCAGGGTGGAGGCACCTGCCCCTCCAGCAGGGGGAAAGGGCTGGGGGAGCCCTTCAGGATGCTGGAGAGCTACGTAGCCAGGCTGGCAGTGCCAGAGCTGATGACTATGCTCGCAGGGGCAGGGCAGCTGGGAGACCCTGTCTGGTAGGGGGCTGTAATCAGGCTGCCTGGTGCAGCATAGGAGCCCCAGCCCAGGGTGGGGGGGTGTCACAGTCTTCCCCTCCTCCCTCCAGTCCATGCCAGGGCCAGACTCGCTCCACAGCCACCTGGAGCTGAAGCCATTGTAGCTGCCATGGCCTAGCGCAGGTGGGGCCCCCTCCAGCAGGACTGGGGAGGGGCAGGGGGCTGCAGGCCAGGAGGAAGAAGCAGGTTACCCCAGCAAGGTGACTGTTTAGTCTTCTTTTGAAGATTTCTAGGGTAGGTGACTGCACAACCTCTGAAGAGATTTTTTCCAGTTTGATCACCCTAACTGTGAAGAAGTTTTTCCTAGTGTTAAGGCTGAAACAATCTTCCAGGAGTTTGTGGCCATTACTCCTGTGTTTCCCCAACAGTGCCCTGGTGAACAGTTGTTCACTAAGCTCTTGATGCATTCCCTTGATGTAGCAGTAAGCTGCTACCAAGTCCCCTCTCAGCCTTCTCTTTTTTGGGCTGAAGAGGCCCAAGTCCCCCAGTCTTTCCTTGTGTGACCTACCTTGCAAGTCTCTGATCATACAGGTGGCTCTTCTCTGGACTCTCTTCTCTCAAGCTTTTCCATGTCCTTGTTGATGTGTGTCACCCAGAACTGGATGCCGTACTCCAGCTGCGGTCTCATCAATGCTGAGTAAAGCAGAAGAATCACTTCCTTGGTTTTGCTTGAGATGCATCAGTTGATACATGCCAGAGTATTGTTTGCCTTGCAGGCTACAGCATTGCACTGGTAGCTTACGTTCATACTATGATCCTTTATTACCCCTAGGTCCCTTTCAGTTATGGTGCTAATCAGTTTGGCACCACCAAGCCTGTAACTATGTTGGGAATTGTTTATCCCCAGATAGAGCACTTCTCAATGTTGAACTGCATCTGGTTCTGAGTTGTCCTACTTGCCAGACTGTCTAGGTCCACCTGTATCTGCAGTCTATTTTCAAGGGTGACCACACACCCCATAACTTGGTGTCAGTCACAAACTTGGCCAGCAAGCTCTTCACCCCCACATCCAAATCATTGATAAAGATGTTGAAAAGCACTGGACTCAGCACAGACTCCTGAAGGACACCACTGGCCACTTCTTACCAGGATGACAGTTCCATTCATTAGAATTGCCTGGATCCTACCCCACAGCCAAGCTCCTACCCACCTGACTGTTGAACAGTTAAGCCTGCAATCTTCCAAGTTTCCCATAAGAACATCATGGAATACCAAAGACCTTTTGGAAGTCAAGGGATACAATGACGATTTCTCTCTTATCCAGGTGGCGAGTTATGTGGTCATTGAAGGAAATGAGATCGGTAAAACAAGACCTACCCATGATGAAGCTATGCTGGCTGTCATTCAGAATCTTTCCTTCTGCAACCATATTTCACATAGACTCCTTGCTTCATTTTTCCAGAATTTTCCCTAGGATAGAAGTTAAGATAATTGGATTACGGTTGCCTGGGTCCTCTCTCCTCCCTTTTTTTGAAGATGGGCACAACATTGGCCCTCTTGCAGTCTTCAGGGACCTCCCCTGAGCATCACGAGTTTTGGAAAAGATTCACCAGAGGTCTCACGACATCTTCGGCCAGCTCCTTCTTGGATGAAGTTCATCTGGTCCAGCTGACTTACAAATGTCTAACTTTCCTAACTGATCATTTACCAGCTCAATGTCAACAGTAGGAAGGTGGTCATTCCTACCATATCCATGCTGAACCTTATCTAATATGATTTTCCCCTTAGTCCAGTGAAATACTGAAGCAAAGTAGTCATTCAGTTGTTTTCTCCTGTGTGTCGGTAACCAGCTGTCCTGAGCTGTTAAGCAATGGGCCCAGGTTTCCATTTGTTTTCCTCCTGTTCCCTATGTATCTAAAAAAGGACTTCAAATTGTCCTTGGTTTCTGTAGCTAGTTTAAATTTAGTCTTTGCCTTAGTCTTTCTAATCTGCTACCTACAAGTGTGGATCATTGTTGTATGGTTCTCCTTGGGAACTGTCCCAAGCTTCTACTGTTTGTATGCCTCTTTCTTGTTTTTCAAGAGGACCACAATATCCTTGTTAAGCCAAGAGGGTTTACCAGCCCTTCTGCTACCTTTCCTCCATATGGGAATGGACTTCTTTTGGGCTTCGAGGATTGCGTCCTTGAGGAATGACCACTTGCCTTCAGTCCCTAGTCCTGCAGTGCTTCCCCTACTATTGTCCTGAGCCTGTTATAATTTTCTTTTTTGATGTCCAAAACTGCTAGCTAATTTTCCTGTCTTGCAATGGATACTACACGTGATGGTTTTGTGGTTGCTGTCACCCAGACTACGCTCTATATTCAAGTTGCTCACCAGATCATCTCCTTTGGCCAAGACCAAGTCTAGGGGAATATTACCTCTGGTTGGCCCGTGCACTTCCTGAGTCAGGTAGAGCTCTTCAGTATAGGTTATGAAGCAATGGAAATGATCCGAATTAGCCGAGTGTTCCTCCCAAGAGATGTCTGGGTAATTGAAATCACCCATGGCAACCATGTTGCATGTGCACACAGCTTCTGCCACAGCCTCTTTGGAGAGAACTCCAAATTGAGCTCCTCCCCCTGATTTGGTGGTCTATATTATACGTCTACAGTTACGTCTCTCTCATCACCCCCCCACCCATAGTTTGACCCAGAGGGCTTCAAGCCACTCTTCTTTGGAGCCAGTGTCAGCCTCCAAGGAGGTGTACTGCTCTCTCATGAGGCCTCCAATTGAGACTTTCAATTTCCTGTCACGCTGAGGGATTGATACAGAGGTCCACATGTTGATATTGCTGTTACTGTTTTCCTGCTGATGCTAATTTCTGTATTTAACATTAAGACTGTTGAGTTGCTTTAACTTTGTAGTCTGTAGAGCCAAATTACTTGTGCATTTTCTACTTAAACTACATACCTGTGTGGGTTTTTTTGTTTTTTGTTTTTTACTTAAACTATTTACAAGGTCAGGGCTGGCCATCGATGTTTAGAAATGGATCCTGATCCAAAAAAGGCTGAGGAGCATTGGCCTGAAGTCAGTGCAAATTTCCATTTGTATTTGGATCCACATTCATGTTCTATCACTGTCTTAGACTTTTGTTCAAGTTTTAGTTTGTTTTCTCATAACAAGTTAAAGTTGAAGATTTTGGCAACTAGGTGCAAAAATCTTCAACAGAATTCAGCCCACTTTTGCCACAGTAAAAGCAGCTTAATGTCTACTACAGACTCTTCTATGGTGACAAAAAATGAAGGAACAATAAAAATAATCATTAGTTACAGGACTCGCACCATACTTTGTAAGGTGATATGTTTCCAAGGATATCACTTACTTTAATTGTTGGGTGTATTAATAATTGTAAATGAGATAATGCTGCATATAACAAAAACTTAAGATTAGTTCCTATACTAGTTAGTTGAAGGACACATCAGGTGTGTGTCAGGTACAAACTGATTCCAAAGAGAAAGTAATGTTTATAGGGTAAGCAGTAGAGATTAATGACATCTAACAAGAAGCAAGTAAAAATATATGATCAGATGAAATCTATTACATGAAATAAAATAATATATTTCATATGATTTAAAATGTGCAGGCACTGTCCAGGCTGCCTGGGAGTCACCAATGATTAATACATGCTTGTAGCATGGAATATCTTCCTAGTATGAGGACAGCAGTTGCATAGGACATCAGAGCAGAAGTACAGTGTTTGGAGAGATTACAAATTTTCTTAGAGAAGCCTAAATGTAAAAGTGTTACATTTAGATCAACCTAACCATAACTGTGGCTAGGTTAGGTATGGTTCACAACTAACTCTGAGAAAATAGGACCAGAAGGATCTGCAAATGTTCGTGATCCTTTTTTTATTCACTTGCCATAAATATTCATACACATTCTTTTTCAACTGCTAGAATATTTCTGGAAAGCAAACCTTATGTTGATGCCAAGGCAAATATGTATATGAGGAAAGGCTGGTACCAGAAGTGTTTGACAAGTACCGTCTTAAAATCTCTTCAGTTTTCCTTTATCTATTAATAAAAGATTTAGTCACCCTATGGTAAGAAACAATACTATAACAGGAACAAAGAGTCAGAGATACAAACATTCAAAGCAAATAGTGCAGGATCAACTCTGTTCCCATGGAGTGTCCATTGTCTATTTTAAATTCCAGCACCTTTTCTTTGATCCCGATATGCAGGCATCCATTAGTTTCCTCCTTGTGAGAGAGCTGATAAAGACTTTTATCCACATTGAAAATGGTTACTTTGCATTAACTGAAACCCAATGGAACAGACATGGCTTGATTCAGCTTCATTTCTTTGACCGAGATATTTCTGTCAGTACTCACACCACCTCAACAGAAGGATTCATAGTTTTATAGTTCCTTTCATCCTTATTATTTGCAGTTGTTTCTTCCAATAACTTCTCAGAGATTTAACCAAATATTCTGGAGGCCAACCCTCCTCACATCTGGGGAGACAGTGTTGCAAAAATATCCTTAGAGCAACTATAGCTTTTTTTACAAGGAAAATCAGAGGAGTGAAATCCTGACCCTATTAAAGTCAATGTGAGTTGCTATGGCTAGGAGTCCCACAAAGGCATTTATCCATTTGAGATGTACTGAATACACTAAGCACTTTGAGCATTTTTGCCCTATTTGAAAATAATCACACGGTTTCCCTTGGCTATTCTCTGAAGTTCTCCTTTCCATCTGTTCTGTTCCCCTCCCACAGGCTCTGTGACTCCTTTCTTTATACTATTGTCACATAAGCACTCTTTTTTCTCAAAACTACTCTTTTTTTTCCTTGGCAGAAGTTTTACTGTCACTGATCTTTTTCTTCTCTATATTCAACCTGGCTCTTTTTCAAGCTCCATTGCCCATACTGGCAGAAGCCTGATGCTTCTCTCCTGGATGCTTCTCTCCCACAAAAGGGCAAGTTTTTCTAGTTCCAACTAGGAGCCTGAGTGTCTCCCTAGTTACCGGTTCTTCAGTATCTCTGCCCAGGGGTCAAAAATTGCTAGTTTTGCCTCTGGGGGCACTACAGCTACATGGGTGCTGGTATTGGTGGTTTCTAAGCCATAGAACATGAGGAACACCATTATTCTCACCAGCTACCTCGTTGTACATGTTATCCTCCTTTCCTGTGGGCAAGCACAAGAGGCCGTAATATGGACAGCAAGCCTAGTTCTTTGTTTTGCTGCAATTCATTTCTTCTTCAAAATGAAGAGCTTAGAGGTGCTTCCAATTTAGAAAAACTTGGAAACAGGAGGGAGCCAGTTCCATGTGATCTGCTAGCTCTTTTCAGGCCCCCAGTCTTCAGGGTTAAGTCTGAGTATCATTTCACAAGACCAGACCACTGAAATTTGTGTAGGGCGTTATCTTTACTCTGAACTAGTTGACCTTACTAACATGAGCCACAAAATTGTGTGTAGAACAAGATTTAGGTGTACCACATTGTGATGCAAATGATAGTTTTGTCACTTCTGTTTACCTGCTCCTTTTTATAGCAATGATCCCAAGTAGGTTGAACCACATTTCTTAAGAAATGTTCCTCCCTCTATGTCTTTAGAGATGGCATGTTGCATAGTGACTGATCAAAGGATAATTGGGAATCAAGAGCTGCTGGTTCTGTTTTCAGCATTTGGGAAAGATGCCGCTTGTGTGCAGCTCCATTTAAGCTTCTGAAACAGAAGCTAACAGAATTTGTCAGCCTTCTGTTGCTTATGAGGTCTAGGTTGTTAATACTTGGAGATCCACAGGTAAAAGACAAGAAGGATCTTATTCTCATTAACAGTAAGGCTCTTTTACAATCATTGACCAGCATCAAGGAAACTTAGTGTGGGAGTATGTGAAGGTCAGTGTAACATTTACTCTGACAAAGATGTACAACCCAACTTAGTTTAAAAACAGAATCTATCCCCACCTCCACAGCCACATACCAAATATTGCTTAACCCAAAAAATTCCTTTTGATGGAGACTATTTGCTAAATATTTGACTCATTCACCACTTCTGCCCTGCACCAGTGTTTTTGCTTCTTAGGGAGACATTTAGTTATGCTTTATTGCTTCCAGCTAACTAAAAAAAGGAGCCAGAGGGATAAAATTAGAAAAGCCTGTGTCTAAGTGCTTTTTCTTCATCTTACTCTAACCTTGAAGCTCTTATGCTGATCTGTACAGGATGAGATATATGAAAGCACGAGAGCCAGCTTTGTGTTCAAAGGCATGCACTGCATTAAGTACATACAGAAATTGAATGGGTACCCTCTGGAAACCTTCTTTCCTAGAACATTTGGACTTTAAATGTTCAAGTCTAGCTTCTAAAACTGCATCAAGACATACCACATTTGTCTATACAAATTAGGGTGCAACTTTGGAGGCCAGGTTTGAAGATTCCAGAGCCTGCTCTAGAGTCAAGGCTGGTAGGTGTAACACTTCCTCCCTTGCCTCCTTCTCTTGGAGAACGCTCCTATTTTTCCTGGTCTCAGGCAAATGGTGCGGAGCAGCGAGTCATTCAGAAAGATGTGCTGATTATCAACATTCTTACATGTATTTCAGGCTATTTCCCTTACCAGTTTTTACCAGCTTTTCAAAAGTAAAGCAAAACAAACAAAAACAAAGAAACCCTGGCATGCTGTTGTTGACCCCTGGCCCCCCACATCCTGTTGTTGACTAATATCAAAGTATAATATGCATTTCAAGATTGATGCATAGCAGTTTTTAACATGCGCTTAGCCTCTGATATATTTGCAGTATAACTGAAAGACTAAATAGATAATTAGAGCTTATTTTGTGCCTTTGATCTGAACATTTCCAAGTGCTCCCAAATTAATGGCTGTACCGTATTTCACACTTAGTCTGTAATTGCTGTGCAAGTTCCTGCAATAGGAAAAATATTGGTTAATGAGCTGTTCTCTCAAACCAGATTCTTAGCAGGGTTAAAAAAGTTACTATTACAGTCTCCACTCAATGGAAGTGGCATCAACCAAGCGTTTTATGGATTTTTCCCCCCCTATTGGTGTCATAGGCAGCACATGCTACTATAGTTTCAAGACATATGGCAGTATGACATTTACATGACATACCAAACGTCAAAGAGGAGTTTCCAATGCAACTAGACAGTAAACAATCTTTACCAAGAAAATTCCTAGTTTTATAGATTTCTTGACCTTCTAAGGTCTATCTGTTATTTTTTAATCAGTTCGTTGACTCAGAGGAAGTGATAAAGTTACAGCCAGAGATAACACAGACCCAAGTATCATAATTGCCCTGCTCTTTTCTTTTCTTCTCTTTGGGCCCAATTGTGTGCGATGCTGACTGCACTCAAGTTTCTGTAGATTCTCAGCTTGACCTTCACCAACATCTGGAGAGTCTGCAGTGACACAAACAATCAAAATACAAGCCCTTGTTACAGAACTACAAAAAAAAAAAAAAAAAAAAAAAAGCAAGTATTCAGATGAGAATCAGCAAGTCATTCTTATGTTCAATTTTGCAAGAGATGTTCCAGGGTCCTCCTCAAATATTTTTCTCTTACTACAAGTCCTTCCTTCCATGGAGGTTTTAACAGGAGTTGGTATCTGCAATTTCATTGTGGACAGGTTTGGTCTCTGTTAACACATTTACTTTACATTCCGCATCATCTTAGCAAGGCTAATTTCTATTGATGTTCATGCCTGCATGTATGATATTTGTAGAGTTACACCAAAGAAACTGTACATGTCTCTATCCCATCAAGTTGATGCATGACATCATGGTTCAGAACTAATTTAAATTACATGAAATTTAATTTTTACTGGAGTTCAATGAATGTGTTTAAAAGTTTATTTTAGGCTCTGATTCTACTCAGGTAAGGCATTTATAATCCCAAACTGCTGAGTAATGCTTATAATGGCAGATAACTGAGAAGCTCCATAAGACACAGTAAGAAGATCAAGCTGTTGCATTTTCTTCTTCAATTTGGTTATGTTAATATAAAATATGCAAATTGTGCTGGTAGCATAACACTAAGGACACTTCTGAAGTATGAACCCAGCCATTGTGCGCATTGATTTGCAAGACGATGCTAAGGGATAGTGCTCCAAATGCATATTATGGTCTTGGTACCAATAAACCAAAATTGTTTCATGTTTTTGTAGAACCCGTATCTTAAGTTTCATCACTAGGACCTTTCAAAGCAGGCAACCTGTCACAGTTGGTCTTCAGGGAGAAGTTTGAAGCCACTAAAGTCCACTTGATCAGTCGGTAGTAACTGGCTTCTCTACCACAGGAAACTGGCAAGCAAGAAGGGACTATTTGCTTTTATCCATACTTGATGTCCAGACCTCAAAAATATCATACTTCTTGGGAGGGGCCCAGTGCTAAAGGCACTCAGAGAATGGAGGAACCAATGAGCAGTCTCAATGGCCATAAGGTTGGCACCTTCATTTTAGGATGAATGCAGGTTTCTAACTATCTGCTGTAATTGGATAGAATACAGGGAGTCCCCAAAAGACTTGATACTCAGCCCTGCACTGTTTCTATACCTCTCCCTGATTCCTTGGCTGCAAGAGAAGATGGGAATAGTAACTTATTGTACAGATATTTCTTTGAACCCACATACCTATAACTGAATGAAGTTGCTCAGAGCCCTGACACTATAAAGTTTAGTGTTAATAGCATTTTGAATGCTACCATCACATAACCGTGCCTCTAAATCAGACCTTCCCCACCCATGAGCAACAAGTAGCTTTCTTGGGTACCAAAAATGACAAATGCATGGTCTGTGGGCAATCAGCAATGGAAAATTACAAAGCAAGCTCTCTCTTAGGAAAATGAGCTGCTATATACCCCAGGAGTTCCTGCCTGGGAAAAGTCAACCAGGGCAATCCTGCTGGCTGCAGCTGTTAGCACAGAGCATAGACATTTTGAAGGATAACTAGAGCATGTGATTTACTGTTTTATAAATTATTAACAGCACCTGAAGTTGCACCTGGAAGCAAGTGAAGGGTAGCAGAGCATGGAGCACCAATGTTATCTGCTCCTGCCACCCTATTACATTAAAAGGCTTCCAGCTGAGATCTTCAGTCACTATACCTTATGAGTATTATTTAAGGGTTGCACCACACAGTTAATATTCTAATGATCTATTCTGGAGGTGATGAAAGCATGGACTCATCCATCAGGAAGAAATGATAGCAATTTCCAGGCTGTGTGGAAAGGATTAAAGGTCTGCTCTCAGGAGAACCAAGGGCTCTCAGAACTTGGGGCTCTAAATCCTCATGAAAAAGCACCTGTGGTCATGGAACCAAACTCCCTCCTTCTACCCCAGGCACAGCCCAGATGGCTGTAAATGTGAATGCTGATCACAGAGATCTGGTGGGGGAAGGACACTGACCCAGTTAAAATAGTGCCACAACCCACAACTGAACACTGATGTACCAGTTTACATTAGTCTCTTGACTACATCATTGCTGTCCCACTTGTAGGTATTTACAGGGCACAGCTGGACAATGCCAAGTCATAACCAGGGATACTAATCCTCTTGTAAACCTAGTCTGAATGGGAACCTTTGTCTCATATGAAAAAAAATCTGTTACCCCAGCTGCCACCAAAACCCTATTAAACAAGGGGCCTATTTGGACATACCCTGTGTACCACTAACTCAAACGGACATTTTTCATTTACTCATGGACAAGGGACCTCAGGACATCTATAGGATACAGATGGAAAGGTGATCAATAACTTGCAGGACTCCCCTCAACCTGAATGGGTTAAAGTGGGCCTGGATTTTCATGGAGTATTATTATACTAGTATTATGGCTATGCCTAGAAGCTTTCATCGGTGTTACGTGCCTTATATTTTAGATGACAGATCCTGCTGAAAAGCTTGTATATAAATCACAGCTTATGCTTAAGCTTTATGGCTTAAATTACCATTTTCATGTGTTAGAAGATATTTGTCAATGAAATTTGTTGCGCGTTCATTTTGAAATATGTAAATGGATAAACTCTGGTCATAGCTACATCAGACCAGAGAACCTCTTATGAAAGCATAGTGCTTCCAGCTATACTGTAATGTAGTGGAGAGTTGGATTTGGCCTGCAATTCTTAATCATCCCAATGCCCTATGTCAATGTAAGTAGACTTGGTATTTTGTATTTGATCAAACGTAAAAGGTAAAGAAACTACCTTCATCCACATATGTTCTATTTTCAGTCCTGCCATCAGATGGCAGCATAACACTAGCTCTTGCCCAAACTACATCCCTGTTCATGACATTTTGGGCACAGAAAGAGGAGAAGCTCCCCATTGCAACTCATAGCACTTTGCAGGAAGCGTTTTGAGTTGCAACCATGCCCCAGTCCAAACAGAAGTTCACTGTTGAGTCTGGGAGTTGGGGATCCCAGCTGTTGGCTGAGAGCATTCAGCCCAGTCTCCATAGCAACACCACTTTCCCACTCCCACACACAACCTGTCCCTATTTTCAGAATAGGAGGGAGGAAAGGGAGCAAAAAGATCTCATTCTTGGGGGGCCCAGCTGGCACTGGAGGGTGGGGTGGGTGGATTCGAGCCCCCCACCACTCCAGAGGCTCCAATCCACCTGTCCTGCCCTCCAGCGTAGGCTGAAAAAAACCCAGACCAAGCTCCTTCCTCTGTCTTTCCCCTCTCCCATCCTGAAAACAGAGACAGGCTAGGAGCTCTGCAGACACAAGTTACTGAAAGTGCTCTGTTTTGGAACATGCCCTTCTGAACCCTCATGAGGGTTCAGATTTTTGCAGGATCAGGCCCTTTTAAAGCCATGCATTTTTGTTTAGTCACAGTTGTAGACTGCTTTCTGGGGCCAGATCAGGCAAAAATTGTCACTTCTGTTTGTGTCCTTTGAGATTGCCAAGCTGTGAAAATATCTGTTAAAATAAACACCCCTTTTTCATCTTTGTGTTAAAAAAATTCTGAAAAGGCCCTGGTTATCATACCTTTAGTTATACTGGCAGGGAGATCATGTTCAAACTAGATGAGATCTTGGCAATCAGCACAGACAGATTACAAAAATCTTGTTTACAAACCTCTCATTAGATTGTAGGAGAAATCTTAAACTGTTTTTATAAGTGCAGAGAGTGCCTTAAGTGAGACCAAACGATTTGTGAAGTTATCTAGGCGCAAACACACTAAAAACTTAATAATGAACAGCAGCAATACTTGACAGCATATTTTTTTACTGTGTGATCATACAGGCGTGACTTGTAGGACTGAGTCATGTGCTTGGGCATAAGATTGTCATTTGGAACATCTCTTTTTTACCCATAGGGGGAAGTTAACTGGATTCACTCTGAAGAAAGGGCAGGCAAGTTATACAACCTCTGTCCGGGGAGAACTTAAAGCTCACAGAATCAATGCAGGCCCTCAAAGGACTGTCTGGGTCTGTTTTTCTGCCTTTGCCAACCAGTGCTCACCTTGCTCAAAGGGAGGGATTTGTCTGTGGATTGAATCAGTGGAAACAGCTCTGAGAAGATCTTTTGTCACAAGAGATCCAGTGCTTAGGTGTTGTTGGCAGACAACAGATTAAGTTCTGTACACTTTCCACTAACAGAGGAACCAGTTCAGAAGAACAAGGCAGCCACTGTACACAACAGGCTAGGAGAAGGGAAGGGAAGAATAATTTGTTCTTTTAAACTGGGGGTGGGGGCGGGGGAAGGCAGGTGAAGTTTCAAAGAAGTAGGATGAAACCACTTGCACTAGCCAGAAAACAAGAAAACTTTGTTTTGTGAAAAAACTGAGTATGACATTTTCTGTTCCACATCAGAACAAAAATGAAACCTTTGAAAAAGGGACCTTCAAAAACAATGCCTACCACAAATGCAGAATAGCCATAAGGCTAGGCCAGAGATTCTCAAGCAGGTTTCCACAGCACACCAGGGTGTCTTGAGATCCTTTCAAGGGTACCCTGAGGTGCCACACAATGTTACCATTGTGAGGTGGGTGGACATGCTGCACAAGATAAACCCAGAGATTTTAAAATAGAGATCCATAGTTATGGTCTTTCTGAGCTCTTTGCAATAGAAGAATTGCTCTATTATTTTTCTGTAGTAAAAAAAAGAGAGAGTGAAAACTAAGAGCTGGCATTTTCTGAGGCAGGTCTTGAGTCATAGATTCATCAATGTTTGGGTCAGAAGGGACCTTAGTAGATCATTGAGTTCAACCCCCTGCCCAGAGCAGGAAAGAGTGCTGGCAGGGTGATGCATAGTGCACCCCGAGAGCACTGGTGCCCCCCTGCAAGTGCCGGCCAGGGAGTGGAGCGCCGTAGACCTCCCAGAAGTGGTTGCAGCCACTCCTGGTCAACGAGTTCAACCAAGGGCCACCCCCCGGGGTCACTGACTGGTCACTAGGGGGACATGTGCTCCCCCTGACTAAGGCGGCACCAGTCGCACATGAGTGCTGGGGTCAGACAACCCCAGCCAGGTGCCTATCTAAAATCGATCTAGGGCTGCCCTGGAGTTGATCAGGGCCTGATCCCTGCGCCACTTGGGGCCAAGTCAGCTGTGCAAGCCTTAGAAGTTTAGCAGCAGGGGAGCAATGGCAGTGTTAACTGCCACCACTTTCCAGAACAGCAAATTTCCAGCCCTGTGGAGAGCCCCATGGGCTGGATTGCACAGCTCTGAGGACCAGATCTGGCCCATGGGCTGAGGACCCCTGGTCTAGGCTATTCCCTTGGGGTGTGGTAGCCCCATGTTCAGGTCCCTCTTCTGAATATGGCAAAGCAGAAGCTTAAACCTAAGTCTTCTACATCCCAGGCAACTCTACAACTGTGGTACTGAAAACTGTATATGGAAGTGGTCTCGCTTCAGAAACAGGAACTCTTGCAAACGGTGCTGCAGAGATGCTTGGCACCAGTCACTGTAGATGAGCTCATTCAAGCTGTAAGGCCTCTGCAACTGCATCTGGGCAACTAGGTCAGCAACATTCAACTCCCTAAACAGGGCCAGCTGAGCCCGAGCATGAACCTCAGCCTGCTTATTGGTTCTAGAGCTGCTTTTAAAGAGTTCTTGCAGCACCTGGCCCCTATTGCACAACACACTGGCTTCAGTCTGTAAATAGCTCTCATCTGTGTGATCCCTGTGTATGTTTAAATTGACTTCCATTTGTTTTCCCCCACACTGACAGTCTATTCATCATCTGCTGAAATTATATCTATTGTTCCTTTAAAGAATTCACGTTTTTGCCAGACTCTAAGCTTTGCATCCTGATTCTGCATTCCTGCCTGCATATCTAGTCCCTGAACTTCAAATCCTCAGTTTGACCTTGACTCACTTCCTGACATCTGCTTCTGGTAACCCCTCAACTCAGCAGGTGAACCCCAGTTTGACTTTAGCTTGTCCCCTGACTACAGATACAGGTAACACCCCCCACCTCTAACCAGTGGGCTCAATATCTCTGTGGGCCCTGACAAGTAACTCCAGGTCCAGAGTGACTCCAAAGGACAGCAATGTACCAGGAGTAGGAAAGAAATTGAAGAAACACCCTAAGTGGAAGAAAGGAGCAACTAAAAGCACCATGACAGCTAAAGTTCTCTGACAACATGGAAGACAATTAAAAGATGGTACTTCACTTTGTGTCTGCCTTTTCTCCCCACACTGACACCTATTGTTTGCCATCAGATGGTAGTTTTATTTCTGGCAATGGCAGGTTATGCAGCTCTTGATGTGTCTACTGGTTTTCTGTTAACTCAGAGAGCAAGATAAGTATGAAACTATATTATAATAAGTGGAGAGGTAATGCACTTCATTGTCTGTCACAAAAATAAATACAGCAAAGGTATGTTTTTAACCTAAAGGCTCAAGAAGGAAGTGAAACTTCAGAAGAACATGCAAGTGGTATAAACCTAAAGGCCAGTTCTGCAGTTTTGGGGGTTACCTGATAAAAACAGAGTGCAATTAGAATACGAACACAAAATTCAGACAGCAAAATTAGTGGGAAAGCCATACTTAATCCTCAAAAGACCATTAGAATTTGCCAAGCAACAGGTATCACCAGACCATGACTGAAATGTATAGGACAAGGTTCAAATAGGACCCTGTATAATACAGGGTTTGAATTACAGGGGAGCTCCAGGGGGACTAAGCCCCCACATAAGATGAGAACTCACCTGCAAACTGGTCAGACCCCAGCTCACCCTGCACCTTTCTAAGCAGCCCAGGCAGTGGTGGCAGCAGCTCCTTCTGGCTTCCATCACCTCAGACTACATCCCTCCCCCTCCTGGAGTCAATGTGCAATTCAAAACCTGGTATAGAAAGGCAGAATCTGTAAACTAAACTGAAAATCCAAAATATCACAAGAAAAGAAACCCAAGGCAGAGAGGCATGCAGAATCCAGAGTCCAGCAAAAACAAAAACATGGAGCAACCTGCACAAAATATAACAATGACCAGTAAATGGAAAAGATGCAAGACCTGTAATGAATGATATCACTTTGTAAAAGTTTGCCGGTATCAACAGACTTCATACACCTTGGATAAAGAGGATATCAACAATTTCACCAGCTCAAATAAATTCTTTAGAGCAAAAATAGATATTATTTCAGCAGATGAATAGATTGTCAATGTGAAAGAATACAGAACATTCAATTTAAGCATGTACAGATCAGTATGTTGCCAGAAGGTTGGTTTTTATCATTAAGAAATAGTGAAAGATAAAAAGATAACACTTCAGGGACAGAGCTGAGAACATGGGTGACTGATGCTTTCTGAATCTGGGGGGCACCCGATCACTGAGAGGGGGGAGGGTCCCCCAGTGGCTGATCACAGAGCCCAGAAACACTGGCAGCAAAACCAGAAGTGCTGCTAGGGGATCAACCTCTCCCTCATCAGTATGCCACTGCAGGGTGGGCATGCCCAATATGTGCTGATGCTGCTCGTCAGGGGGAGCACTTCACCCCCCGCCCCCACATCGCCTATGGCTGAGAATGTCCCCCATCTAAAAGAATAGGTGTACTTGATATATAGCTAAATAAACGATAAAAAATGTATAATGGCAAAGAAAAAAAAGCAGGGGGAGAGACACAGACTTTTTTTTAAAACATGCAAAATCCTTGGTTTCATCAAGAGGAAATATTCATTGTAGGCACAGGGGATCAAATAACTGAACACGTATTTGCCGATATTCATTAGAAAAAGAAGTTTTTAGCCGAATATAGGAAGGCACAAGATGCTGTGGGGGCCTTGATCTGTACCCCTCCCCACTCTTTCCCCTCCACAGACTTACCTGCTGAGTGCTGCTCTACATGCTGCATTCCTGTAGGGTTAGTATATTTTGTTTAAAAAAAAAAAAAGAGCACACTGGGGTGGGGCAGATGTAATATGATTATGGGTGGGGGCAGTGATATGCCCATACCCTGCCCCTGACTCTAAATCCACAGCCTCCCCCAGTTCTGCTACTGCCCCCACTCCCTACAATACCCCACATCCTGCCAGGGCAGGCAGGGATCCTCCCTTCTCCTCCCTCCCTGGGCTCCAGCCCCCCCCCAACCCCCCCACCACACAGCCTCCCACACCTTCACAAATTCACCACATCCACCCCCAAACCATACAAAGTACGTGTACAATTTTGCATAAATGCATTTTCTGCACATAATTTTGAGTTTTTAGCTGTGCCATTAAAATAGTGATTAACTGCAACTAATTTTTTTTAATTGCACAACTAATCATGATTAATTTTTAAGCATTTGACAGTCTCATTTTTATTTATTCATGATAGACAGATAGATAGATACTTGCAAGGAAAAAGGTTTGAGTGAAACAGAGTTGACCCCAAATATTTTTCTATGCTAAAAGCATCATCGTGGATCTTTTTTTAGAAGGGTACATACCAGAGCACATGTTTGAACAAGGATCTTAATATGTGAAGAGAAATGGTATTCAGGGATGCCAAACCTAAACCTGAATTGTATTTTTAAAGGGATTTTCCAATTAAATAATGTTTAAATATCATTATACTTAAGTAGAGGAAGCTTTAATACACAAGTCTAAAAAAGTTTCACATTTTCAATTTTAGCTGAAACTAAAAAAAAATGAACTACTTCCCCTGCCAGAAGGGGACAGGCAAGTTCCAGGCTAAATGCATAGAAGTTATTATTGTTGTTATTGCTGCACTGTTTCTCACCCTCGTGCAATATTTATAAGGGGGGTGCATCACTAATTAATAGTTTAGGAGCTCTTGTTCCCTCCCCACTTTCCAGAGGCAAAACATTCATCTTTCATCTGTCAATGCTATCTTCACTAACATACACCTGTTTTTTTTGGGGGGGGGGTTGGGTTTTTTTTGTTTGTTTTTTGTTTTTTTTACATAAAAAGGCAAGTGCACCTCCACACTACATCTAGCTCAGTTTTTTTACAGTGATGCAATAGACCAGACCCATCAACGAGCTGGACAAAGGGACAGGACAAGGCCTCTGTATCCTTCAGACAGTCATTTTCAGTAAGGTTCATATTAACTTACTTCCTTTCTGATCCCCGCAGTCTTTCCTGCTTAAGTGCAGGAGGCCTGGACTCGATGATCAAGTAAGGTCCCTTCTGGCATCTATGAATCCTATACCAGGAAGTCTGTACAAAATTCTACCATTGATTTCAGCGAAAGCAGAAAAGTCTTGAAGCAGAGATGCTCTATGGCTGTTGCTCTGGACTCAGTAGTTTCTGAATTCTTTTCCTGCCCTCTCCCATGAAGTAGTCCTAGCTCTGACGTCTTACTGAAGTGCTCTCCATGCTATGAATCTTGACTCATTTCTAGGCAGCCCCATCATAAGAATTTGGTAGTTTCAGGGCCCATCCTAATTTGCAGAACAAGATCCAAAATTTGGGTCATCAGGAGTTAATAGCTCAAGTCATAACAACTCTTGGGTAAAACAGCAGATGCAAACAGATAAGAGACTGCAAAAAACCCTGCATTACTCAACAAGATCACACAAAGTTTGTTCCTTGTGTACTTAAGTCCAAGGACTGCCTATATCTGACTAACACCACAATCGGTTCCTGAAAACCGCGTCTTAAGTCAAAACATTGCAACTCAGAACCAATTTTCTACTAAGAAACAATGTTATAAATGGGGGATTAGTTTGTGAACCAAGGCCCAATACCCTATTTTCACCAAAAATACCCCAGAATTTTGTACTCGATATATTACTTATCTATAATTGAGCTACATTAAAGTATTTATATTGTAAATAGCAATCAGACTGATTTGGAAGGACTTCGAGGCGACTTTGCTGGACTTTTTGAAAGGCTCTCGATTGGAGTTTTTGAAGGGTTCTCGGCTGGAGTCTTCTCAGGAGTCTTCGCTGCTTTCTTAAAGTGTCCAAGGAAGGTTGGACAGATGTTCTCCAGGGAGATGAGAAGAAGCAGTGAACTTATTTGCTGGCGTGGCATCACATCAGATCAAGCATTGTAAAGTTGAAACTGACATCATAAAGTTGAAAGTGGGCGTCAATTTATAAACATTGCGAGTACAAAACATTGCAACTCAAAATGTTGCAAGTCTAGGACTGCCTGTATTTATCCAGTGATTACACTTGTGAGTTTAAACACTGTTGATAAAAGCAGAGAATACTTTCCACAGGGAGTTGAAGCCTGCACCCAGAAGGAGGAAAATTGCTAGTTACCTTCCAACTTCCAGAGCTGTTAACTCCTGGCATCCAATTTTGAGCCTTGAGCTAAGTACAGACAATCTAGAAAACTGAGACAGAATCAATCCCATCTTCGGAGGTTTCTCTAGGCTGCAGAGACTGAACCAATAATGAATGGAATTTGTGGTCACTCTTCAGTTGGGGAAGGCTGGCAGATGCCTGGCAGGCCAAAAGGCAGGGGTGGTCCCGCATACCTCCCAGCCTGCCGCCATTGCCGAGCCCAGCTGACCTCACCCAAGCTGGGCCCACCTCTGACTGGCTGTCCAGCATATGCCCCTCACCCTCTTCTGTCAAATGGAGGGAGAGGGAACCCCAGCTCAGGGGGGGTCTGACCAGGGTGGGGGTCTCCTCCCCCCTGCAGGTCAGAAGCCAAGACTTTCAGGAGGTAGGTCAGAGCAGCCAGACCAGGACAGCGAAAACCTAGCTGGGCAGCCTCCAGCTCAGGCGGAGCTCAGGGCAATGTGGGGGACCACCCCCCACCCCCTGTGTGGGCTCACCCCAGCTTGGGGGTGGGTGGTCAGGACTGGGGCTGGGAGTCTGTTTCCCCCACTTCCTTGCCAGGCAGACTCATACAAGCAGGACGCAGGCTGAGGAGCAGAGACTTTTTTGCCTCAGCTCTGTGACAGCCTGGGGGCAGGGATGGCCTGGCTCCACAGGAAGGCTTAGCAGGGGGGCACAAAGCATCCTGGGATGCTGGGGGACTGCAATCTAACTTGAAGTAGGAGGCAATCTGAAACAGAAGTTCGATAGATCAGTCTAACCTAAACTGATTAAATCCGATAACACACCCATCCAGGTCCATCTTAAACTGGTTTCAAAATGGTGGAACCAATTTTATGTGCACTGAACCTCTGTTGTTACAGGTTTAGACCAGTTTCCAATCACTCATACCAGTTCATATGCAACTTCTGTCCTTAGCCTTGGACTGTTTTGTTTCTCTTAATACGTTGGTTTTTGGGGTCAAAAACCTGCAGATATCATTTGACATAAGACCATACCTCACATTTATGGAAAACTCTTGAAAACAACTTCAGTACACCAAGGATTAAAAACCAAAAGATGAACATGAAGCATATTTTTAGAAGTGTTCATGAGATTCTAAGTCAGTTTCATGATTTCCTGAAGCTTAACTCAACTATTAAATGGCAGGAAGGTGACAATACTAGACTCCACAATCTTTATAATTGTGACAAAAGAATTAGCACAGACCCCTTCACACTACCGCCATCTTTCCCCTCTCTTGCCTTTTGTATACTCATTTCCTTCTCCTTATACTCTATTTTCTGCATATGCTTTCACAACATCTGATTAAATGAACCTGGGCTCACGAAAGCTTCTGCTCCCTCTCATCTTTTAGTCTATAAAGGTGCACATTTACCCTGCTTTATAGCAGAATGACGCAACCTGAATTTCACATCGCAAGCTGAGTTTAAATGGCTGCTCACTAAAAAACACAAAAAGGTGACTCATGTAACAGATAAATAGAAACAGGATAAACACAGCACACCAACAATGCCATTTTACAGCCACCTTCCACATTTTTTTTACATCTTTATTTCTGAACTTCTACAACCTCAGACAGTAGTTTTACCCAAATTACCTTTGTTAGAAAAGATCTTTTCAATGACTAAGTAGCATGAACATCTAAAAATACCTTGTTCCCCCCACTTTTAGCATAGTAGGAAGCTTCATGCCACATACAGACCACATCATACTAACCCAAACAATCCAACCCCATCTGGATTACTGTAATTCATTACATTTAAAGTTGAATGTGCAGATAATACACATGCTTCAGATGGTATAAAATCAAAGCTGCCTGTGAACACATCAGGCCCATGGACAAGCCCTTTCCCCACCCCAGGGGTACCAGTCAACTTCCTGTGTAAATTTAAGACTCTAGCCCCAATTCTCAAAAGCAATTAATGGCTTAACCATCAACCAAAATTAAGGACCAAATTTCATGCATCACTATGGCCACTGTGATTTGCATCATCTCAGAGAAGTGCAAAGCCCAGGAAGAAACACATAAGAGCCAAGGACAAAACATTCTCTGTTGAATGCATCTGGTTAGGGACCAAGTTTCCAGAGGAAATGAGACAAATGCTTAGTCTGACCATCTTAAGAAATGCTGTGAAGGCCTACTTTCAAAGAAAAAGGCTTTTCCATCATAATAACTGATGCTTCAAACCTCTTCTAATCAAACCTGTTCCTTAGAAGCTAAACATTAAAATCCCCAAGCAGCATTTTAACACCCAAAGGGAGAAGGACCAGAAACTCCATAATATCCTGTAAGGAATCTCTATCAGAGGTGTAACTGGGCAGTTCTGCACCCTGGGCAGCAGCATTCAAGGCAACAGCCACAGCCAGGCTGTCAAGGGTGGTGTGGTAAAGCAGCTAGGGAAGCAGTGGTAGCAGCTCCTATTATTGCATCTCCCCTAAATCAGCACCTAGTGCTGGTATTCTAGTTGTCCCCCCCTGTTACACTACTGCTTTCCCTTGCCAAAGTACTTATCTGCAAAGTACTCAAATGTTACAACTGATAAATAAAACCCTATTCAGCTCAGGCGGAGCTCAGGGCAATTACGAAAACAAAATACTTTAAAAAAAAAAAAAAAAAAGTCGCACTGGTCATATCTGCCTCTCATAAGATCACATATTTTAGGAAACTGTCTAACTTGAGAAAGGTGGAAGACAACATCCAAAAATGAACAAGAAAGCTGGGAGCTACCCAGAAAAGAAGCCAGCATAGCTAAGTTTAATACAGTAAATGCATATAGGAATTGAAGGCATTAGCATGCTTTTTGGATCATGCCTCGTCCTCGGAGCTGTACAGTGCAGAGCTAGATATTGTCTACTCTTCAAAGAGTTTGCATCTGGGAGGATATTTAAATTGAGATTCAAAGTCACCTAATGTATTTGAACATGTAATTCCCATTACAGTAAATGGATATCGAATATCCAGTTCCCTTTGGGGGTCTTTGTGAAACTATTTTTGTGGGCTAATTGACAAGTGTTAGATCTGTACCAGATGAAAGCGTTATGAGAGAAAGAAACCGCAAAAAATGGAGATGCCGCTCTTAAGATATAGCCATTGCTATGGGAATGCGAGTTATTTGGCCCTAAGCATCAGAATTTCACAACAGAGGGTGGCATTGAGATGGAGTCGAGTGCCAAGAGCTGGGATGTACAAAGTAAGAGTACACAAGAGATAGGTGGTAAGTGTGCAGAAAAAAAAAATAGCTATCACAAGAGAGATTAAGAAGGCTTAGCAGAAATTGGTCTGTAGTATATATGCATCAATGAAGTTCAACAGAGCAGTCCCTTCAGGAGCAAAATACACATTTGCTAGAATACAGCAACAGCATTTAGTTTCTAAGAAAAAAAAGAAACCTAGAGTGTATAATACTATCAGCACACTCCAACCTACTGGCAAATAAAAACAAGAGTATTCTTACAACAAAATCCACAGCACAGCCCTGATTTTTAAACTTCCTTTGTGGTTCTTGCTCTTTCAGTTTTTAACATAAACTCATCAGCCAACAAGTCCAGTGAAGCAGCAACAGCATGTGTGATTCTCTAATTAAAATTGTATCAGCACTTTTCACTCAGCCATGGATTCCTCTGCTTTGAAGTCCACTCTAAAAATTAACTCCAGAACAAAGCTCTCTCTCCGTGTCTCTCTGTGGGCATTTGTACATGTGACAGTTGTCAGGATGTACACGTGATGAAAATGTTATTTGCATGGCTTAATAGCATCACACATGTTCCAGTTTGGGGGCTTTAGATGAGTTTGCATCGTTGCAGACTAAACTACAGGCAACCCCCACTTAGTGCTCTTAAATGGTTCCAGAAAAACTGAGCTCCAAGTGAAACAGCATTAAGCGAAACCCATTTCCCCATAGGATTTAATGTAAATAAATATAAAATGGATTCCTTATCACCTGCCAGCCCAGACTCTACGCTCCTGCAGACTCTATACTGCAGCAGTACTCCTGCTGGCCCTGGCCCTGCTGCTCCTGGCAAGACACCACACAGGCTCCGCCAGGGAAGGCATCAGCTCCCCCCGGCTTCATTGTTCTGCCACCACAATGGCCTCTGCTGGCCTGCACCCACTGGCCACCAACATACTTGTGTGCAGCCCCAGCCATCCCACCCATGGCACCTGAGTCAGGGACCCACCTGCCCAGATATTTAAGGCAAGGAGGCAGCAGGGCTCTGGCCAGCACGGGGGAAGTAGTGGGGCCACTCACCAACCAGCACCCGCACCCTGCTCTGCCCAGCAGGGACTCCCACCAGGGCATCTGGCACTGGGACTAGCCGCTGCTGCCAGATCAGGCGAGTGCATTATCAGAGTGGAATGAGGCACAGGCAGCAGCCCAGGGGCAGGGGAAGATCCGCAGCCTCGGCCCCACTGTGGCCTGGGGTAGGAGACAGTGCACGTGTCCTTGAGTGGTGGCTCGCAGCAGCCCAGGACCCACAATTCAGCCAGCCCTGGCCTTGGGCCTCATGATCCTGCCACCTTGCTGGCCTTGGCCCAGGCCCCATGCTCACATATCCACCTGCTGGCTGCTCCAGCACCACTTGCCAGAGCAGACCCTGGGCCCCCGCTGACTGCCACTCACTGCTTCACTCAATGCCACTGCCACCACTGCTTCCTCCCACCCCAACACCGAGCATTATAATGAAACATGCTGAGCACCGAGTGAAACCAGGTAGGTATTTTAAATGCCTGCTCTAGCAAAATGCAGTTTTGGTTACTGCAGTTAAGTGGGGGTTGCCTGTACATCTAGATATTGCTTAGCTGCAATGCACCATTGCAAACTATCAGCTCGTCCCTCAGCTGCAGGAGAGGTGGGCAGTCTCCGCAGAGAAAAAGGATCAGGCCTCTTGTTGCTCCTGCTTTCAGCAGACACCTGCTGAAGGCAGAAGTGGCAAGGGGCCTGATTTTTTGTTGGTTTTTTTTAAAGCAGCGCCTGCCGGCCTCTCCTGCAGCCAGGGGTGGCGAGTGGCTGGTGAGCTGAGCAGCCTCTGAGTCGTGGGGACCCCTAGTCCTTCTCTCCATGGCAGTAGCACCCCCTGGGGCCACCCAGGCAGGCTGCTGGCAGACCAGGTGCTGCCCCAGCTTGGAAGCAGGATTGGGCCCAACTGTTTCCTGAGCCTGCCTGCTGGAGGCCTGCCAGGTGCTACTCCTCGGGCACGCTCAGGGAAACAGTTGGATTGGGTCAGGTGCTGCCTCTGAGCTGGGGCACCCAGTCCTCTAGCAGTACACCTGGGTGACCCCAGGGGGCACCACCACCACAGAGGGAAGGACCAGGGCCCTCAACAGCCCGCTAGCACTCACTGCCCAGGTGCAGGAGAGGTAAGCAGGCTCTGCCAAATAAAAGGGGGAAGAAAAAGTATTGGGTCCCACACTGATGGAAAAATTGAAACAGTGGGTTTCAATTTAAAAAAAAAAAACAACAACAAAAACTTTGTTTCAATTTAGAGGGTACAGAAAAAAACCTTGAGGACTAACTCCACCCTTCCCAATCATATGTATAAGTACTCTCCATCTCTCTCCAGCCACAGAAACTTAAAAATAACAGATTTTCCTTAAACCTGCAGTTTGTCAGGTCCCGTGGTTTTCAGATGAGCAATACAATCAAAGGGCCAAATGTAGTAACTGAGCTTACATTTTTTGTTTCTCTTTTACTTAACTTCTCTCATTCGTTTCCTATTCACTGACATTTCCAGAACACATGGCTTAAATTTTCTAGCTTCAAACTCATTTAAATATTTTAAAATAAAATAAAACAGATGTTCTGTAAGCACCTAATTGTGGTCTTTAACATGCCATAGTGGTGAATATAAACTACTTAAATCTAGTCACCTGGAGACTATGAACTGCAAGTTGCTATTACTATGGGAGAAGCTAATTGTCAAATTACACAGATCTGAGTTTTTTTTAATAATTTCTAATAAACAACTATAACCTTTGCCAGACGTGCTTTTCTTTTAATCAGAAATATAATAGGAACAGGCATGGGAACTTATGATGGTAGTTCTACAGTCAGAATGATTAAGAAAGAAGTAATTATATATGATTTTGTCATAAACATGGCATGTGTTTTCTCTGCTGCTAGCTATAGTTTCTATTGTTACAATTCCCCATTTTGGTTGGAGGGTGTTGACAGGAGACTGCTCTTGAAGCAATTATAATATACCAGAGAAGTTTGACACAGCAGTCTTTACAAGAGCAAAATCTGCTTTTGCTAGAACATGGTATTTACTTTTCAAAAGCTAAAATGTACAATGGCTAATCAATACCACAACAAGTAGATAAGAGCTATAGTATCTCTACAACAGCCAATCTCCCCTGCTCTTTCACTTCACAGGTATGCTAGAGTATTGTCAGAAGACAAACTTTTATTTTATTTAACTTTTGAGCAAACTTTTCTGCCTTTTTTTATTTTTTAAAAGAAAATATCAGCATTGCTCCCTCAAGGATTTGAAGCGTACTCATGGCCCTCTCCTCTTCATTAAAAAGTACATGCACATTTTACTTTAGAGGAGGAAAGGGAACAACACTCCAAAAGATTCTTCTAAAAAAATTACCATAGATGGGAGGAAGCTTGTGTCCCTAATGAAGAATCCATAATCTTGAGAGAAAGGTAGCAAAGCAGCTCTTCTCCTTGAGACCTTGTGCACTGTAGGTGAAAGCAGATAGAAAAAGGTACAGTACTTGTAATTGAAAAAACAAAACAAAACAAAAAAGTTTACATTAAGTGCTTTGATATCAAATACATGCAGAGCTCATATATTGCATATATAGAAGCCAGTGACTTTCAGATGATTTGTATATTTAAAAAATTGAATCCAAAAGACTAAATATATCCTGTTAGGTTCTTGGCTTAAGTCAAGTGAATTGAAGTGACCTGATCCCTTTTCTTGGCATCTACTCTAAGGTACTGTAAGATCTCATGTTTAGAAGTTGGGCGCTTAGCAGTTTCTAAAAAAATCAAGCCCCTTCAAAATGTCCCTTGCTGTGCATTCAGATATGGAAACATCCAAAATCACCAGCTGTTTTAGAAACTCTTGGTCTTTTGCTTTAAAATCAGCCTCATTTCACTTGCATGGCATTTTCTATTCCTTTTGGAGACCCTGATCCTGCCAGCAGCTCTGAGCGAGCAGGACCTAGCCATGAAGAACAGCTATCAGGTGTGAGACCTTGTTTATGAGAAATAAAATCTTACCCTATGTTTTTTTTCAGTATTGATCTGTGCCAATTAAATATGCAGAATGTGCAAACTGCCATTAGCAGACTGACAAGTGATACTTTGAGCCTGTTGAGAATTAACAATGCTAACACTTTTCTTTAATTCAATAAGTTAATATTAAGAGTACATGAGTCAAGATGCAGATTTCCCAGAATTTAATGTTTTACAGACAGAGCTGTTCAACGCAAAATATATATAGTATTAATTACAAGTATAATCCTTCCAAGTAAATGAAAGTGTTATTCCCACCCCATGTACTATTTTAAGCAACAAAGTATCCTTTTGCAATTAATAGTTAACTGCCTTTTATCTTGCACAGTCTAGAAAGCCCCAAAAGTCTACTCATATGCACCACTTAAAGTGGAATGCTTTCTCTCTCTTGCTCAGGCACAACTAGGATCAGTATTGTTTCTCTTTCATTGTAATGCAGTATGCTCTGCAATGGGTAAGCACTCTCTTTGAATTAATATGAGTTCTTGAGGGCTCTCAGTTTTTTTGGCCAGTGTAAAGAGGCTTTGTACTGAGACAGCAAGAGAGAAACATAAGCCAGATTGCTCTGTTACCAAGAGCAAATACTACCTGTTATACGGGTTTCAAAAAGCAAGGCTTTTCCTCGGGGCCCATTTTCTAGTTTAGCTGATGCAAATACCACTCTAACCTGAAGAAAAATTCTATAACCCTAAAACCGATCAAGTAGAAAACATAAGGCAGTTAAGAAAAAAGTAAGTTACTGTAGTTTCCCAGTTATAAGTCAAACTTGCATACAAGTGAATCTCACATGTTAAGGTTCAATATAAGGAACAACAGCTTTTTCCCTGAATGCAAGTTAATATGCTACAGATCCAGTCCTTGAACAGCTATTGCCATTAGTCTCACAGGAGGATCAGATAACCAAGGACAGTGCTCAAAAGGGTCCCAAAGCATCATCTGTACCAAATATGTCAGCTCAGATTTGACCTCTAAGTGTCAGCAAAGTGTATTCAAATCCTGTGTTCTGTAGGAATGAAACATTGCCATCATTTAATGTTTTTAAAATCTAGCCTCAGGCATTTTTAGTTTAGTGCTAGAAATATTCGTTACTCTTTCCAACAATAATTGTATCGTTCACTATAAAAAAAAAAAGAACCAGCCAGAGGCCAGTCCCATGGCCTATGGCACCTTAGCACTACTGTCTTGCTCAAGCTTTGCCAGCCCTTAACAGAGAGGATTTGCCAGCTAGAAGGATCACATCCTTATTGGGCCACATGCCCAGAAAAGATGGATCGCCCTTTTCATAGTATGGGTGAGCCTGTATGTCAGACTCTAGAATCACAAGCACCACTGACAACAAGCAGTTTGTAAAAAGATAACCAAAAGGATTTACTATAATTAACAGGAACCCACTTAAGAAATGAGTAACCGTATGTTGGGATACAGATGGAGATATAGGAGTAAACAAACAAAACAACAGAACAATAACTTGTTCTTACCCTGAACCTTAAATCCAAAGATACAGTTCCTAGCCAGCTTCCACAGGTTAAGAAAGCAGGTTTGGTCTCCGATCCATGAGACACCTGCAGTTTCCCCTACCAGCTTGCTCTACTCAGCCTCTTTGGCTGAGGGACACCCCTGTACCAGGGGAAGATTGAGGACAAAGCCATGCCCTTTAGTAGAGCTGCTTATTCAGATATCACCTTTTCAATTTTAGAGGAGCTCACAATATGCCAGTAACTACCTGCTACCCAAGCAACCAGCTGAAGTGTGCCAGAGGCCAATTCTATGGTTTGTGTGTGGTACCTTGCACTGCAGCAAGAGAGGTAGTGTTATGCTGGCTAGAGCGGACATCTTTCCTGATCTAATCAAGACCAGGAACATACGTACATCTTTTCAGACACTGAGATTCACTAATCCAATATACAGTCTCTCTGTAGCTAGATGTTACTCCATGCTAGAGTTTTTGCCTTTTAAAAATATAACTTAACCATTGTCTGGTCACAACCTAGCTCCCATGTGTCAGAGCAAGCAGGCATGGGTGATGAGTCAAACTCATGGCAAATGATGATTCTCACCAATTACCTCTTCAAAGTATGAATAGGTGAGGGCTAAGTAAATCACTGGCTCACTAAAGCAACCTTGGCTAGGATATAAAATAGTCCATATATCAAAACTACATTTATATCACAATCTATATAGACATTGTCTAGTAAAAAAGCATGACCACCTCTCAGATTATTGGTCAAGACTAAGTGACAACACTAAGGCCCACAAACAAGTCAATGTCAAGGTTAAGAGACACAACCATTTTGATTGTGTATTTGGTAGCAGAGGATAAGCTCTGTATGTGGATACCATGCAGAGGGAGCAAGATCACAGCGTGATCAGGGGGGTTGAACCAATCAGTGGCTACTCCGGAGACATGATTGCCTGGCCAGCAGCCGTGTTCTCTGGAACCTTCTTGTCACAAAGAGCCCTG
>JAGPOW010000304.1:96963192-96990952 GCA_030014935.1 Caiman crocodilus
CTTGCTGAAGGCTCTATGAAGATTATATCAAGTGTTTTTCTGTATTTGTTTAGATATTAAGCTATATGTTGTTGCTAAAAGCCTAATTAAAGATTAAGATGTTGTGAGGCCTTGCATAAAGTAAGGCCTAGTAAGTTTAGCAAAGCCTTGAATTAGTAAGGCCTTGTGGCATAGTTAAAATGACCTTACCAAAGAAATGCAAGGCTTGTACTGCTAAATGGTCAGTCTAAGGACAGTTGAAGTAAAAGGAATCTGTGTGGTTGTTCGTTATCAGTATCATTCAGAAGCTATAAATGAGCTGAAATATTTGGAAACCATTCAGAAGGAAGATACAGCTCTGTGAAAAGGATTAGTTAGCTGTTGCCTGGATCAGTGGGCCCATGGACCTCAAGAAGCCCAAAGACTGCATTCCAGGGTTCTTCCTGGTACCCCTTTGGACAGTGTTGTTCAGGGATGCCTGACTTCGCTGAACTTTGTGGAAAGAGAAGCTTGCTGTGCATCAAGCATCAGAGGGGACTGCCGATAAGTTGTCAACATGAATTGCTTTTGTCTGTCATTATTTGTTTTGTTACTAAGCATAGTTGTGTTTTTGTTAAGTCAGTGAATCTTTCTTACCTTTCTATCCCCGACCATACTCTCAATCCTGAACCCTCTGCAGGCGCCTGGGACACACCTACTCTGGATACTTAAAAAACAAACAAAAAACCCCCACAAAAAACAAAAACACACTTGGATGTCTATCCTGCTGGGATCATTTGAGCCCTGCTGACTTCCTGCCCTATGGGCAAGGGGCTGGACCAGATAATCTTGAAAGGTCCCTTCCAGCTCTAGTGTCTGTGAAATCTACGAACTTGAAAAAGTTTTAAGAAACCCAAATAACTACTCTGACACTTAAATAACCTTTAAAATGAACATACCAGTTCTACTCAGGAGGTCAGAGAGAAAGCCAATTGCTTAGGAAATGCTAAATATAGAAGAATTATAATTACAATATTGAAGTCCCACTTGAAGGAAGGACAACCATACCATCCCTGTGCCTCCTCAGTTTTTGGAAGATAAACCAAGAACACCACTGGCACTTGAAGTCTCATACAAATTGTGGTAAGAGACTTCAAGGTATAATGCATAATGGGAGCTCTTTAATAAAGGAAGTGGAAAAGGTTGCCTATGTAAAGAAACCACCTTATACAAGAGGTCATTTCTATCCTGCACATCCCCAGCCTGGTTTGCGGATGCTTCCAGTTAATGCTTTTAGACTCACGTCCACAGAAGTGTAGAGAAAAGGCAATAAAATCACTAATGAAATCAGTACCAATGGCAATAGGATGACAGGACTTTTGGATAGTAGAAGACCAGGCAAGTCGGGTAGAGCAAAGTTGTAAAGGAGTTGGAAAGTAGAAGACAAACAGCAAATCACACGGAGCTAGTGCAGTCACAAAGAAGGGGAACTGTTACAGCAGGGCTAGACGGCATGACAAGCAGGTGATCCCCCCACCCAAAAAGGAACAGTGAAACCTGAAAAGTCAAGAAGAGAGATGTGTTCAGTTTGGATGTTCAAGTTAGCAGCTGGGCTCATACTGTTCTCCTCTGGTGGATGTGGTAATAGCTTCAGCCTGTTTCATTTCTCCTATCTTATTAGGTGAAATTGCCCACTGGGTCAGTTAGCTTGATTTCTTCTTTCCTTCTACCACCAGCTTCTTAGTGTTGCTGGAAAGAAAAAAGGGGCAGGAAGCCTAAACTACAAGAGGGTGGAAGTGGCGATAAAGCAGGAAGCAGCCAGAACTGGCTGTACAAAAACCTGACAAGAGCATTTGACACATGCTTGCATGCTGTTTAAGTCAAAGTCAAAGGTCTTCCTGAGCCTAGAGACAGATCAGGTTAGAGCAGTTAGGGCATGCCAGTTTTTATAGCCACAGCACACAAGGGAGTAATGTGGCTTGCATTACATCCAAGTACCTTTGACTTTACAACCTGAATGATTAAGCTAATTTAAGCAAGGATAGCCTTTGGCACAAAAGCAGAGCAAGGTCCCAACTCACACCTCTGAAGCCATCACAAGACCCTTTAAGTGTTCTCCCAGCATATCTGGATGAGTGAATTTGTATGTAAAGTGTGCGTAGGAATATGCACGTATGCATTGCACAGAGGAGTCAATAAGACTCCTTATGTGTATGGTGAGGGCATGAACCGAATAGGTGGAGAGGCCATTAGGCCTCCATCTCCCAACAGTCAGGCCAGCTGGCCCTTCAGTGGGTGACGTGGAGAACAGTGTTGTCTCATCACGAGCTGTGGCATAACTGACAGCTACACAACCTCTTTGAAAGAAGTACTATCACTAAACAGACCAGCTTTACCAGGGGTAAAAGGTCAGTGATGAAGGAATGAAAACATGACCTGCAAAGAGGTTTTATGGCTTAAAAAACCAAAAAACACACCAAAACAAATCAAGGCATGTGATATCATGTAATACTCAAGTTGCACCTTTTATTTCTTAAATCGCACATTTCAGTGGATTACTGTGCAGGATGATGGGTTTTATTATAAATCTGTTTTAACAGTGTTCATGTTACAGTATTGTCGTATCCGTTTCCCCCACTTGCATGTAGACAGGGAAAGAGTCCCACTTCATTCGCTGCTCTAAAAAGAGCAAATTGTGTATAGGACAAGACCTGATGGAGCTCCATCTACAAGGATTGGAAGCTCCAAGGAAGCTGGAGGAGACTTAAAACACAATGTTGGACATAGCAGCCAGGAAACACATGGTGTCAGCTGTGAGAAGGCAGACATCCAGGCAACTATGGGGCTCATGGCTGTGCAGATTAAGGAGCTAATTTTCAGGTGCTCAGAGCAAGACAGAAGGAACTGGGGACAGAGGGACTGCTTACCCCTTTGGAGGAGGCAGAAAACCTCTAGGTAGGTACCCTTTCTCTTCAATAAAGGTAATTTGTCCACTTTGCTGCTTGGAACTTTAGATTGTACTTTTTCTTCCTATTAGAGGTATAGCTTCTCTTGAATGCTGAACTAGAAGGAAGGTCCCCGAGGCAAGACCAAAGCAAGCTAAAGAGGGTCAAAGACCAAAAGGCCAGGACCTTACAGTTGGAAGGAATCTAGACACTCCTCTTGGTCTATCAGACCTGGGCTACCTGCTAGGGGCATCCTCAGAGACTAGACCAGGCCAGACCGGTTCTAAGGTAGCACACCCCTGGGGGAACCATGACACTTATAGACTGCCAGGTTTTAATACATGTCTGCATATTGGAGAATATACAGACCAATAAATCGGAGAAAATTAATTAGAGCAGCTACAAGAAAAACTCTTTAGAACAGAGACTTTTTTTTTTTTTTTAATTATATAAGCATTCTGTTGCCACTCACATTCAGCTCAGGATAGCCTGTCCATTGAAATAAATAAAGGACCTCTCCATCAAGTGTCTAGTCTAAATTTCATAATTCCTAGTGTCAGTCAGAAAGGACCTGAACAGATCATCAAGTCCAACCCCCCGCCCTGGGCAGGAACAAGTGCTGGGATCATAATACCCCAGCCAGATATCTATCCAGTTCATCCTCAAGGCTGCCCTATGTGAAAAGGGCAATTATTAAAACCTGACTGCCAAGCACATGTGAAGTCACCCTGACTGAAGGGAGCATGTGTGTTCAGATTACCCCATTCAGACACAGAAGCCAAAATACAGATCACTGCTGGCACCTTTAAGAATAACGTTGTTGAAATGCCACTAAGGAATAGGATGCGTGTGTGCTCGCTTTAAAAGGATTAAGCTATCATTTTAAACTAAACCTATGTACAGATGATTGCCAGCATTGCTCTGGCATTAAAAGTACATTTTAATAATCATTTTATGGTCCCAATATTCTCCTGGTAAAAGGTTAATTTTAGAGCTATAATAAGAAGCCAAGTTACTTGACAAGTTACTGCTACCTTAAAAAAAGGGTCAACGGGCTATTACATACTGCAGCTGTGCATTACAGTACTTCTTCCCTTTCTGGAAAGTTTGGCATCTCCCCCACTTAAAAGTATTTTTAGTTTACAGATTGAGAAACAGCAGCTCAATATTTCCTACCGTATTTAAGTCGTATAAATACTCTCTCACTCTCTACAGACTAAGAGTAAAGCTGTTTCTGAACAAAAAAAGCTTAACGTTAAAAATAAACTCACTCTCTCAGTATATTTCTAACCCAAATTTGGATCATTAGCATCAGAAAAGCTTCTACAGAACTGTACAGCACTAAACACATTTGTCACTAAAATGCCCTCGTCAACCCAGATCTTAGAAGCCCAAGTCACATTCTCTGTTGATTGGTTCATTTTACTCAGACGGGTGTAGGTTGCTTAGCATTCAGCATTCACCCTGGAATGCAGGAGCCAGCATGAGAGAGTAACACATCCAGAATCTGACTTATTAGCCTAAGCGCAGCACATTCCTATTAAAAATGAATGAGCTTGGTTTTAAGTGAGAGCGACTGAGTGAAAGTTACCTCCCAGGTTTCTCTTTCCAAATCAAATATTTAACAGAGGAAAACCATAGGTGTCAATGACACAGAGATTAGTTGTGGCTTAAAACCACAAGAGTACTGAAGAGCAGCACTTGGAATCATCCTGTTTGCTAATAGTTTTGTATACTTTAGCTAACAGTTACATTTGGAATAAAATTTGCTGCAGCAGACAAAAACTGGGAGACTTATTTCCCACCCTCCCACTCAAGAACTATAATCTTCTTAAATTATTTCTTAAGATGTAGGTCAGGCTTCCCTATTATTTATTTCCACTGTGTACCTCAGGGCTGACATTAAATATAAATATGTACATTTCTGGGTGTAAAATAAATAAATAAATAAATAAAAAATAAAGTCTTTTCAACATAATCCCATCACTTAACTGTTTGACCTTTAGTGCAAGTCACGCAGTGTAAATGGATGAATGAACAGACAAAACCTAGCCTAATTCAAGTTTTTTGGTTTTGTTGGGGTTTTTGGGTTTGTTTGTTTGGTTTTTTGGAGGGTAGGGGGGGCTGAGGGAGTTTAAGCCGTTTGAAATAAAAGACACCTAAAGGAATGCGAGACAGATACCAGTGCAGCAACAGATCCACTCGCAGAGGTTTGGAGTTCCGAATATTATATTTCTGAAGACAGATTCAGCCAAGATGCAGAAGTCAGTCCAATGGATTCAAACTCCTGCAAAGCAATATGGAGGAAAAAAGTGCTCTCTCAAAAGACCAAGTCCAGACTATACATGGCTTAAAGTGAAGTGCAGAGTAGATGCTTCTCTAGCAAACAAACAGAAGATTAAAATCTGAGGCCTTCCTACAGATCTTCTACTATTGGATTAAGAAAAGCTGAAATTCATCTCCCAGCCCAAAAGAGATCATATAATTTGAAATTCAAAAGGGAGGTGGAGAGATTCTGGTTCAACATGAACTCAATTGCTAGAAGCCTCCTATACAAGTGTATTGCAGAGTGCTATAACTCCATGCATACTTGTTACCTGCTTATTTAAAATAGTCTTTTACACAATGCACTATCCCTTTTACAAAATAATAGGATCTTTGTTAAAACAAGAAACACACACACACAGAGCTACATTAGAGCTGTACAACTGAAAGCAGTGGGGTTTCATTAATCAAAAGCAGAATTACTTGCTTGGCCTTAGTTATTTGACAGAAAGTACCAGAGATGACAAGTGCCAGCACACAAAAGAAAAAGAGCAAGTCTCTGAGCTAAGCTGCGTACAGATCTGTACTAAGTAACAGACAAAAAAGGAAGGGTATTTGAAAAACAAAACAAGTGAAAAAATGACCATAGGGTTTTTTGGAAAATGTTCACATGCACGAACAGCTAACTTTTTTCAAATGCCTTTAAAAGATCCTAGTGAACAACTGCCTTGAATAAAAATCATTTTGCAAGAAAAGGCTTAAGCATAGCTAGTCACCAGGTAGGCTTCCAAATAGCTTTAAAATTGTAAGAGTCAAGAAAGCATTGTGTGTTTAACTGATGCCCATGTCTATAGTTGTTTTTTTTTCTTTAAGTCAGGGAAAAACAGATTTGGGGGTTTTAAAATAAAAATAAAAAAAAAATCCAAAATTCTGGTTAACAAATGGCCAGGATCCCTGGTAAATCACCTGCAATAAGTGTAAAGGCCTCTTGTATTAGTATAGTAAAAGCTCTGTTATCTGGCACCCCCTGAGAATGGGGGAGAATGGGGTGGGATGCCAGATAACAAAATATGCCGGTTAATTGAGTGGCCCCAGCTGCCATTTCTCCTGCCACGTCCCTCTGCCCTTCCCATGGCATCACTGCCCCTCCCATTGGCCCTGCGGGCTCCGCAGGACAGGGAGGCAGACCCCGCACAACCTGTTATGCTCCCAGGCCATGGGGACTCAGCAGCGCAGGCTGCTTTGCTCCCAGCTGTGGGGACTCGGAGAAACTGGAGTGCTGCAGTGGTCAGTTCCAGTTTGACTTTTCCTTACAAGCTGGCATGCTGGATAACAGAGCACACCAGCTTGTAAAGTGCCAGTTACCAGAGAGTTGGCTGTATATACACAATTTGTTAAGAAACAGGAAGTAATCTTCTTACAGTAATAGGAAAGCAATCGCTGAAATTACTGTAACACCTATTCAAGTTATGCTAGTTCTGGATTTTACAAACTCTTGTAATCACCCTCAAGTGCCATGGTCAGCCAGGTCTGCAGCTTTCTTGCAGGAAACCAGCTGACAATTTCCAAAAGGAATCTATACCCACCTGCTTAGGGACATAAGAAAGAGGCAGCTTGAGCGCCAACAAGGCCAAAACCTTCACACAGTTTAAATAATAGTTTAAAACAAGCACCATCTTTGTGGCCGTTTCCCCATTCACCCCTTATACTGTACCTGAAACAACTTCTGCAGGGTGCATAGAGCAGGGAAACTGCCCACTCAGTTAGCAATATTAGAACTGAAGAAGATGCATGGGCAGTAGGGTAGAAGGGAAATTGTCAAAAAGTGTGGGTCAAACAAACAAACAAACAAAAAAAAAAATCTGATAATTGGGTGTTGTCCGATTACTTCTTAGGTAAGGAGTCCTGCTTTCCTGCATGCGTGGGTAATACACAATAGACCAGGTTTGTCTGCCATGTGGCCCGCCAAGGCATTTTCTGTGGCCTGCGGTGCTGCAACAGGAAATGAAAGTAAACACCGTTTACTTTCATTCCCACCCCTTCCGCCTCTCCCAGCCCCTCAGCAGCTTCCTAATGGCTGCTGAAGGGACAAGGTTCCCACACGCACCACGTCAGTGCAGCGCAGCCCAACCTGGTCCCTCTCTGGCCAGGGGCAGCGCTGGCTGCAGCTGCTGAGCAGCCTCACCTGCCCACCCCAAGGAGCCGGTGCCACGGGCTCGGAGCAAGCAAAGACGGAGCTATGATACATGAGATACTTTGCCGCCAGGTGGCGGAGGATCAGCTCCGCTCACAGGCTTGGGACACACTGGTTGCTAGTGGGGATGATGCATGTCCAGGAGTACCCGTGCTCCTGCTCCCGCCTCCCCAACCCGATATGAGCCCATGCCTATGCCGTGCTGCCAGAGCAGCCCCTCACACGAAGCCAAGCAGTAGCTGCTGGCACTACCCACCTGTACCTGCCTCCTCACCTGCCTGCTTCAAGCCAGCCCCACTGCCCTGCCCTGCCCCACAGCAAGGTGGTGCCCACTCCCCCAGGTGTTGTGGCTGTCCAGGTCTGGCCACCCACACGAGGCCCCAAGTCTTGAGGGGGCCACTTCTCATGTGCTGCTGGGGACAGGAGGCAGCAGGCACACGCAGGTACCAGGACAGCGTGGAGAGGAGGGCACCTTTCCTGCACATCTCAGGGAGGCTGTTGGCCAGGAGAACTAGGAGCCCAGACTGGGGCTCCCACACATGGCAGCAGCTCTCCCCCTGCCCCCCCCCGCGCCATGCCCCGTTGCAGCTGTGGCGGTGCCTAGCTGAGCTGCAAGTCTCTCCCACAGTCTCTCAGCTGCACTGAGGAGCCCCTGCTCCCTCTTGCCCCTTGCAAGGCAAAGCACCACGTGAGTGTCTCCCGCCCAGACACATCCCTCTACCTTTGATTAGTTTCTACTCTGGCTGATATCTTTTCTACATTTGATCTGTTGACTTGCATTTTACTCCTTTCATTATGTGACGGTGTTTATTTTAGTCAAGTGTTTGGTATTATTTCATTGTGGCTTAAAATCTAATATAAAAGCAACATTTCCAGGCCCATTTCATTATCACTTCCTGCAACTTCATTAGTGTCAAAGGTCACATGACATTACTTCCTGATGTGATACCACTTCCTGATGTGTCTTTGAACATGACTTGTCAGCCCACTGGGCGATAAAAAGTTCGTGATCTGGCCCCACATTCAAACAGGTTGGACACCTCTGCAGTAGACCAACATGACACCAATAGAAACACTATTAGTCTAGTGAAACTATGGTAGAAGTGTTCATCAGCTACCCTGTTGCAGCCTCAGTCTATATTACTTCTCCCATCTAGAACTGTCACTATAAATCCCATTTTAGAGGTTTTCCCAATCTTCAAATATCACTAGCATAAAGCATATGGAGCCTTACTACTATACAGCTAAAGCCTTGAATTTATAATCATGACTGAAATAAATTGTTTCTTACTGTTAAATGTCTCATACCATGTAATTTTGGTCCCTAGATAAGTCCTGATGGATAAATGCCACTAATACAAGCAACACCACTAGTAGGGTCAGTAGAGAAAGTACAGTTGAAGTGATTATGACCAAAGTTAGAGCTTCCTCTTATTTCTAAGACACTTGAAACAAATTGGCAGGAGGTATAGAAAGGCTTCTCTGTTATATGTGGTCTTGTGTCATTATTAGTACTGATGAAGTACATCAGTGCCAGTTCATCAAAGACTACAGAATAAAAATTCCCAGCATTCCTATTTGAAATCAAGCAGTTTCTGGGTCATGTTGAGTTCAATTCCCATTCAATAGGCTAGCAAAAAAATAAAAATTAGAAAGATTGGTTCCATCATCTGCTCAGTCCCTTGCCTGTACCTTCTCGTTTCATCCAATTTAGTTCTCCACTCAAGTGCTAAGACTGTTACCCTTTTTCATAAAAGTAGCAATTTAGTTTGATGAGGAACATCTTAATCTATCACTAACCTGGAATTCCCCCCTTTAAGTGGAATCTTATCCTATTATTCCCTGAAGAATTCTAAATATTTCAATCCCTCAAATACATGAGGGATTATCATGCTCCCTGCCTCTTTTTTTTTTTTTTTTTTTAAAGAAAACAAACAAACAAAAAATCACTTAAAATATATCAAGTCAAGCCTTGTTAGTTCTTAATCTTTTTTCTTAACATAAAACTTGCTCTCCTCACTCTTGTTGCTCTTATCACATTTTTGCACTGTTAATATACTGCAAATCCAGAACTACAAAGTTTGTTTTTGCAGCCATAATAGAATAAAAAAACACCCTAGTCAGAGCACTAGAGAACTACAGTCTCACCTCGGGTCTGAGAAAGATCTTTGAGAAGTTTCAAGTCCCACATCTTGAGGGACCGGCAGGGGACTATATGCTGAAGGGCAACCTGTTTAGGGCAGGTCCTGTCAGACCAACCTGGTCACCTTCCATGACCAGGTGACCAAATGCATGGATGCGGGCGTCCCTGTTGACGTAGTCTTTTTAGACTTCAGGAAGGCGTTTGACAGTCTCTCACCCCATCCTCATTAAAAAGACGGGAAGCTGTGGCATTGACCCCTACACAGTTGAGTGGGTCAGAAACTGGCTGATGGGGTGCTCCCAAGGAGTGGTGGAGGATGGGTTGTACTCGACCTGGAGAGATGTGAGCAGCGGGGTTCCCCAGGGCTCAGTCCTTGGGCCTGCGCTGTTCAACATCTTCGTCACAGACTTGGACGAGGGGATGGAAAGCGAGCTGTCCAAGTTTGCTGATGACACCAAAATGTGGGCTGAGGTGGGGACACCTGAGGAGAAGGCGAGGCTGCAGCGAGATCTGGGCCCACTGCAAAAGTGGGCGGACAGGAACAGGATGGGATTCAACATGGACAAGTGCAGGGTGATGCATCTGGGGAGAAGCAACCCCCAGCACATATACTGGCTGAGAAGCTCCCCTCTTGCTAGCACAGAGGTGGAACGGGATCAAACATGAGCCACCAATGTCAGACGGTGGATGGGAAGGCCAACCGAACCCTGTCATTCGATGCATTTCGAGCCGGTCCAAGGCGGTGATTCTCCCCCTTTATGCGGCGTTGGTCAGGCCGCAGATGGAGTACTGTGTGCAGTTCTGGGCGCCGCACTTCAAGGAGGGATGCGGACAGCCTTGAGAGGGTCCAGAAGAGTGCCACTAGGTTGATATGTGGGCAGCAGGATAGGCCTTACAAGGAGCGTCTGAGGGACCTGAACCTGTTCAGCCTCAGTAAACGGAGGCTGAGGGGGCACCTGGTGGCAGCCTATAAAAACTGCTGAGGGATGATCAGCAGGAAATAGGGCAGGCTCTTTTTTCCCCGGGCACCACCAGGGGTAACTAGGACCAATGGCCACAAGTTACTGGAGCGCAGGTTTAAGTTGGACATTAGGAAACACTACTTCACAGTTAGGGTGGCTAGGATGTGGAACCACCCTCCTAGGAAGTTGTTCTTGCTCCTACCTTGGGCATCTTCAAGAGGAGATTAGATAGGTACTTGGCTGGGGTCCTGTGACCCTGGCACCCATTCCTGCTGTTGGGGGGGGGGGGGACGGGGTTCAGACTTGGCCTGCTTTAGGCCCCTTCTGACCCTAGATACTATGATACTAGTCCATCTTAGGGCACATTTACACCAATGGAAGAAAAGTGGTGTACAGATGACAAACATCTGAACTAGAATAATTTTGCTTAAAACAGGTGGAAAGTTGCTCCTGAAAGAAGTAGGTGTTAAAACAACCAAAACTATAGCAATTCAGATTTGCTCACATGCATCCAAAGGCAGATATTTGCTAAAATAAAAATGAAATCATCACCTACTCTGGCTCAGCTTTTTCCACAGAGATCAAGCACTTGGCAACTCTAGAGAAAATATGTTTGTTTTGTATGTTTAACATACACCTCTTTCATCTTTTTAAAGTGCAATGAAGTTACCTCGAACTAGACTGGGGTTTCTGTTAGCTTCCTTTAGGCATATTGCTTATAAAAATCAGGGAATATATGCACAATTTAAAAACAAAAAAACCCCCCGTTTATATAGATGCATGTAGGCAAGCAAGTAAGCAGCACTTTGCTTTAAACTTGACATGCTCCTGTGTCAAGCCCAGCACACGCCCAGAAGAGGCAGTGCCTTAGTTTGGTGCTGTTATCTAAAGCTGAGTCAAACTGGATATTAGATCAATGCACCAAAAAAAGCCCCCAAAGCCCTGCTGAAGCACCTGATCTATACAGATGCTGTCATGTCTGGTCAAAGTAAACATACTTTACTGAAAGCAGCAGTATGGTTTTGGAGGATTTGGGGTTGCTTTGTTTTAAAAAAGTCTGCAAGCAGCCATAGTACCCAACATGAGACCCAGCTACAATAAGGACAATATGTTCAGTATATTTCTGAAGTAAATGAGTCACCTTTTTACTTCTCACTGTAACATGCACTAAGTGCTTAAAGCTGTCATTATTTCAGCCTTCACATTCTGGAAAGGACAGGATGGCAGTGTAATTAATAGTTACCTACGAATCAGAGCTGTAGAAGGAAGAAAGCCAAAAAGGGAATGCTAACTCTATACCAAAACACAGGAACAAGACAGTGCCAAGAAGAAAGATGGGGGAAGATTAAAGCATATCCTGAAAGTGGAAGTGCTGGTTTTGTATGCTTTTTTTTTTTTTTTAATTCAAGGAAAACACAAAACTGGAAGTCAGATTAAGTAACCAACCATTTCTTCTGCTGAATCTAAGTAAAAATGAAAAATTTCTTCAGATAAAGCCAGTAAACATGTTTAAAAAAAAAAAAAAAAGAGGAAATGGAGATCTCTCCGCACTTCAAGTTTTCTATGAACCAACTCATCTTAAAAGGTTTAGGACATCACAGTGCACATTCAAGGCAGCATGGATGACTCATGCTATTCACCAAGTTATTCCATAGTTTCTAGAAAGTCATACTGAACACTATTTTAAGTGTTCAATATGGAAAAGATTAAAGGGCAGTACAAATACAACATCAATTTGCTGATACGTCTCTATAAAAGCCCTTTGTTTAGGGATTTTCCTTCATTCCATTTTTAAAATTCTCAGTTTGTTTCCAGCTTATGAAATAGCACCTGGTAGTCTTTTAGTAGCTATGCCTCCCAACTTTCTTATAGAGGACAGCTTTTCATTTAAAACCTAACATTTAGCCAAATCCTACACAATCATCTTATTCATTACTTAAACTTTTGTTTGCCTTAGTTTTCATAAATTTTACTCTGCAAATTTGAAATGTGCATAAGTTATGCAAATCTAGCAAATCATGCATACATGTGCAATCTTTTAAAGAGCAAATGGAAAGGTAAGTTAGCTTCACGATTTAACCCATGAGTCATGAATGCTATTTCTGAACTAAGAAAATAGCAACTAGTTCTCCTCCTGCACTCTCCTCAGAAGTTTTAGACATTCAGCGATTGTGGTACTTGGATTACAACTCACTCCTTGAAGCCTACAGTTCTGTACAGTGTTATGCACATATCCTCAATATGCTTATGTTACTGATGCACTTATTTTTTTCCCTCCGGCTGCTGCTTTTTAATTTGTGTAAAAGTATTCACACCCTAAGGTATCTAGAGATTGGAAATACCCAACCAAATTGAACTGGTTGTGTGGCGTGAAGATTAGAACTTTGATATGACAAAAAAATCACACACACACACTTTATCATCACTTAGCACAGAGTTTGTCCCGTCTGAGATGCAGAAGAGCAAGAAAGGGAAAGGGAAAGAACATATAAAAATGCACATAAGAACAATCAGGATGGATGCTCAGAACAAGTTTATACTATTTATGAATTGAAGTATCCCATGCAATTTAAAAACATGAAAAATCCAATGCATTGAAGATGTAGTAAATACAATGACACCACATTAAGGTATTTGTTTTATTTTTGGTTTACAAACAAAAAGGCACCCAATGTTTCTATTTATACCTTATAAAAAGCATACAATTTGACTTTTTTTCCCTCAGTTTAGAATCTGTGTCTACGGCAGAAAACCATCACAGGCAAAAAAAAAAAAAAAAAATCTTTTTCTGGTCCCAAATTTTAAATACCAGTATAATTGTTTAATGACCATCTGATTTCAGTTTCCTCCCCAGGTCAGATCCCACTGATTTTAGTGACTCACAGGACATAACTTACCCTCTGACTGTACCCAATATAGAACAAATGTATAGTTCTGGAACCAAGACAGAATATATGAAAACTGAACTACTAAGGGTGGGGGGAGGGGAGAGAGAAGAAGAGTCAGCAACACCGTAAGATCCCGATTTGAAGAAGTGCCTTCAGACAGTTTGAGTGACTGATTGACATGGAATGATGACAATTTATGTACAGAAGGAAAACAAATTAAAAAAAAAAAAAAAAAAAGATTAAACCACAGCACAGCCAGCCATGGCCTCCAAGCTAACACTTCAGATTTTAAAGGTGGTAAGATTTACATAGTGGAGACTGAAAATAAATTTCTCAAGTTATGCAATTAATCCACAATTATTTATTCAGAGTAAATAGTATTCAACATTATGGAACAGAGAATCAATTCAGTGGTGTTATAGCGTCCTCAGGTTTAAATGAATTAGCCCCAAAGTAGCTATCTACAAATGACAGAGTTACAAGTGTCAAACAAAGTAGAAATGTGTGAACATAAAACTGACATTTCTTCAATCTTGGTAAACATGTCTCTTGGCCAAGAACAGAGAGAGGTGGGTAATTAGATCCCAAGCACCCTCTGCAAAAGGCTACATTTTGCCAACTGTATTTTTCAGGTTCAATAAACAGACGATGCCTAGAGGCAGCTATAACAAGTATATAAAGAATAATACATTTTAAAAGTGTAACATCCTAAATCAAAGCCACAATTGATTTTCTGCCACAGGTCTCTCACACTTACCAGTGTGGTCCTAGACCAGAGATTTGTATAATTAAAGTATTATATACATAAGTGGCTTAAGAAGGAACTATGGTTTAACTACTTACTACATAATATTTAGCTTCAACAAGGAAGCTATTATTCCAAAATTAGATATACACCTGCACGAAAGAAGGTGCTTACTTTGAAAGTTAGTATTTCCACAAGAATAGCAAAATAACCTCTTTACACACTTAATTCAAATAGGACAACAAATCAAATACCAAGGTGAGCATATTATATAAATTTTTGTACTATTAGTTCATAATTTATTTCTCTCAGTTGATTCAAGAATACATATGCTGACTTAAGTACAGTACAAATGGATCATTAATGAGTGTACACCACACTGGTGCACTGGTATGTCAAAAAAGGGAATGCCATAAAGGTTTTAAATTCTTTGCAACAGAATTAAAAGGGCAATTCAAAATTGTTACATTAAAATAGAATTCAGCTCTCTTGCAAGTAAGTTACTACTTTTATAAATGCATTTCCCCTACAACAAAAACATGCCAAAAATAGATTTCTTCAAATTTAGCCAAGAGTTCACTCCTAAATATTCAAGTTAATAAACGTGTCATTTGTTAATCAACATACGAAAGTTTTGAAGCAGGATTCCTCTTCCTGTATTTCCCCCATTAAAAGGGGCATATGCAAGTGTCAAGCTTCTAGAATTGCAATCAAAAAATAAATTCACTCACTGAAGTACTGATGATGCCATTTTGGCAAAACAAAAAAACATTTCATCTTTCTGGAAACAGTACAATTTGCCTAGACAGTTAAGATACAAATGCTATAAAGAATAGCAAAGGATACAAAGTACCCTCTGGAACAGCCTAATACCTTACACCAGGTGAGTAATTATTACATCATTGGATATTGATGTTCCATCATTTAGGGTAAAGATTAAATCAACCACTGGCATCTTTTTTTAAACATTTAAAAATAAAAAAAGAATTGTAACACAATCTGTTCTGCTTTCAGAGATGCAAATACCTCTCAAATTTTAGTGAGTGTATCTGTGGGAAAAAGAGTAAATTTGCATTCTTTAAGACTAGATTGGAAAGCCTTCCAACTATAATAATAATTTTCTTTCTTCCCCCCGCCCCCCAAGTAATTCTCATCACATGCTTAGATTAACTTGGAGATGGAAGAAATAGTTGCCAAAAGCAAAAACAGTCAGAGAAAGGAGCCTCCAATAATTGACAATGATCTATTCTCTCTCATAATGGTTTTTGCCCAATTGTAAGCCTGTTACTTTTTTGATTTAGATGTCTTGAACAAATAGATGTTTAGGCAAACTTTAAATCCAGGTCCTCACAGAACTGCACAGTTACATTGGTCAGTGGTCCAAAACTCTCAGGTCAGAGTTAAACTTTTGGGGAGGGGAGGGGAGGGGAGGGGAGGGGGAGGCAAGAGGGTAGGGAAGGGGTTAGTGTTAATATTTAAAGAATTTGTTTAATACCAGTTTTGATCTGGCATTCATTCTAAAATTTTTCATGGAAATACAATTAAAAACATTATATATACTGCACTGTATATTTTTCACACTCCAGCTTTAAAGATGATTTGATGCCTTTACAAAAGATGAGATGATTAAGTACATTTGACAGACTTTGTGCAGTTAGATCACCAGATGCATAGATGTCCTAATGCTACAATTCTTTACTTCAATATCTCATAGTACTGGATGCTCTAAAGTAGGAGAGGAACTTGTAGCACAGACTAACCACGAAGTACCAGATGTTTCTTGCCATCTGTGATCTTGCAATAAAGATACGCCAGATCAGGATCACAAGAACTGTGTTGAAGCCATAGCGTATATTTCGTAACCTGGGGGAAGAAAAAAAAAAAAAAAACCACCAAAGAATTTAAAATTTTAAAGTGCTGCAACAACAAGATTTGCAGAGATGGGATGCAGAGAAAGGTTGCAAATGCAACCTTTAAGATGTATAGCAGCTAAGCTGCTCCACATTTGTTTACCTCAGCTTGCACCTCTTGGCTGCAGCCAGATGAGCATGGGCATGCAGCATGTGGTACTGCAAACCCGTCTGTGGTGCCATACACTGCACATTCCCTGTGTTGCTCCCTAGCATTGAGGGGTAACCCTAGGAGGTTCCAGGATAAAAAAAATCCACACAAAAAGCAAACAAAAAAAATGCAACATGATGCACATGGCAGCAGTGCACACTGCCCAGAACTGGAGCCTAGCCAGCTGGAACCATAGTCTGGCTGCCAGCCAAGCTCCCAGCTGCAGAAGAAGTACCATGGCTGCAGCTCCAAGGCTTCCAGGACCCCAAGAAAAAAAACAAAACAAAACCACACACCACTATCTGCACTCATCTGGACATGCCCCTTGTGATGGCATCAGATCCAATGGACTTGGAAGAAAGCTATATCTAGAGGTGATTACCACCATAAAAAGGCTTTGCTCTTCATTCCTAACCAAGCCAAACAAAGTATGATTGGCAAAATTTTATACTCTGAACAGAAATACAAATTTACCATAAGAGAAGGAATTGCTTGATGCATATACAAGTAGTACACTTCTCCCCTGTATTTTAAAAATGTTTTTTTTGATATGGTTGCCTACAGAACTGTCAGAGGGATAACCAAAACATTCTTACACTTAGTATAAAAGCGTACTAGCCTTAAGCTTATAGTCAACCAAATAAAAAAGGGTTTTCTGAATAGGAAAAAACCAAACAAGAGCAACCAAAAAGTAAAAGCTAGGGGTGCACTGATGAAAGGATTTTTTGAGCTGATACTAAATGGCCAATTATTAACTAGCCATATTAACTAATACTGACCCAACTGCAGATATGCAGCCCAGCAGCTTGGACAGTACCATCCAGCTGGAAAGTCAGGGGGAGGGGTAGATTCAGGCCCCACAGTGAGGAAGGGGGGTGGGGCAAGGGCAGGGCAATGAGCTGTGGCTCATGTGGGGAGTGCAGGGGAGGGCATTTCTGCCACTGTGAGCACCCCAGGGGAGGCATGGGGGCATGTGCTCCCCCACATCTGTGCATGGGGTAGAGGGCAGACTGCAGTGCTGGAAATGGAGAGTTATGGGGGCCCACAGCCACCCCAAAATTAGTTGTAGTCCCCCTTCCTGCACCACCACCTGCCCTGAGCATAGAAGGGTGGCTAGGCCCAGGCATCAGAAAAAGCCCAGCACAGCCTCTGGCCTCAAGTGCATAGCAACAGCCTGCCCTCAGATGGAGGCACGTGCGCCCCATGCCTCCCCAGGAGTGCACACAGCAGCAGGAACTGCCTCCCTGCACATCTGTCCTGCACCTCACCCCAGCTGTGCAACACCTGCCCCCACCCCAGCCCCCTCCCTCATTGCAGGGGCCCAGAGCTGCTCCCATTCATGGTCTTCCGCCTCCCATAGGCTTACCAGCCAGACACTACTTTCCAAGCTGCCAGGCTGCACTCCTGGCCACGTGCAGGCAGCACTTAAAAAAAAAAAAAAAAAAAAAAAAAAAAAAAAATCCAAAAAAGTGCAAACAAACATGGCAACATTAAATCAGCCACATTAGCCAAAAAAAGCCAACTGCAGACTAACTCAATTTTCCTTTGATTAGTACCAATAGAATATGGACCAATGCATGCATGTACCTCTAGTAAAATAAAGAAGTGTACTTCAGCTTCAGATTCACTCTTTTTTAAAAGGAAAGCAAACAAACACTTAAGCAGATTAAGGCATTAAAAATAAGCTTAGTAATGCATTCCCAAAATGGATCATCTTTTTGGGTGGATTGAAGGTAGCAGCACCAAATTAGGTAGAATTTTTGGCAGAGTAGAAATCTGAAATAAGCATAACTAGTATAATTCAGTTACAGACATGAATTCCAAATCAAAATATACCTAAGCAATAGCCATAATAAAACTATTTTGTTCTGTAGATTACATTGCCCCATACACCTGTGTTTTTTACTACAGATTACTGCTTTAATTTATAGCAATGTTTACACCTTAAAAACACTGAGATCCACTGAAATCCATACCAAAAACATCCCACGGTGCACTAAAATTCTGGTAACATCTGTACAGAGTAAAAGCATTAAAATTCTTCTGGCACATAGCCAACTCAGATACTGAAGCATTCCTTATTCCAAACAAGACAGTTTCTGTAGTTGCAAGACATAATGCATTGGAGTAGGGAGCTACAACAGAAAGATTAGTCAATAAGTACTATTATCCTTCAAAGCAGAGGTATACAAGAGAGCACTCTTGAATGCTACGTTTTTCTGAAAGTGAAAGGTCTAACCATGATACCCGTTACTCTAACAACAGTTTGAGACAGGCAAAGACAGAAAGACATGAAATACTTATAGGAGGTATATATTAAGAACTTACTTATTCAAGTGTTTCCTAGCTGCAGGGAGACCAGACATTTCCTCATTCAGTACATATTTTTTAGTTCCCATACAGTAGTTCTCCATGTACTCTGCCCAATGTAGCTGTCGAACATCAAAATTAAATGTCTGTTTAAAAAGAAAGGCGGGGGGGAAGTTTAGCCATTAGCTTCCCCTCTCCCGAGAAAAATCTACATTAAAGTTCTTATCTCATAATTCAAGAAAGGACATGAGATGGACTGGGTGTTACTATATCAGATGCATCAGAGAACAAATTAAATTATACTGGGCACTTTAGCCACAAAAGAAATCCAAAGACCTAGATTCTATTTAGTCTGTACACATGTAATCTTTGCCAAGTTATCTGACCACCCAATAGTTCATCTTTAGTCTGTAAATTACCCTACTTCAGAAATAATGTTTTCTTTACTTCAGTAGTAACTGCAGGGCACTTAAATGATTAGACATTTATTCTAGTCTATTTTCACATTGAGGGCTTTTATATTAGTCATGTTACTTGTTAATAATGAAAGTGAATCCACATAGCCCTTCATCATTTTACCTTATGCAATTCTAAATACGGTACAGTTTAGTGTACTCTGGATTCAAAGAATCCCACGTCCCATATAATCTCAGGGTAAAGAAATTCCATATGTATTTTTTTTAAAAGTGGAACTTCATTTGTTAGCATCATAGCTAGAGATTCTTCCATCTCAAAAGAAAATTTTCATTGGAAAGCAGGACAAGTCCTAAAGATCATTACAATTTTCCTAGTCTTACTCATACCACATTCCAGATAAAAAGAGCTAAAAAGGTCCTAAGACGGTCAAAGGCAAAACAACTTTGTAAACTGGAACAAGCTAGGCTGACTCTTAAGCTGCTTATTTTGCAAGTTGACAGCATAAACGTGAAACAAGCTCATTAGGGAACACTGGAAAAAATATTCGGGAAAAATAAATTGCAACAGAAAGTAGTACTCCTTACCCAGGAGTTGATACCAACAACTCAGCATTCCAAGCAAGTTAACATTTAATATACATGTCATAATACCCATATAAATGTATGCATATGCAAACAAACCATGTAGAAATCAAGCCGTTCACACCAATATTGACTGGAAGTTCACAGAAATTAAGCTGTTAAAGCAGAAAAATAAAGATCAAGCTTGGACTATTTAACAATTATTTCAAGCTGAGATCTCTTTATGTACATTTTCTTCTAAGAATCATCTTGATAGCAGAAGCTATCTGGAGGCACTACAACAGTCTAAAGAACACACCATTTCCTTGAAATGTCAGAACAGGAAAGCAGCAGAAGTGCATAGTTTAGGAAGACTACCTGGAATTAAAGTTTAAAGAACACAAACATCAACTGGTTGCTGTGTTTGATCAGGGAAAAGAACTTGCATGTTACACAAGTTAGGATTTTGGAGACTGAATTCCAGAACCAAGATTTGACTGGTTTGTTTCTTAATAGTTCTGGGTTGCATTTAACTTTTAAAGTATTAACGCTATATTCTTCAAGATTTTATATGCAATAATAATATTATAATGGAAACAGTCAGTCACACTGTACATACAAGTTCTGTACTTGCTATTGGTTTCTCTTCCAACGGGTTTACTTAATTTAGGACCTCTCCATACACTGTTTCTTGAAGATTAAAAAAGCAAGTATCCCACAATTTACTTTCAGGCAAGTTATTCTATAATGAAAGGTCACTGGTCCACTGCTCTCCCCACCTGAGGGAGCAGATGCAGCCAGCTACATGCCACAGCAGACACTGTCACAAGTGTTAATAACAGATCTCCTAAGTTGTATATCCTAAGTGTACCACAACAGCATCGCAGAACATGGTATTTTGGGGATCTGTGATGAAGTTTGTGACATTAAATGTCTGAAGGGGGCCTTACATTCTGCATCTCAACATTCATCTATTGTTGCATGCACAATCACAAACCTCACAACCAAAGGGACATAACAGAAAATTCACCATTCCCCACCCATCCACCCTGAACTAGAAGTACAACAGCTAGAGCCTCCAGGCCAGAACAAATATTTATCAATGAAAGTACTTCCACAAGTCTGTGCCCATTTTAGTTGGGTTTCATTCATCCTCTCAATATTCTATTGGCCAGCATGACATGTTCTTCACCCCACTCCCCCCAAGTGCCTCAAGTTAAAAGATTAAACAAAAAGCATAGCGTTTTCCTGTGGACAGAATACCTGGGGACACAGTTCGTTTCACATTTACGTATTTTGTTTGCATTGTCTGCGTAGTCCAAAAAACTGTATTAAGCCTCTATTAGCAGAATTACAATGTTTTAAGCTTTGCCTACAGATCAATTTTCTGAAAACATTTTTAAAAAAAAAAGCTTGAGACCATGCAACTTGCTAGGCTAAAGGGCATGGAAGAGAGTTACAGTATTTCCTAAATGGACCATTATTAAAAAACAAACCTTTCTACTATATCCTTCCATACCTACAGCTGTCTGTAAAAACACTGTCATCTCATTTATTGTAGAGACAAAACCATGATAGTTCTGATACATCTTTTTGTCCATTTGATTCAACCCACCGCCCCTTTGGATGATCAAATCGCATTACCTTTAAAAACACTTTCCAATAGGAGTTCATTTAAGATGGGCTATTCCATTAGATTCTCATGGACTCCTCAAACAAACAGTCCTCAAACTCATGTTATACAAACATTACTTGCCTTTTTGTCTTCGGGGCTTAGCTGGTTCATTAGCATAGTCATATTGTCAGTGCTCCAGGTCCACGAATTGCTTGTAAAGTACTCTAAAAACATCAATGCCTTGTGAAGACGAGTTATTGCTTTCATCATCCTGTAGTCCAAGGAAGGGTATTTACAGATTACAAAAGTCAGTTTGATTCAAATCAACATCCCCAATCATTTCCCCCCAAAACTATTAATATTAATATGCATTAATATTACTGTGTATTCCCAATTTGCCCAGTGCACAAAGCATATTTTAATAGATCATATTTCTGCATACTGTTTATTTTGTTATTAAAAATAAATTGGATAATTACACTAGATTCTTCACCAGCAGTTACAACCAGAAAATTTGGGTTCAGTGACCTAATATGTTAATCTAGTATCTGTACCTTACCCAGGGTGTTTAGAAAAAGATGGCTCTACAAAAAGATTGAATATGGATTCTCAACTATAATAGCTTAGCTGGTGAAACAGTACTCCAAACCAAATCTTATGATGCAACTAATGTACTGAGTAGAAATTGTTAGGGAAACTGCACTTGTCATGGAACGTCAAAGTAAACTGGAAACTCATAACTGCGCTCCCTTCATCCTAGTACCAGCTCTGTACAGAGTCAGTTCCTTTGTACCAAACAGAAGCATCCAACCATGGCTGGAAACAAACTTCAAGAAGCCAAAAAATATGGCTGAAGATTGACATACAAAGAGGCACAGCCAGGCTATACCCCTTGTTCCTGCTATGCAGGTACCAGGGTGAAGAAGTGATTAGATATCTATCCAGGCCATAGTAGATCCCTTTTGCACTGCGAGGTACTCATCTGAGCTGGCAATACAAAGCAGCAACTCCAGAGGATGATACCTAGAGTATGCAGAAACAGTCTATCATCCTTTATTCTTCAAGTTAAGCAACCTGCCCAACTAGAAATTCAGTGGATTCTGTTATAAGGATCAGTTTCAGGAAATCTACTTTTGATAAGCAGAAATACTGAGCTGTACTTAAACTGACTTTGTTTTTATGTTAGGGACGTTACCCATTCTGAGAAGAGAGACTTGCCTATTACTACAATGCCAAGGCTAGTAAGTCAACTTAATGCTAGTCCTTGAAAGAAGTATTTTCTCTTTCCCAGTCTTGCAGACTTCTACAGAAGTACTTCCAATCCGATCCGATCCTTACAACTGAAGGCACCGGTTGACATAAGCAGGGGACAATGGGAAAACAAAAAGTCCCAGCACCAATATGAAATGGATTTTGGAAAGTAAGATTTGCTCCATAACTGCATGGTAGTTCATAAACAACTACATTCACCGTTAACTGTTGTTCTTGTAAAAGTTGCCTCTACATTAAATACCTGTAGGTGGGCTATGACAGAATCCCGGAAATTCGACCAATGCTGGGTCATTAGCAATGCATGAATGCTCCCTAGCGATTTAAGCAGCTGACATCTCAGTGTTATTTACTTCACTTCCATCTCCTGAAGCACAGAATCCCAAACCAGGCAGACAAAAGGTCTAACAGGTAAGAAGGAATTTGAATATAAAAAAGCAGGTTCTCAAAGAGCAGTTCCAAGTAAAGTGACCTTTCTTCTTTGAGACCCCTGTGAATTTACGCAATAGTGCTATAGTCATATCTATTGTCGACTGTGAATTTACACAAGTGTAAAGCTCACCACATTTTCCCTTGCTAGTAGTTGTAAATTCACAGTCTACAATAGACAAGTCTATAGTAAGATTGAATACCAAAAAAAGCAGGGGGGGAAAATAAGTGTGCATTAGAGCCTAACGCATCTGGCTGCCCCTGCTAAGAACAACTAGCAAGGGAAAATGTGATAAGCTTTAAAAAAAAAAAAAAAAAAAAAAAAGGTCCCAAGAGCCTTAGCAGTGTGCAATTACTCTGCATACCATCTTACTTAGTTTTTCTTAAAACTAATGGAGCTCATCTGGTGGGGAAGCCCTCAAAAGATCAACGCAGATGTCCCACTCACAGAACCAAGTTCACTCAGATCTCTCATCCAAATCTGGAAGTTGCAATTGCAGGACTAGTAGTAATTTAACTCATAGATACAACACGGCTGATGTTTGAGAAAGCCGTTGATTACACAATATTACAACCAGTGGGAAAAAAGTGGAGGTTTTGGTGCTAGAAGCAGAGTCAGTGGGGTCAGGGCCATAAATAGTCTGAAATCTAAAAACTGAGCAGTATTCCGAAAAAGAAGTATTTGATGGCTCTAAAATCTCTTTAGATAGACAAAGGTGAACCAAGGCAAAGGGAGTTCCTGTCCTGCCTGTTCCCAGTCGAGAGTGGGGGATGGATCAGCAATTCCAAGCTGGTATGACGCAACACACTGGTGTGCCATCAGGCATGTCCAGGTGTGCCGTGGCATTTTGGGCTCAAGCCATGCCCCCAGCCTGCTGCTGCTGTGGACAGACAGATGAGGAGTGGCTCTAGCCAGGCAGGGGGTGTGGCCCCCACCCCCTAATGCCCACAGTGCTGTGGTGCTTTATTTAGCAAGTGTGCCATGGGGCAAAAAGAGGTTGGGAAACACTGGGAAAGGTTGTGCATAAAGATGAAGTCTAAGGCCAATAGCAGCAAACCAAAGATTCAATATTCCAGCTTCAGCAGTGCCAAAGGCATACAAAATGAATCACAGCATGGGCTCTGTTTGAGCTACAAGAGCTCTAGAACACTATCCTGCCCTAGTGTTGGCAAGCTTTCCAAGAAGCATTCAAGTTCTTAATTTTATATAGCCCTGGTATGTGAAATGGCATCGAAGCATTTCACACTGAGGCAGAGGCAGAGGCAGTGACCAGTAAGTTACTACTACTTCATCACGGTGAACCAAAAGCATCTATAGAGATACTGATGCGATCTGGAAGTCATTTGTGAGATTGTAAAAGGCATGGCTAAAACTGACCAGAAAAGCTTATGTAATATCTGCATAAGAGTTCTATTTTCTTTTAAAAAAAACAAACAAACCAGCACTGAAAATGGTACTGACTTGGAAGCTGGGGCTCAGGCCTTGCCCATTTAAAAAATGGAGAGCTTTGGTGTTGAACACTGTTTTAAAAGATGATACTGCAGCTTGATGGACTGGTACAAAATGTTTCAAAATTTTAGTTCCTATTTGTATGCTCTCCATATCAGCTGCCAGGCCAGAGCAGATGAGCTCTAGGCAGAAAAGCCTAGCTTAAACATCTACGAACATCTCCAGAATGTTAAATAATATGCATGGCTATTCAGCTGCAAATAGACAAGTGAGCAAACAGAATGCAATTAAATGTTCCTCTTCAATTCAGTGCTAGCCAGTGACCATGAAGGCTGCAAATGCAATACTGTATTTTTTTTTTTTTTTGGGGGGGGGGGGGGCCCGAGGCGGGAGGTAGCGAGGACATAAAGCCACAACTAGGCTAAATTAAGGGGCTAAGACCTACTAAACAGAAAATGAGTAGGTTCCTTATCTTTGCTGCAGGAACCAAAGTAGAAGACACCCTCCCTACTACCCACCAAGATGTCAGCAGACAGTGTCACTAAGGGGGCATTCATCCAGCCCCAACAAGCAAGACTTGTATAAGCCACTGAAGCTGTAGTGGAACGATCCTATCTGGAAGTTGAAATTCAGACAACTAACAGAAGGACAAGAGTTTAACTACGTATAGACCTGATCCTGAAGTTTTGGGTTCTGTTTGTTTGTTTTAAGGGAGTATATTTTAGATTGCTTAATATCATAACATATAATAATATATTAACATATGCTTAATAAGTATCCTTGCAAGTAGTAAAACATCACCACAAACAAATAAAAGTCAGCCATCTAAAATTTGTTACTACTATAGCACACTTTCTGCTAGTAACTGTAAAATGGTCAGAAGTTTTCAAAATATTTTTCTTCACTGTAAAATCCAAACGTCAGTCATTTTCAGAAGCATAATTGGAGAACATGCAGAATTCCAACTGAAGAAGTTATATAGCTATATATAGCCAATGCTATTAGCCCATGAGACGCACATTGAACATGAACAAGGGTTTTAAACCAAAAAAGTTTAAGAAAATTTAGACATATGGAATAAGATAATTACAAAGGTGTTCAAGTTTCACTCAAGCCAAGTTATTTGTTTGCCTTTAAGCACTATGTGCAAAACACCTTTCTGAAATGCAGCCAAACTAAGAATATTTCTGCTTCCAAATAAAGGCCAGGTTCTCCAGTAAGCCACCGTTCTGTGGATGTGCAAGCTTTGGAATAAAACTTATTACTCCTCTTATTTCATGAGAAAGGTAATGAGAATTTCAGTTTTGCATGTAAGCATGGAATGATGATACAAGGGAATACAAATAAAGTTAAACATTTGTAATAAACACGAAACTTCTATAACTCCAAGAAATAGCAGGAACAGAAGGGACCTCAAGCAAACTTTAAATCCACAGGCTGCTTTGCTGTTAAAATTCTTAATTTACACAGCTTCTTGCTGTTGCATTACAGCAAGACGCTGGCAGGGTCTTTGCAAAGCACACAGTGCAATTCAAATACCTGGATTATTAGAGTAATGTCACTTGTAAATTTTAATATGTTATGGATTGTAGTTCTGGAGGGGCAAAAAGGAAAAGCAAGTGCAAAACCTTATTCTGCCATTTATCTGCCTGCATACAAGCTAAGACAGTTAGTGGAAGTCATAGCCTCCTAGGCTAGAGACAGAAGTTGCACATAAAAATGGGCTTAAGTAATCAGAAACTGGTTTAAACTTGTAACAGAACTTAAGCTCAGTGCACATAAACCAGTTTTAAAATGGCTGAAAGTGGTTTGAGATAAACCTGATTGAATGTCATATCAAATTGAACTGATCTAGGTCAAACCAATCTAGAAAAACTTCTGTCCCAGACCCCTTCCTGGTTCAAGTTAAATCAGTCCTGTGTCATACTTTCCAGCCCTGGGCTTTGCTGTGCGCTCTGCTCCCAAGCTGGAGCAGTGAGGGATGACTGACAAGGAGGCTGGAGGGCAAGCCTAGCTGGGGATGCAGCCCAGGGTACAGGGGGGACTGCCCCCTCCAAACAAACCCTAGCTGGGGTCTGGGATCAGGGAAAGGGGTTAAACACCCCTTCCCCTGCTCAAAACTTACTGCTGGATGCAACTAGACAAGTTCCAAAGGCACCTGGAAGCAGGAAGAAGAAATGACAACCAATCCTGTAGAGAGTCTTGCTACTGTGATTCTGGACTGCAAATCCCATTTAACACAAAAACAAACAAACCAACAAACAAACAAAAAAAACACAGCATACACGCACCACAAAAACCAGGGGCAGCAGAAAGAAGAAGAAATAGCCAGAGAGCTGTACTCTAGCTCCCTGGCTTCTGGCCTGAGCCACTGCAGACACCTAACTGTAGTTACTGAATCAAAAGGTAAATGTTTGTTCACTCCCGTTTCAATTTAACCTATGCAGTTTAAACTAATTTACAAAGACTGAATCAATTCGGCCTCAGGCTTTTTGGACGATGTACCTAGCCCTTGACCTCAGCAAACAGTGTCTTCTTCAAATTACTTATACAACAACGTTTACCAGAGCTGTATTGTACCACCAACTGATGATCATATTTTATTCCCCATTTGAATGATTAGTTGGATAGTCTTCTGATATCTTCCCATAGCAGAAGGAAAATAAGCTGAAATGACAATATTCTTCTTTAAAAAATAGCATCCAATCAGCTTTTAGATATTGTGAATCTGAATGGAAGTATATAATATTTATACACCAGCATGAATTCTTCAGAATGCTCTATGGTTCTCAGAGCATTATGCTTGAAAGGGCAAATTGTTATTACTAGGAAAAAAATATATACCTACATTTGTTCAGTAGGTGTAATCTTCACTCATTCAGTCTTAGCACTGCATGAAGAGCAATTTATACTACGCACTGAAGAGTTTGCAATTTAACATCATACAAATGGTAGTCTTATTTATTACTGGCTACACATCTTAAGTAACAATTTCTTAGACTTGGCTAGATTACCAAATTCCTGACTAGGGCTCTGCTACACATTCAGTTTCTCACCGAGTTTAATCAGTTATAACTTTTTTGTGTGCGTTTGAAAGTACTTGAACAGTCAGATAAAGAAGGCTAAAATACTGTTTGTTTATTTGTAAATCGTTATACAAAAGACACCATAGCTCCACTGCTAGATTTGTATGGCACCTCACACAAAGTTAAGTAGTAAACAGCTGCGTTGTGATACAAATGGTTAGGTCTCTCAAGGCATAACACTTGCTAAAGCTACAAACTGCTATTAGCACTGCTGACTATTACTATTTATAACACTATTATTAATCAACTCCTACAGATAACATTAGAGTCCTACAGCACATATTAGTTAAAAAAAACTGGAGTAGAAGGTTGTATCCATCAAGTTTTCCTTCACCTTCTTTAAGTTTGTGTATAATATGCTAAAACATGATAATTTTATAGTGTGCCCCTTTTCCTAAAAGTCCTTCAGGTGTAGAAATTGCTGGGGGGGGGGGGGGGGGGGGACCCGCACAAAAAACACATT
>JAGPOW010000304.1:96998361-97010372 GCA_030014935.1 Caiman crocodilus
AAAAAAAAAAAAAAAAAAAAAATCAGAAACTAAATAAAAAAAGTGGTTTAATAATATAGGTTGGCATTCAAAAGCAATTAAACTGCAGTTTAGACTTCAGACCTAAAGTCTTTGCAATGAACCAGGATGCATTCCACTTTACAGGTTAAGAAACAGATGAAGTTATTCAGTGGGAGACAAAGTGACTTACAGGAAAAGGCTCCTTCCAGCTGGCACCAACAATGGATGGTCTTATGATGGCTATGTTCAGTTTTGAACCTTCCTGCTGCATCACATATTCTGCTAAGGCTTTTGTATATGTGTAAGTATTAGGCCTGTTGCCTATCAGTTTTGGGGTAATATCACTTACTAGACCATCATCCATCCACCTTAAAAAAAAAAAAAAAAAGGATTTAATTATTGCATGCTTCTCTAGAAGAGGTGCATTTATGTCTGAAGGGAAGCAAACAAATTAGAAACAAAGTTGTGGGGGAGGAGAAGCAGCATTTATGATCAAGTCAAATGTCTTTCAAGCTACCAACAATAGCGTAAAACTGAAACTTTAACGTTTCCTGCCAAAAGATTTGTAAGCTTATAGATATAGCATAAAGTAAAGCAATGGATTCTACTGTAGTATTTCAAGTTTCTTCAAAGCTTCATAAGTTATTTCAAAGCTTTGTAATCACTCATATTTTCTAACAGGAAGTGAATTAATTTTACTATATATAATTTTACTCTAACACCTTTTTCCCCTGCAACTCTAGCCACAGCTCCCACTGAAGTACACTATACCTCACAAAAAGGAGGCCAAGAGAGGCCACACAGGCCAGTACGCACACCAAAGTTGAAAACATTCACCTAAGTGTAGCTTGCACAATAGTAAATTATTTGCAGAAGTCTACCTCATACTGAGCTCCATAACCAAATCAATTTCCAAAGATTTAACTTAAAAGAAAAAATTTATGCTAGGAGCAAACACTGATGCCATAAAAAAAACAAACCACAACACACAGGAACAACTGCATTCAGTAGGATCAGAATTTAGTCCTTAATATTACATTAGTTTCTAGACCAGAACTATTATAGCCATCCAAAACTGAAGGGATGGGTAGAGGGTAGGCAGAGGAAGTAAAATGTAAGAAGACTGATGTCTGTTTCAGAAACCTAACAGCTGTAAACAGCTATAATAGTCCTAGGTCTAGAAACAAGAGGTAGCATTAAAGGCTTTTTTTTTTTTTAAGTTATACGATTATAGTATTAACCACTATACATATATAATGTATTTCAATTACTTTGAAGATTTCAAGTTTACTGGCACAATGAAGTCTGATCCCAATTGCAAAACCAACGCATTTTGCCATTCCACACATGCGTGGCAGGAATGCAGTTTTGAGGACCAGGGATCCAATTCCAATAGCTTTCTTTCAAAATGCCAGCGCATATGGATTGCAATCCAGAGCTGCCGGGTCCACAGCTTTGAACCTGCTGGGCAGGACAAGCCAACTGACTCCCCTCAAATGGTACTTGCAGTGGTGACTCAGTCTCCCATCTGGGGCTGTTGGCACACAGCTTTGAACCTGCAGAGGGGAAGCTCAGATTCTTATCATACAGCACTTGGGCAGCCCCAGCTACACTGTCAACAAGGACTGTTAGTATGGGGAACAGCATAGCCCCAGATCTCCTACCCAGCTGCTCTTCTCCCAACACCAAGAATCAGAATGAAAAGCATATAACATTCCAATTTAAAAAATATTGTACAAGCCTACCACCAAGATGTTCCACATATAATGTGGCACCATAAAAATGACAAACCTACAAACTGGCTGAACACGATCCATGTTGCTATTTATAGTACAATTAATGTGTTAATCATGGCATAAATGCAACTTCTGCCTGGGACTGGTAGTAAACCAATGTCTATTAACTGCACTTGTACAAAATTGAAAAACAAACGAACCCAATCAACTGTAGGAATTTTACTTTAAGATAAATTGTTTGGGTTATGCTAATGTGTATCCAAGGTAAGAATTTGCGGTGGTAACTTCAAAAATTTTCTACCACAGCTACACACTACTATACCTAGTCACGAAAGCAAAACTAGAAAGTGCACGAGCATAGGGGGATTGCATTACCACTCAGTGATCTTATTTTGCTCCTATTCTTGACCTCCAGTGCTTTTTCCCCCCTTTGCTGAAGATCCTCTGCACTAGTTTGGTATTTGAGGGGTTCTGCAGGCAATCCTTCAGATCTGCTGTCACGTGAAGGTTGTCTGCCAAAATCAGAATCCTATACTACCAGCAATGCTAAAACAATAGGCAAAAAAAAAAAAAAAAAAAAGATTTCTGGATATGAAAAACTGTAAAACAAAAAACACCCATCAAAAAAACCCTACAATCTAATTTATTAGTTCCCATAGATGTTTACACTAATAAAACATCTTAACCCATTTGCCAAATACAGAAAGAATGTTATTCTCTAGCCTGATTTGGACAAACCTAAGTACACGTACATTATTGTACTGAACTATGCAGAACAAATAAAGTCTGAGATCATTCCAGATATTATATTCAAGAATGGTAACAAAAGAAACGACCTCACAAAAGAATGCAATACTCATGCCAACTACTTTGATCAAAAGATATTTCTTGTCAATACATTAGGTACAAAACTAGGAACATAGCATTTTAAATGAAGTGACTGGACTATTTCTGGTCCTGGTATGTTTCCAAAAAGTGTGTGGCACACATACTACATCTAAGGAGAAAAATTCAGATGCATTGCCTTTGATATTCTACTATGCATATTAACATTAAGATTTCTCACAAAGTCAGAAAAGCAATTTCCATTCACTTTCCTAAAGAAGGGTTTTCCATTTACATATCACAGTATCCAAAAGTTATCAGAGGATGCCAAGTTGCTTTATTTCCTAGACAAAAGTGGGGAGGTATTTTTCTCAAAATTTCGGGATGCCAGTCTAAGGAACTTAAGAATAGCTTCCTTTTACAGCTACAGACATGGCAGTAGCATTATATCGTCTACTTATCAGATCCTTTGGAATTCTTCCTCTACTTAGAATAAGTCTGCAATGTAAAACGGCAACCCCATAAGAACCCATTCATTTTGATGATGCACTTGCAGAACATCCTTTACTTGTGCACACCCAAGCACTTAACAATAAGTCACTGCCACTAGCATGGACACTTACTTGCTAATGCTCTGAAGGCAAGTAAATGCAGCATCAAGGAATGTTTTACAAGGGACTTCTAAATGAAGATTTAAGATACAGAGTTCTTGTAACTTAGCTTCCCCATGTTGCCCCAAACTCCCTTTTGCTACTGGGGGTGGGGCAGGAAGGGAAAAGCAGTATTGCAGTGCATTGTAGAGTAATGCATTCTGTAGCATCTTCACACACACAGAAGGGTTGTTTATTCACTACAGAATCAAAAACATGGAGACTACTCTGCACGTGGTCCAGCTCCTCCACTTACCTGTTACACTGAATTCATTTACCACTGCTGCATAATAACCTTTCAATTAAGAGTCATTTGTGTTGTAAACTAGGAAGTGACACTTTGGAAACCCCACAGAAAGGCATTATGCTTAGACTGTAAAGTAAAACAGAAGCAGTGTGTTATGCAGCAGCATGAACAGTTGAAAAGGGTGAATAAGGCCCAGGGGGAAGCAAAGGGAAATGCTATCATTAAGCCTACCAGTTATGTTCAGATCTAGGGGTATGTATGAAACCAGAATGGCAGGTTTTACTTGCTCAGCATTCTTCTATTTTCTCTCCTATCCCTACATCAAGATATAGGCTAAGCAGGAACATGCTGCTACTTGGCAATACTATTCTGAATTGGTAGGTCTTCAATTATTTAGTTATCATACTCCACCTCTCCGCCCCCCACCCCCATGATATAATTGAAGCAGGCACAAAACAAAGGAGTAGTTTATAGCAGGAACTGAATTTTTTTTTAAAAGCCCAGTCACAAATGTAAACGGTGTTATACAAGTTTTGCAACATCATTACACCCAGTCAGGGGAAAGAAGGGGAAATAAGCTGTTTTAAGAACTATGATTTTCCTCCTACAAACAGGATAGACTGCCCTTGTTTTTTAAAAAAAATGCATCTCCTCCTCCCCACCACCCTACACCATGCAGTAATAGATCTTCTGTATGAAGATTCCGACAGAACTGGTACCCAATAACTGAAATTAGGATCAACTATTAGCACCAGTTTCCCTGCATAAAATTTCAAACCTAAACTGAAACTTAGATGCCTTTTTTTTTTTTTTTTTTTTTTTTTAAATCAAATGAGGATAAAATTTCTATCTTTATGATTAAGCTACCATAGACACACAGATATATGGTTAATGTAGGACAATCTAAAGTCAGCTGGAAGTCCCAACACTGTATACAAACAGGTTTCCTCAGCAAGTTCCTAAACTTTTGTTGTCCAGGTAATCAGAAGCCTGGATCAAGTTGACAGCAGAAGCTAGAGTCTTATTTCTTCATTTAACCTCATGCTTATCTGAGCTCTGATCCCATGACCTTTAATGTTTAAAACAAGATATGGACTAGCCCATTTAACTATAATGTTCATTAATACCTTCAGATAGTTTCAATTAACTAGGAATTTCCATGTTTCCTGTTCCTTCAAAGGAAAAGCAAAATAGTAGATGCCCTTCTGTTAAAATACAATCTACATTATAGTATTTGCAGGTATTGCAATAGTGACAGTCTTTTCAAAATTGTTATGCAGGTTAACCATACACCTCCCCAAACATCTCACCGTCAGGTTTTGGTAATTAAGCCAGGAATGAGAGCAGAGTGGGATCACCTTAAAAAGACAATACTGATAAAAAAAAAAAAAGCTTCTAATTGAATTATTGTAATCCCCTTCTACAAACTAGAAACTTTTTGTAATCTTTCAGTTATGTTATGCCATGTATATGGATCAGTCTTGTTTTCACATATTGTTCCCCCACTTATGGGAATATTTCAGGAAAGCAACAGGTGACACTTTAAATCCACCTCCCAGAAAAACATTTCCTAGTTTTAATGGCAGTTGCAGTATCCAAGTTAGTCTAGAATTATATTGTCAGCTTGAAGGTTTTATGACTTGTTGCCTAGGGAAAACAGTGAAAAATGCATGGAGAGACTCATTTCCTCAATTTTTTTAAAAATAATTTTAGTAATTATAGCAATTGAATAACTTCATGAAAAAAAACTTTAAAAATTATTTCACCTAAATGATGTGCCTTTGATTACTATCCTTAGAAGACTGGCCAGTCTGTTTCTTTTACAAAATACAAAAAGGTATTTTGTGAAGACATCAAACCCATTGTTCCCTTACTTGAAGGTAGTCTGATAGCCAGGGATCCTGGCTTTCTCCAATTTAAAAAAAGATCCTCAATTTTTGGGTTAGAAAAAGCAACATTGGGGGGGTGGATTTAGGATTACTTTTTAAACCAAAAATTTGGGGGAGGGGGGAAGCTTGTTTGGGGTTTTGTGTTTGTTTTTTCTTTAAAGAAAAAACAAACAAGAGAGAGAAAACCAGGATCCCTTCTGATAACTTCATATTTCATCTGGCACGCCAACTCCACCTACAAAGCTTCCTACCAATTTGCTGTTGTCTTTGGGAATTGTTGGCCAAATGAGTTCACGAGCATCTTAAAAAGGTGCTGGCCAATTTCAGCTCCTGCACTGTTAATATTCATCAGGAAAAGCAAAGCCTCTTTCAAATCTTCCTTATTCTCCCTAATCCCATAGCATTTTAGATCAGATTGAATTTACCCTTCATTTTATTTCCAATTTTAAAATCAGCGAAAAAAGACAGCAGTTGGGCAGGAAGAATATTATTTTCATAAATCAGGAGAGGGCTCTAAAGTTGGTCAGCTCTGGACATCTCAAGGGAACCAGACAGACAGTGACCAATGGAATTAAGTTACTGACACCCAAGGGTTCCAGTGCAAAGAGTAAGTAAGATTCCCTGCACCAAGATCTGTAACTAGTCTTGCTGCAGCCAAAATCCACAACTTTGAGCATTCCAAGACTGGCAGGCAGCAAAAGATTTTTTACACAGACTTACAGTTGGACTCAGTTGTCAAGTCCAAGTTAAAATTTTCCAAGTTCTCTCTTATTTAAAAGAAAAAAACAAAACAAAACAAACAGCCAGACAGGGGTAGGACAACTTTAACAAGTATAGACGAAGTCTAAGTATCCATGGTCTCAAGTCATTCTAAAAATAAATATATAGTAAAACAAACAAACAACCCTCTTTCCTATGCAACCACTAAGAAAAGAATTTGAGTAAATGAAATCAATTTAAAACATTTGTAAAATAAGCTAGTACAAGACTACCACCTCATAGTAGGGCTTCTCTGCATCTTACCATGTTTGAGGGTATTTTGCTTCCATGTCTTAGATGCATTAAACTCATTGCAACTATTGTCAAAGACAGACTAACACTTTTCTTTAAATGTAAAAAAACAGCCAACAAGATGATTCTTACCTCAACTCTTTACCAAATGATTTACATATTAATGTCACTTTATATCAGCAAATGTGCTCTCATTCAACAGCCAAAAAATATCACCTACTTATTCTCCTGTCCTGCAAATAACCATTCAGTTAAATTTTTAAATCAAGAAAGCAGCAAAGTAGTGCGTAGGGTACAAACTGTTCTTAAAAATATGGGGTAGTTCAAAGAATTACCAAAAGATTAGGAAGACTTTAGTATCATAGGTCCAGAAACACCACTATTAGTCAGAAGTAGAATTAGGTTGACTAATTGTCACACTTTTCTATACAGTTTCACCACTGTTTAAATAGGAGGGAATACAAAGACAAAAGTTGTGTAGCAAAGATTAGCAAATAGTCAAAAGAAGAAACAGAGCACGTATTGCCTTTGCAAGTATAGAAAGTGGGCGTGGATTAGTGAAATACCAGGAAAAAGTTACATACTCTAAAGAATCTATCAGTTTCTTGGGGTCAACTGGAGGTGGATAGACGATTTCTTCAATGTGCTTTTGATTGCAATATGCATACGCAGTTGAAAAATGCATGAATACTTCTAGCTTCTTCATTTGCCGAGCCAGGTGGATGAGCTGTTGTGTACCAATCACATTTAATTTAACAGAATCTCTGCCAGGAAAAAACAAACAAACAGAAAAACACTAGGTGAGCAGTGAGCTTGCCAGAACAGTAAGCTGATGTGAGGAGTTCAGTTTGGACACATTCATATCTCCACCAAGAAGGAATTACAGCAACATTTTCCAACAGCTTGTCCTATTTTTAAATGTTCCAAGCTTCCAAAACTTTCCTTAGAAAAGTATTCCACAGTCTGTCTGGAAGTTAGTCAATACTCAGCTTAACTCCTCCATCACAACTTTATTCCATTTGTATAAAAATGTAGGAATAGAAGAAAGACTAGTTACCATGTAGCTTCATCCTTATAAATCACACCAAAAGTAGTCAAATACACTTTACAGATCACCTTGTGCTCTTTTTCCTGCATAACCTCAAAGTATCTGATGTTACATTTTAGCCAGAGATTACTTATAGGCCTTCCCACTTCAGGTGGTCAGCCCAAGCCACACAAGAGATCAGTTCTTATCAATACATTGATAGGAGAGCTCTAAAAACAAATCTGGATTTAGATGTCAGTTGTTTCTTGATATTATACTACTTAAGAGAGCTTTAAAAAAAAAAGTCTGAAGGAGCAAGGAAAATCTTATAGCAGAAAAAGCTGAATGCATGAACAGTAGCTTCTAATGTGAGAACTGGAGAATAGTTCTGAAACAGGATGCCTAAACAGAAATTTGTCCCTGCTTTTCATTAATAGCTAAAGGGTTTCAAATGATTTGTACAAATTGTTAGGTGCTGGAGAGAGGCAGGCAAGACAGAGAATCCAAGTCAGATTTTTTTTTAATTCAGGGCTCCCTATGGGACTTAGTCATGTCCTTGCTTCCGCCACCCAGAACAGAAGTGCGCTGCACTGGTACTTATTTGTGCCCTTTTCTGCAAGGCTCATCCACTTTAGAAAGTAGTCCCACTAAGAAACAGAACACAGGAGAGTAAAAATTATCAGAATCTCACTCCAAATTAAAATTTTCCACAACCTGCAGTTTCAAGTTAAAGTCCCTTGTCTTAGATTCAGTACAAGCTACAAGGCAGTCAGCTGCTGCAGCACCAATAAACTGTGGTGTGAGTTTGGGGCCAGAGCCTGAACTGAAGCTGCTGCCTTGCCCACCCCCCAGGAGCTCTGGCTCTAGACCTACAAGACAGGGCACAAATCACATGGTTGCTTCAGCTCCTGCCCAGTCCCACAGCAGTGGTTGTTGTGGCAATAGCTCTGGCCTCAGACTCTGGAGCCAGGGTCTGAGCCACGGCTACTACTCTATGGGTGGGCAGGAGATGGTGTGTCCACATGCTCCATACCCCAAACCAGAGCAGGTCTGGAGCCAGAGCCATGAGAAGAGTCCTTCCCCCTCTACCCACTGCTTCCACAGGGGAGGGGGGGGCAGGGCAAATTTATATTTATTTGGTGGGGTGTTTTAAGTGGTTATAAATTTTTCATGTATAGAGAGTTTAGTTACTGGGCAGGCAACTTAAAAATTAAAAAAAAAAAAAAAGTCATCTTGGATTTGGGTACATATGGCAATTACAATCTGAAACACTGTTGCCCTTACAACAGCATCAGGAGATTCAAGTAACCAAAGAAAGGACCAAAAGGTTAAATATATCCAAAATCTAAACTTTTGTACCTGCAAGAAAAATACAACATCAAGACTACAGGGGGCCCAATTACAGACTGACCCTGCAACCAAGATTAGTGCAAAATAATGAGGGGGAAGAGAGGGGGAAAAGAAAACAAAAAGGCTAATCAAAATATGTAGTTTTTCTGTAAGTGTTAGTTGTTTTAGTCTCATTTTGTCTTTACCACTCTCATGGTATATTAATTTCTTCCTTCTCTTTTTTTCTTATCTACTTTTCCCTCTTCCAGTTTCTTCTTTCTACCTCACATGTTACCTTAACCTAGATCCTACAACCTGTGTCAGAGAAATTCCAGTTCTTGCCATCACCCTGCCCCTATTTTGCATAAACAGTGCATTCTTGCCATTCATGGGATCCTCACTTTTTTTTCCCCACCGCCCTTCAAAAAGTGAAAAGTCAGACTGTGTACACCCCTCCTTGGTTACTGAATTGAGCAGTGGAGGTTGTTCACAATTGCTGAACACCCATTTCAACTGATTCAGTCCATCCACATCCATCTCCACTACTAGCTTACCTTATACCAGAGCTCAGAGCAGCAAGAGCACATGCATGAAGCTGGCAAAGCCTGGTTGAGCACTTCATCTCAGGAGAGGAAGATACTTTTGGCAAATCTTAATTGGGTCAACTCTGGAGAGATTTTATACAAATCTTTTTCTACCCTGACTTGAGGAAGGACACACTTCATGCCTAGAAGCTCATCTGAAGTCTCTCCAAAACTAGACAGTTGGTCCAATTAAAAAACAAAAAAGAAAAACTATCCCCTGCAGTTTCCCAACAGCCTTGCTTCATCATCTTGGGCATATGCTGAGCCTCACAGCTGAAAGCCTTCCTATGAATAGCCCTGGGGGTAGATCCGGGGAAGAACAGCAGAATCAGGCAACTGCCCTGTGCTTTAGGGCTCCCCCCCCAGAGCCAGGTGGAGTGGCCTCAGCAACTCCGTGGCCAGATGTCAAGCCAGCAGCAGTGCTCGGCACCCTCGCCCCAGCCACTGAACCCGCTGCTGCTCAGCACCCCCTCCTCTACCACCCTCAAATCCACTGCTGGCTTCTTGCATCTGGGGGTGGGGCCCCACATAGACAATTTGCTCCAGGCCACGCACCCTGCTCTGGCCATCTCCATCTATCCCTAGCCTCTTCTACTGATCTGAGATTTAGTGCCACGTTTTGAAGAAAAAAGGTACATTGGGAGGTTAATGTGTGGATATGACTGCTTTCAGATTCAGTCTGATTGAGTTGCACAGTAACCAGCCATGTCTCTTCCTTCAGAGAGAAGGAAAAATTTGCTTCAGCTGCTGACAGATTTTTTTTAAACACATCCCAGCTTTAAAATAAGTATTTTAATGCTACATTTAGTCATAAGTACCTGATGACCAGCAAAGAAAAGAAAAAAAAAATAGTTCCCCCTCCCCTTCCCCGCAGCTAAAAATGTCTCAAACTATAAAAGTAAAACTTGCCATGACTGCTTCAATAGAATTTTCTTGCTTGCAATATTTTACGGAAGAGTTAAATGGTGTCCCTTTAAAGACCAAATGTAGCAATTCAATATAATAACTTCATTTTGAGACAAGGGTTTACACTCACCTTAATGTTTCATTGAATCTGACTGTAGCCGCACAATGGAATACAATATTAATGCAGTCTATGAGAGTTTCTTTGTCCTGCTCACTAAGGTCCAATTCAGGCTGTGTAAGTTCACTAGTAACTGCTATTATTTTTGTTTTAAAGTCTGGTTGTTCTTCTCTCAACCTGTCAAAGAGCTGTCAAAATAAAATTACATTACTACAGACAAGTCTCTTCTACTTATACAAAGCTGTGCCATGTTCATTGCTCGTTAAGTATATGCAGCAGTGTAATGAAAATAGAAAAATCCTGTATTCAGGTAAATACATATGATAAGGTTCCCCCTGGCCTCCAAACTTTCCCCAAAGCAGGGGAAAGGCCCTCATCTTACAGACAAAAATCTTGGGGTAGAAATCTTTTGTTAGACCGTGTGAGGGAGTGAAGAAAGAATATGAGCCAGCAGAGGCTGTGGCAGATCAGGAGACTCACCCAAGGGCTCTGGCCCCACATGCCTGGATACTGCTGTGTCAATGCTTCTCTAAATGGCATTTCCTCCAGATTGAAGGAGGAAACCCAGCATTGGCGCTTTTGAGCTGGCACATTACAGGTGGGAACAGAGAAGATTGGAAGCAAGGAAGCTCCAGGGCAGCTGGGACCAGAAGCAGCCATCCCAGCAGAGCGCTACCAACAATTGGGAGATGGAGATAGAACAGATGGCACCACACCAGTCACCTGCGAGCCAGCCCAACCCAGAAGCAGACAAAAAGGGCTGCAACACAAGCCTGAAGAGATTGGCTCCGTGACCAAAAGAAGGAGCAAGTGGGAAACAATGGGGACACAACCTGAAAACCTAGCTGAGCAAGTCCTGATTATTTTTTTCTTTCTATTGTTGTGGGGGGTTTAAGTGCTGCTGGAAGTGCAGTCTGGTCCTTTGAGCCTCTCAGGGAGAGAGTGCTAGCAAGGGTACCAAGAGAGTCCTTCATGAGTTGAATATAGATTTCTCATTTGACTGCTCTGGTAGTGAAAATGCATCCTCAGTGATGCCTTTATTGGACTGTAACTTAGTCTTAAGGGGCACTGGACTAAGCCTGTCAAAATTTACCTGTCAATGAGGGTGCTGGGATAGGCCAAAAGACAAGACATCATATTTTGTGGTGGTCCTTGAATAGGAACAGAAGTGGATTAAGGACCTTAGGCTCGGACTATTGCAAATGCGAGTCCTGTGAGAAGGGATCAGCCAGCCCTGCAGACTCCAAGCAGGGACCCCTATCTCTGAACAAATAAACAGCATCAACATGGTATTAAGGGCAAGGGGTGTAGCCGAAAGAGAAGCCCTCAGAAAAGTCTGCTAGAGTATCCCAGGATTGTACTGATCTGTAGACTCTTCCTCCCCATTTCATTTTATCAGGTCATGGTGGGCAAGAGAATGTAGGTTTAAAAAGGCACTACAGATGAGGATATCTTGGGACTAAACTTACAGATGGTACAGACAAGCAAGGAATTCAAGAGACATGGACCCCAGCCTTATCTGGTAAGTCCCTGACAGACCAACTAGATAGAGAATTGCAACAAAACTGGCAAGCTTTCAGGCTCAAACGTCCTTTGTCAGGCAGAGGAGAATTCGAAGACTGTAAAATTCAATTTGTTTGTACCTGGAGAAATTTTACAGTCTTCGAATTCTCCTCTGCCTGACAAAGG
>JAGPOW010000304.1:97013740-97044731 GCA_030014935.1 Caiman crocodilus
CGTGAGGCACCCCAAGGGAGGCACTCGGAGCCTGGCAGGTGGTCGGGCGCAGGGAGGTGGGCGGCTCAAAACGGGAGCGCCCCCTACTGGCCCGCCACAGGGATCACCTTCATGTGTAGCGTGTGGTGATACAGACAGGTCTGCAGCACCACATAGGCCATGTCTAGACAAGTGTGGACATGCAGTAAGAGGTCAAAAGTTAAAAAAAGAAACTACACTATAATAATCATCAGCATTTTTTTTTAGAATTACTGTGTTCTGAAAGACACATGTATAAATTGGGAGTCTAAAGTTAAAATGCTTTGCCTGGTGAGCAGGCACTAATTCTTCTTTTAAAAATACTTCTGAAATGGATTTAAAAAGCTGTCACTCTCCATCTTGCTTGGACAAAAAAAAGGTGGACTGGACAAAGCTACTTGCCAGCCTTACTGCTTGTTTAGGTGGAGTTACTCTACTGATAACAAAAGGACTCTTATTAGCAAATAGAAACAAGATTGCAAAACAATCCAGAGCGATATAGATTTGCTTATCAACTTTCATTACTGCTGGTGAATCTGACAGCCTGCAACACAGATTGCCTGCACTATAACCAAAGACACAACTGCCCTTCGTGTAGACGTACCCTAGTTCACTTGGGTACCAACAGAAGCTGCAGTAGTAGCAGCGCAGAGCTCAAGAGCAAGAAGCCCACCTATTACCCAGAGAGGTTTGACAGATTAGGATGAATCTTGCGCTAAGTGTTAGCTACTTTGAAAGCTAACTCAGAGGCCTATAAGAAATTCCAGTTATCTGTTTAGAACAAATACACCCTTGAGAACCAACAGTTACATGGCATTTTCAGGGGATGGAAACTATTTTCCTCATATTTTTAAGGTGTCATCTTACTACTTGATTCAAGATGCTCGAATTTCAGAGGACACGGTAACCAAATTCCTTATGTTTGCCTTAGTTCTCTAGAGGATTCACTTAGTTAAGGCAACAATTAGAAGACTTAATAATCAATCATCATTTTCTCTTCAAAGTTTCTTCCAATCCAATTTAGAAAATACTGTAACATTTTCTAGAATGATGCTTGATGCGTCAATATACCAATGCTTTGGCTACGGGCAGAAATTACACAAATTGGTTCAAATTTGTAACACAACAGAAGTTCAATGCACAAAAAACAAATTTCAAAATGGCCACTATCAGTTTAAGATGAACCAGGATAGGTATAGTTTATTTTAGGTCAAGTCAGTTTATTGAATTTGTCCTAGATCCCCTTCTGGCCTGGACCACTGCAGGCATTTGGCTGCATTTCCACAATCAAAAGTGAATGTCTTCATTTGCTTCCCGTTGTTTCAATCTATGCAGTTTAGACTAATCTGTGAAGATTGATTCAATTCAGCCTCAGGCTTTTTGACTGTCTGTCCTCAAGCTATGATAAAGCCATGTCCTCTGCAGTTTTAAAAAGCTGCAACAAGTATGAACAGTGCTAAAGGCAATTTACCACTTAAAAAAAAAAAAAAAAAACCAAAAAAAAAACCACCTTCCCACACACTTGAGTTGTGTTTTAATTAAATTGAGTATGTATGTATTTATCTAGAAGTATGAATGTTTATAGAATACTATATTTTTGAAATCCTAAATTTAGAAATAGTAAGAAGCATAAAGTTAAAAATCTTTACTGCTATTATATTAGGTTAGAATATTAAGAGAGATTAGGTTTACAAAAAAAAGCCAACAAAATGAAAACAAAACCCTCAAACAATACTCCTGGCCAATCCCACAGACAGGAGTTTAGTGCCCAGTTTAGGATTCGAGCCCCTTCACCATTCTTTCCCTTAATTTCAGTTAGAAACACTGGCTGCAAGGGACCCAGTTCATAAGTAAGCACTACCAGCAGAAAGCAGGAGTTGAAAGCTATTTGTACAATAAAGTGTAACAATCTCAGAGATGTCCAGGCATGCTGTGCACAGAAAGCGAGTTCATAATGCTTTATTTTAGACCCACATTATGGGAGACATCCTGTTTCCTGAGGGGGAAGAGAGGATGCAATGCCATCCTTACCTACCTAGGCCAAACATTACCTACTATGAAACTATTTAACAGCATAGATTTTAGAGAAGTCACAGGGGACGTTACAGAAAGGTATATGCAAATTGTATGCTGAATGTAAGCCATGCATCTGTTTGATCCTAAGGCTAGGGACAGACATTCAAAAAGCCTCAGCCTACACCGATCAATTTTTGCAGGTTAGTCCAACCTGGATAGGCTAAACTGGTTTGTAACTGCAGACATCCCCTCTGAACTCAAGAAATACTAGCACATGCCTGCAGTGGCTCAGGCTAGAAGCCAGGGGGTATTAGAGCAGCCCTCTCTCCCCTTCTACAGGGAAGAGCCAAGGAGGGCATGGCCAGACCCCTGCAGGATGCTCCTGTTAGGGAGTGGTTCCTCCCCTCTTGCTTGGCTGGGCAGGAGCAATTGAGTTGATAACAGCATTTAGCACCCCATAAAAACAAAAACCTCTCATTATTTCAAGCTCCTCATAAACATGAAGCTTAATTTGTGGCACTTACAACTCAGCCACTGCCAATCCCTTGATGCCCCAAACTTCCCCCTTGTTCTGCCCTTCTGTTTACCAGGTGCCACCAAAGGCATAGCAAACACTAACAGGGAACAGCAAATTCAGTGGCAAGGGCACAGAGCAAGAGCCCAAGTAGCAACTTTACACATACAGCTCTTAAAAAGAAAGAAAGAAAACCTAGCAGCCACCCCAACCAGACCTTGACTGGCCAGATGCAGGCTCTCCACTAGACAGATCCAGTCCTTTGCCAACCCTTGCTCTATATCCAGGAACCCACCTTCCCTTGAAATCAATTCATGCTAACAGTCCTGTAATCCAAACCACTAAATCTGCCCTAAAGATTCCAACCCGCTGATGTTAAAAAAGGCTTCAGTTTCACAAACCAATTCCAGACAAGCTCCCTTCAGATATTCAAATGCAGAAAGCAGTTTAAGTATTAAGCCAAGTCTGCAGTAAGCAAGTGGCATTTAGTTGCTTACAGACCCTCATCTAACCCAGCTTGTGCATACAGTATACTTGTTAGAATGCGATTCAACTTGTGTGTTTTTTCCTTTTTGTAAAAAACACAAACCCAGCCTGGCCAAGAACCCCAAAGACGCAGAATTGAGGTTGGCATTCATTTTTTCACCAATATTATTTAAAACCAGGTAGGAAGGGAGCAGGTAGTCTTCTTGAAAGTAACTCTTCCTCCTCAAATGCCCTTTCCTTTATCTGACCTGCTGCTCAGCTTTCTGCTCCCTGTACTCAGCTATATTTAGTACTTTGATTCCTGCTGCGTGCTCCTCCAAGTCTGCCACATACTATATGTAGAGGCTGCCTATGCCACAGGCTAGCCATGCCCAATTAAAAGGTTTTTTGAGGCAAAATAGAGTCTCTCATAAATGAAGGAATATTAAATCTGTAATAAATATTCTGTGAATTGCCCAGTATCTTGTGCACACATCCATTCACTGCTAGGGTCAAATTAAAACCTGACAGCACTAAAATTCCCTCTATATTAGCACTTACCATATTAGAAGGGGGTGCACACATGAAAGAAAAAGAGAGAAACTGACAGGTGCAAGAGCTTCATAAGCATTTTCTTAAGAGTTCTTGATCTGAAGCGAGAAAGACAGATGGTCCAGATCAATCCCAATGAAAAGTACAGGATTTAAAAACTTTAAGGAGCAAAGTATTCTTTTTTTTAGCTATGTTGTCCCCTATTCTCTGGAAAAAAGTTTCTTAAGAAAATGGCCACAGAAAAAACAAATGTTGGTAAAGCTTAAACGCAGGTCCTGTATTCATAAGCAACAGGTTTAACCAATGCTAATACATTCAGAAAGTCACAAACTTCTGTTCAGCATGAAGTTGTTCAATCAGGTTCTTTGAACCCATGACAGAGTTACAGCTCTCCAGGCACTTAAAGAAAACCCAGACAAAAGCTCCAATATCTTAGCCAACATTTCCTCTCAATAATAAAAGGTTCTAGTGTCCAAGGCCAAGCAAGTGCTATTATGAAGCATACAATAGAACTCTGTTTGCTTTCACAGCCATTGCACAAATATTTAACTCACTGCTTCAAAACAAAAGATATCTGTGAATGTCTAGGTAACAAGACTATAAAAATCTACTGTAAAAAACAGAATGTAGAAGTCTTCTCAAATCACAGAACTGGCTTCCCAGATGTGTTTAGAAACAGCTTGGACTCCACACCTTGGTGACAGTTTTCCAATGAGTTAGATGTTAGTCTGAAGTCAAGTAGAAGACAGGCTAGATTTTCCAAAGCCAGCCTTCTACCAAGTCAGAGGCTTTCTTGATATCATTGTAAGCTACAATGAGTTTTTGTAGGCCAGTCACGCTGGTCTGGATTCAGGCAGAAGATAATCTGTAAAAGTGCCACCTTGCCCTAACTAGGTTCATAGAGAGATACTGTCTATGAAAGCTGAATCTACTTTGTCAGATGTATTTTGAGCATCTGACAAAAGCAGACTGTCTATGAAAGCTCCTGTTTCTCTAAGTCAGTTAGGGCAGGCAGAAGATAGATCTCCAAGGTGATTTTCATCCTAACAGAAGTTTCAGTGCTAAGATCTCTTAAAGGAAGACAAACATAATAATAATAATAATTAATTGGGGGGGGGGGGGAGAAGAGATGAGGGACAGGATGGGGAGTGCTATATGAAAGAGAGAGAGTAAGCAAGTAAAATTTTAAAAGAAAAAGCCAAGCATAGGTTATCAAAGTGATGGGGCAGGGGGAAACATGCACATATTAAACATCATGTGATGTCACTATAAGCACTGTATACAGGATCTTACCATATACAGAACTTAAATTTTGTACATTTAACCAGCTTGTTTAATTGTACCAGTGGGAGAACTCACTGCATGGTTTGACCAAGCAAGCAAATTTTGTGAATACATTATTCAAAGAGCCAGAACTGACCACCTAGATATAGAATCCTAATATGAAACCAGTAATACATAAATCAAGTACAGCATGTGCATCTCTGGTCCAAAGTTAAATTAACCAAGTAACCTAAAAAAAAAAAATCAGAGATCTGGGTTTGTTTGTTTTTTTCTGTGAGAAGTGGAAAAAGATGCAGATTTCTCATTTTTAAAAAAAGGACAAACCTGTGGATTTTGCAGTGAGCTCTCTGCAGGCTGGCAAAGTTCCAGCCTACAAAGGGCTGGAGGGGAGAGGGGGAACAGGAAGAGTGTGGTCAGGCAGGGGATGCCACGTGGAAGTACATGCACATGGCCACCAAGCAGCCTGGAGAGCAGCTCCCGCAGGTAAGCCCAACTGGGGGAGAGGGTGGGATAGAGGCCCTAATAGGAAGGGAGCAAGTTGGACAGGGTTGTGGCTGGGGCTGTTGCCCAACCAGGCAGTGTGTGGGCCAGAATGTACAACGGCAGGGTCCCAGCAGAGAGCAGGATGGGGGTGCAGGTGGCTCATCCAAGAAACAGGGGGAGGCTGGCTGGCTCCCCAATGCTGTGTGCAGTCCTAGGGGGAGCAGGGGAACCTGGGTCCCTGACCCTATAGCTGTAGCAGCTATGGGCCCCCCTCCAGCAGGGGACTGTGGGAAGTGAGAGATCTGGACCTGTATTCCATGAGCTAAGGGCACAGGAAGAGCTCTGATTTTTTTATGATTAAAAAAAAAAAAAAATCAAATACCAAAATGTACTGGTATTTAGGATTTATTTTATTATAGTATAGTGATCAAGACACTGGTAGACTTCCAAATAGCTTTAAAATGAAATCACAGAAAGTTAGGGTTGGAAGGGACCTTGGGTCATCTAGTCCAACCTCCTGCTCAGAGCAGGACCATCCCAGCCAAGCTCTGTTTAGTCAGGTTTTGAAAACCCCCAAAAGATGGAGCTTCCACCACCTCACTAGGTAACCAGCTCCAGTGTTTTAATCATCCTCTTAGTGAGAAAATTCTTCCCAATATCCAACCTAAATTTCCCTTGTTGCAACTTGAGACCATTGCTTCTTGTTCAGTCATCTGCCACCACTGAGAACAGTCTAGCTCCAACCTCTTTCAAACCTTCTGTAGTTGAAGGCTGCTATTAAAGTCCCTTCTGCTCTAAACTAAATAAGCCACATTCCCCCAGGCTTTCCTCATAAGTCATGTTCCCTAGCCCCCTCACCACTTATCACCCTCCACTGGATTCTCTCCCATTTGTCCACATCCTTTTTGTAGAAGGAACCCAAAATTGAACACAGTACTCCATATATGGCCTCACCAGTGCTGAATATAGGGGAATAATCACTTCCTTTGACCTACTTGCAATATATATGTTCAGTTGATACCTATTTTTTATAAATTTTTATATGTCTGAACTATGCCAAATGAACATAAGCACAAAACAGTCCTGGGACTTGGCCAGTCAGGCAATACTTGAAACTCACTTCCTCATCTCCACCCATCCCCCAGGTCCTCCGCATTTCCTACTTTCTGATTTACTTTCAAGACTATAGGAAATACTGATTCTTGCCAACTATATACACAAAATCTAGATTGGGGGGAAGGGGAGGGAATATTTAATTGCAGCATACTTTGTAGTTTAGAAGTTACTTTTCAAAACTACTTTTGGAAATTAGTTTGGATGTAAATTATATTAATTTGATGTTAAAAACAGGAGTGAAGATTTGCATTAGTTTTGCCCTTCTGAGGCAGTCTGGCTAAGACTGCTTACCACCCATTTCTTGCTAACATTTGGTACCATAGTGCTGTAGAGTTACTGATTTCAGAAGCAATTAACACAGAATGACAAATGGAATAGCAACTGAATTCATTAACAGAGCTACACAACCAAATCCAAAATGCCCAGCTCCTCCCCAGCATGCCACAGATGACATTAACTTCCATATGAAAAAAGTAACTTTGTTTGCACAAGACCACTTCAGGTAAGAAATTGTGGCTGTCCTAAAAAGGTCATATTATCTTCAGTATTCTACAAAGCTTCCTTGTCTGTATTTCAATTACACTTCAATAAGGTTTTTCTTGTTTTGTTTTTAACCTGGGACAGAACTTAAGTTTGGGCCGCTGTTGAGCTAGTGTAGATGACACTGGTTTGGACACTGCAGCCATGTGGAAATACAGGACAGCTTGTACTTCCGGTATATGCAAGAGCTCCCTAGCACAAGCAGAACTTGTGCTCACTGAGCTATACACATTTCAGACTCCTTTCATACCAGCTGAGGTTCCTAGAGGCATACTAAAGTAACACCACAAAGAACAAAGTTTCAGGAATTTCTCATACCTTCAAGAATCAGGACTTACAACAAAACATCCTTCAGAAGTAAATCAGGTTCCTGATCATTTGAATATGTGGGAAGGGGGAGAGAGGGAGACTATAGGAGCTGTTAGGGTAGCACAACCCACCTTTGTTTTTTCATTAAAGTAAATGGTTAACCTATACCATTCCCACCCCAAAAAAGAGCTGTTCCTAGTTTATGGACAAACTCTTTAGATCAGCTTACAACTAAAAATCAACACAAAGTGATTATAAAAAAATTCCCTCTACTCAATATTTAGCTTGATGCATTTGCTTTTTTTTTCTTTTTTCAGATGTACGAAGACATTTTATGCCCAAAAGCTTGTCTTTTCAATATCTCTAAATATAGTTGGTCCAAAAAGGCATTAAACAAGTCCTGCCTACATCCTCAAATCAGTTGGTATTAGATTAACCTTTAAGTTTAGTAGTTAAACTGGAACACAATGATTACAGTGCATTTGTGGAGCATTCCTGAGAAAATAAACTGTTTAAAAAAAAAAAAAAAGAAAAAAAAAAATCACAGCAGAGTAGTCACCCAACAAAAAGAGCAGCTATGACTTGTCAGAGAGTCCCATGCTACTGTCCTTTGCTCTCTACTCAATTCACCAGCATTTCCACGTTGCCCAAACTCAGCTCTCAGCCAGGCTGTGTCTAGTTCTTGAGGATGAAGTGTAGCTACAAGCATCCTATCGATTGTAAAACATAAACCAAAAATAGTTCACTGTTTCCCAGTCTCATACTTAAAGCAAGAGAATCAGAGGAAGAATGAGCAGCTGACAATTAAAATAACTTTCTGTTCTATGTAGAACTGAAATGTGTTACCCATATTTTACACTGCAACAGAACATCAATTATGCATTTAAACAACTTGTACAATCTCACTAGCTTTATAACCAAACTATTCCATTTAGCAGCATAATTATCAACGTTGACTAGTAGCTAGCTCTGAGGCTTCCAAAGCAGCCCTGTACCAATTAGGTTCTATCAGTTTTGATGAATAGTGCTTTCAGAAACAAGGTACAGAGCCTCAGGAGAAGCACAAAAAGCTTGGCTCAGGATATGCCTAAACCAGGGTGGGCAATTTATGGCTCACAGGCAGAATGCAGCCCATGAAGCCATTGGATCTAGTCCACTGAGCAGGGAGGGGGACCTTCACCCACACTGCACTGCACTGCACCATAGCCAAGTGGCCAGGCAGTCCACCTTCAATTCTGGCTGGGTTATTTCAGCTACACTACACTAGCTCACCACAAAATACTGCCAGCTCCTGGCATAAGCTATTGCTTACATGGAAATGCAGTAAGAACATAGCCTCATCTTCATTCCAGAAGCCATGTACTTAGAACAGAGAACTCTGTATTGTTCTTTCCTTTAACAGAATCAGCCAAACCAATCTATAGATAACCTTTTCCACCCGCATCATATCTAACAATACCACTGGAAGATTTTAAGTATCAGTACACTCACTAAATCTTTGTTTGCTGCCACAAGGAGTTAATAAGCCAAAGAGAAATATAACTGCATTATGGGAATAAGGTACTTCAATTGGCTAAATACCAAAAGTTTGTTTTTTAATATACAAAAACACCCAACAAAACAATCAACCTCAACTTCCCATCTTCCCCAACTTTGAGCTAAAAGCAGCATGATTACTATTTTTGGTTTGTTATTTGGGCCCTGGTACTTTGCAAATCTACGTTTTTTCAATCCACAAGCTATGTACTTAAAAGAGTACTTTGCATTGCTTTTCCTTGAACAGAATCAACCAAACTATTTCTGTTTCAAGAAATTTCAGTACAGCAGGGTAAAACTATTAAAGGAAATTACTAATGAACATTTATTCCATTAGATTTTTAAAAGTTTCCTCTCCTTTTCCTGCTTTGAAATAAAATTAAACCTTTAAAATTTGTGAAATTATTTTATACACCCCAAAAGACAAACTGCCTAAATCATATCGAGTGCGGGGAGGCTGATGAGACCAGAAACCTGAGGCTTTGTCCCAGGCAAGTCTTAATACAAAGAAGGGCTGGGACCTAAACATGAGCTTCCTACATCCCAGCCACTCTTATTGTGGAGTGACAAGTCTCATTTTGAGCAAAAATTCCACTTAGGATCCAAGAAGCCACTGTATTAAGAAAATATTTACAAAAAGGTTTCCACAGGAAAAGCCAGTTGGGAATTTTGACAGTCATTTGCTCAACTGGTTATATTTGACAGCCAAGACACAGAATCACTTGCTAGTATTCAGAGCAGAGCAACACATGAATTCTTTGTGCGATTCCCAAGATTTCCAGTCAGATTTCTTGTGCTTGAAGAGAGGATGGCCAAGAATATGCAGGACCAAGTCTCTCAAGAGCCAAAAAGTCTGTCCCAAATCAGCTTATCACTTCTCTCCAAGCAGGATTTCCCCTCTCTACCACTACCAGGGAATAGTTAAAACAAGAAGTCTCTCCCCAAATCACTGCTTGGTTAGTATTCCCTCACAAATATATATATTTTTTATACAGACAATTCCCCACCCTCAGCTCAGCAGCTGCTGCCTCCTCAGTACCTCCAACCCTTCCTAGTGCTATTGTGGTCAGAGAAGCAAAGTAATCTCAGGAGGGAAAGGTAACCTCTGAGCAACTGTTGCTATAGCAGAGTTTACTTCCAGAAATTCAATCCTGCATCATACCCTAAAAGGAAACAGTAGGAAAGCAATGAAGTACCAAGACATACAACAGACATGGAGAACAGCTTAAGAATTCAGAAGCCCTTTCCACAAAGATGTGAAGGATCCAGCTAGCACCAAATTCAATGCCCACTTACAAAGAGTCAACAAAATGAGTTCCCACCATGCAATCACCTCAATTAGACAGCAAGGCATTTTGGCAGGATCTAATTAGCGGACGTTTTGGTTGGGTTGGTTGAGGGGGAGGGGGAAGAGGGAAGGGAAGTGTTATTAAAAAAAAAAAAAAGTTACATCATTAAAAATTGAATGATTAAATTTTAAAATGCATAAAACCTCAGGATCTTAATTTTCTCAAATTCATCTTGGCTTATTTTTAAGTAGGGAAGCCATTTAAGTTGCAAATTTGAAATTGCTTTCCATTTCTGAAAAAAGTGGTACAACTGTTACTTTAAACCTAGACTTACATTTATAGTGACACTAACCAACTGCCCATGAAAAATGAAAATGCCAAATTTTTCAAAAAAATTCTCTTTCATAAATAAAGATTTCAGAAATATTTTTCATTTAAGATGTTAAATGAATCAGTTTGGTATTGCCAGAAGCTCCAGAAAGTTATTTTCTCCAAAACTAGGAACAGACATTCAAGAAGCCCGAGTTTGAATTGATTCAGTCTTTGCAGGTTAGTCTTCATTCCAGAAATGCAGGCACATGTTACAGTGGCTCAAGCTAGAAGCTGGGGGCAGGGCACTTGAGCAGCCCTCCCTTGCCTTCTATAGTACTGAGCTGAGGGGAGATGTGGCCAGACAGGAGGCTCCGATTAGGGAATAGTATAAACCCCCCACCACAGCCTGCATACCATCTCAGGCTTTTCCCTGCTCAGGGCGTGGGAATGTTGCTAGACCCCAGCCCCAGGCTAGCACTCAGTATTGTGCTAGAGCAAAGGGGGGTACAGTGCATGCATCTATTGATGATACTGAGCTTTTTCAATCTCCCTCTCTTGACAGGGCTGCAAAGCAGCAGGGGGGGTGCTGGTAAGACCACAGTGTTTAAATTAGCCCATCACAAAAACAAAAGCCTCCCTCATTAGCTCAAGCTCTTGTTAACAACTTTTTCAAGTATGAAATGGAGAGATGTTAACAGCTGACCTGTTGATTAGCTCCAAAAAGCCCTAAGTGTTCTGTCTGCCTGTCCCAGTGAAATTGGAGATGCACACAGACATCTCTTTTGTTTTGCATTAGCTAGCATACAACATGCCTGGGGTCTGTAGAGCTGGGATCTATCTTGTGGGAGATGCAGCAATTCCCCCCTTCCTTACAGGGACAGCAGGGTCTGCCTGGCTTCCCTTGCTGCTCTGTCTCCCCTGGAGCTCTGGCTAGAAAGAAGAGGGACAGACCCAGCCCTGTCCCCTACAGCAAAGCACACAGCCTAGCCCAGGGCTGCAAAGCATCTGGGATGCTGAGGGACTCCAATTTAGTTTAAGCCAGGAAAGAATCTGGGACAGATGTTGCATAAACCAGTTTCACCCAAATCAGTTAAGTCTGATACTACATTCAGCCAGGTTTACCATCTTAAAACCAGTTTAAGAAGTGGCTGAAATTGGTTTATGTGCACTGAACTTATGTTCTGTTACAGGTTTAAGGCAGTTTCTGAACACTTAAACCAGTTTGTGTGCAATGTTTACCTCTAGCCCAACAGTTAAGATTCATTAATAAGTAAAAAGTCACCTTGACCATAGACTGGTACAGAAGGGGACAACAGTAAGTGGCAAATTTAGTTAAAGTACATGTTAGAACTGTTGACACACTGGTGGGGGGGAAAAAAGAGAGGAAGTAGAAGGGAGGCAAAAAACCTAGTTGAAGAGGGAAGCCTGAACTAGGAAGCAATTCAATTCAGAGGACAACTAACTCTTACACAGGGCTGAGAAAAGGGAGATGGTTATTATTAAAAAGGAAGAGGAGTGTTCTTAAGAAAAGGTTCACTGGTGAACACTTCCTACAACAGGGACCTCTACAAACCAATATATGTTTCTCTATAGAAACTTGTTGAAAGTTAGATTTCTTGCTCTTTATCAGTCATAGTGCAGTAAGAATGCTACAGTAGGTTTTTCCCTAGGTCACCTGCTGCAACCAATGTAATTTTTCAAAAGGTCTGCTGAGACTCATATCATGATGCTAGTAAGAGTTTCAAAGGTGTTGTTCAGAACGCTGTGGAAGAGGGAGCAAGCAGTAGGTGCACCTGAATGTGTATTTCACACTCTAGCATTTGGAAAGAGATGCCAAGCAAGAACTGGAACTATCCAGGGTGGACGATCCCAAGGAAGTGAGGCATGTAAGAGAACCCCATTGTCTTATAGCACCCAAAAGTTTTGGGAGAAACATTTCTGGCTAGTGAGAGACCACCTCAGTCTACAGAAACCTCTGTTTACCTCTTGTAATAGTCAGGGTACTAGCAAGAAGCTGATACTCCTTATGAGCAGATTGTAGCAGTCTACTAGGAATCTCACTAATCACCAAGCTTCTCAAAAAGATCATCCCTGAATTCAAGGCCCTTCTCTACTCATATCTAAGAAGCATCAGGTACATTTTTAACAACAAGGGCACCCCTCCCACCCCCAATCCCAAAATACTGCCATCTCACAGAAAGCTATTTTAAGTTACAGCTACAGCATGTTCCAATACCACACAGTTAGTTATGTTTGTATCCATCTTGAAGTATAAATTGCATTAATAAGTGAAGAGGTGTGGGAGAGAGAAAGAGTAGACTAGAACCTTTTAAAAGTGTATTACTAGAGTCTCTTCAAGGAAACTCATCGTAAATAGTCTTCCAATGAAACTGATACATAGTTTTATCTATGTATCATTTTTGTTAAAAGGCATAATCTGGTTTGATTTTATTAAATCTCATTAACCACCTTTACAAAAGATATTAAAACGTTTTCACTCTTAAAATTAAATGGCCTACTGCCTAGGTATTACAAGACAAAGCTGAAGGTTGCATATTGCGTCAAACCTGTAAAAATGGTTTAGAACAATTGCACAAGTCCATCTTTCGGGTCCAGGGAAAAATTTCTCCCATGTGTCGATACCATTATTACTAATATCAAGAAACAAAACTAGAAAGAGCAACTCAGTTTTCTGGGTTTCAGCCTTGCTATTACCATTAAAACACAGTAGATTTTTTCAGGGGTGGGGGGGAGGGATTAGAAATAAAAAATTTAACATATTAAAAGCTCTAAAACATCTTTGTATCAGATTGCAACAGCTTAAGTGATTTAGCCTCCAACTTCTTGACTAGACTGACCATAATCAAAAAGATAACAATGTTTACATTATCAGCAGGAGCTTCTGGATTAACCTGCTGTAAATCAACAGTAACATGGAGAGTGGGAATGGATGGGAGGATCATACAAAAGAGCTCACATTAAAGACAGAGATGTTAAAAAAAAAAAAAAAAAAAAAAAAAATTAATAAATCCAAGCTGCATCTCAAGTACCAACAAAATGGTTTGCAGCTCCCAGCAAACTCAAGGCAGCAAGCGTGCAGTTCCTTTATAGCATAATCACAGGATCTAAGCCAACAGCAAAACAAAAGGATTGGACAACACTCGCACAAGAATGAGTGGCCTTCAGACTCAGGGCTACAGGTCCTGGAGCTGGCAACAGCCCATGCCAGCCCACCTTTCCTTCAAGGTTCAAGCAGGGCAAGGCCACAGGACAGAGCTATGCCATGGCAGAGTAGATTTGCACCTGACAGCCTAAGACAGTGGTGTCAACCTTTCCACCTCACAGGGCTGGGCCTGATATGGTCAGGCATGTAGGGTCCTTTCTAGCACATAAAGGAAACTCAAGCCAGCAGCAACACAAAAGAGAGGCTGGGCATCACTCACACTACAGCAAGAACCCTTTAGATTCCGGGCTGCAAGTCCTGGGGCTGGCGGTGGCACAGCCCAGCCCACCTTTCCTTCAAGCCAGGCAAGGACACAGCACACAGCCACAGAGGCAGGGAAGACAGACACCTCACAAAGGCAGCCGTCATGAGCCAGATCCCTTGCAGGCCTCATGCAGCCCTGGGGCTACACATCCTAGCTGGGCAGGGCAGGCTCCCAAACCAAGCAACCCGTTCACTTATTAAATAAAGCAACTGGTACTTGACCATGGAGATGACCACAGCGTGTGGTACAGAAACACGGCACTTCGAACAGCGCTCTGTAAGATGGTTTCCTCAGTATTGTGGGATGGGGGGGGGGGGGGGGACGGGGACAGAAATGGCCTTGTGCTTCAAAGTGTAAATGCAGGGAGAGTCCTTGCAGAAGCGCAGCGAGATGCCTCCACAGCGCTGCAGCCTGCTCATCGCGAGAGAGGCCATTTAGACTGCCAAGTCTTCCCCCGCCGAGGGAAGGAGGGAGCACAGCTCCCCCGCGGCACGAGCCGGGCCTAGCCCAGCCCAGCCCCGTCCTCCACCAGGCCCGGCCCCACAGCCCCACGCGGCCACCGCGGGGGAGGGGACACGCGGTTGCCAGGCAGTCCGCGGAGGGAGGGTTTAGACCCGGTCTCCCCCAGCCGCGCATCAACCCCGCACCCAGAACGCTCCGCCGCCCCCCGGAATAGGCTGCTTCAGGACCCCTGGGTGATGGGAACGGGTCAGACCGCTGCAAGGGGAGAGGGAAAGCAGCGGGCCGCGCGCAACATCACCCCTACCGTGATATCGCCTCCGCTGAGCCAAACTGAACACTCCTCGCACTACACTCACTCCCGCTACCTTCAGCAGCTGGTGTGGAGCGAGCCGCTATTATTGGCAGCGCCCAGCGTGGCAGCCGTGCCCCAATTGGGTTGCTGCCACATCACTCTCCAGCCCGAGGCCGCTCCTGATTGGTCCACTTGGGGAGTCGTCCGTGCCCCTCCTGGCAAGTCGCCACGCCCAAGTCCAGCGCGAGCTGGCCAATAGGAGGCGAGAAAACGGCCGCTGCGGTCTCCGGTGCAACAGGGCCAGCTGCCCCCAGCACTCGCGGTAGCCCCAGGCGCGCGCCCAGCCCCGCCTCTGGCGCGAGATGGCGGGTTCTAGCCGCGGCGGTTACGTGCTGTTCCCGGTGCCAGCCTGCCCTGGGTTCACAGGCTGCGCTGGCACACACGCGCCCCACGTCCTGCTCCTTAATTCATGTCACTGGGGCCGAGGTTCTTGTAGGTGCGCCCACTTTTCTTGCCACTGTTTTGCTCTGAATGGCCCGTGATTCATGGAGGTGGTCCGGCCCGAAGGTGCTCCCCGGAGGAGCAAACAGGCCACAGGCGCAAATTGAAGCTGGATAGAAACCAGCCAGGGTGCAGACAGAAGGAACAATGTCCTCCCGCCTCCCCCAATCTGGCCACAGAAAGTGGCCTGTAGCCACAGCCAGGCACAAGCGCAGGGCTGGAAACACCTTCAAAAAATGGAAGATAGGGTGAAAATCTGACCTCTCCTTGCCTGAGTTATTAGATAAAGATGTTTCAAAATGTAGTACTTTCTATGACTTGTGTCTGGGCTGCCTGGGGGTGGGGGAAAGGGTAGACAGCTCAGTTTGCCACAGGGTTTCAGCTCCCCAATGGTGCAAGGCATGGACGATTGGTGCCTCCTGAGACTGCGGGGGGCACCATGGCAGCAAGTGGGGACCACCTGCAGTTGCAGGCAGCAGTGTTGGGGCGGGGGTGAGTGGCAAGCTGCAACTGCCTGCAGAAGCCAGTGGCAGCTTCAGTGGCAGCCAAGCTCAGGGGGGACACATGCCCCTTCTATGCATCACCTATGAGGAGGGAGAAATATTGGAGCCTTCCCCAAAGTGGGGGGGGGTCCAACTTACCCAGTCCACCCTTCAGCACCAGCCGGGGAGCCCCAAAATCAAGCTCCCTCCACTGCCTTTCCCCTCTCCCATTCTAAAACAGCAGCACTGGCAGACAGCTGTGGCGGTTGCTGTGAGAACCTGGCTGCAGGCTCCCAGCCACAGCTGGATTCCCCTCCTTCTGGAAGAAATGGTGTCAAAACTGAAACTTTTTATGAAAAAGTGGCAGTTTTTGTGACATGATGATTGGTACAGGACCTCTGACAGGAATGAATTGATATGCCACTCACTCGAGAAAACAGACCAGCTCAGTGGGTAGGATACCTTTTTTGGTGTGCTCAACCCCTGGCCCACAGACCAAATCTGGTGTATGAAGCCAGGGCATGCAGCCTCAAGGTTTCCCACAAGTCAGGAAATTTGGTGGCAGGGAGAGGTGGTAATTAATACTGCTATTCCTCCCCCATGCAGCCAGATCAGTCCCCAGCTTGCCCACCCCACATACCAGATCTGGCCGACAGGTGAGATCTGACCTATGGACAGACTGGACACCACCCATCCAGCCCACAGGGCAATAAGGTTAAGCAACACTGTTCTAGGGTATAAAAGACTCTTAGGCACTTAAAATGGGGTTTCTCACAACCCAGATCAGAGCTGTCCAGTTGGTGGCCTACAGTACCTGAGGAGTTGGCATGCAGCCTGAAGGGTCTCACCCAGCTGCCATGTCCCCTCCCCTTCTAGTAACTGGAGTGCACAAATTACACACGTGGCAAAGAAGGGACCAGGGCTGGTTGCATTAAAAATGGGTAGCATGCACAACTGGGAGAGGGTTGCTGCACATGCAGCACAGAGGAGTTGGGCTTCCTGTGCTGCCTAGTGGAAGCTTTCCTTCAGACTTCTTGCTCTCTCTGACTGTAAATTGTTGTTACTTTTTTAGTGAGGCCCAGAAACCAGCCTTTCCACTCCCCTACCTGAAATTAAACACAATAACAAAACATGAAAAACCCTCCCCCTGGCCACCTGTCCTAGGGCAAGGGTTTAACTGCAGTGATTCAGTGTTAGCTTTCTTCTCAGCTTTCCTCCCACTCCAGCATCATCTCTCTGGAAACTTTTAACTTCCTCCAGGCCCAGACCCAATCATCCCCATCAGCTAGCCCAGAGCTCCTAGGCAGGTAGGTTATTACTCTCTAACCCAGGGGTGGGAAAAATACAGCCCATTGGCTGGATTCAGCCCACCAACTAATTGTATTTGGCCTGAGGGCAGATGGCCACAAACTCATTGGATTTGGCCCACAGCAGCCAGCAGCTCCAGCTCCAGCTGCTTCATGGTGCCAGGCAAGCAAGGATGTTTCCACTGCACCAGACAGGTGAGTGGAACTGCTTCTGCCTAGCACTGATGCAACAGTGTTAGCTGTGGGCTTGGGTGGACGCCCCAGTCCCTACCCAGAATTTTCCTGCCACGTCTACAGCTGACACCAGCACCCACCCAGGGCTGCTTCCAGCGCACCAGTTCGGTGTTGGTGTAAGCAGAAGATGTAGCTGGCAGGTTCCAGGTTGGGGCATGCTGCAGTTCCGGTGGGGTGGGGATTGGGGCATGCTGCAGTTCCAGCAGGGTGGGGATTGGGGCATGCTACAGCTCTAGGTGGGGTGGGGATGAAGGTGTACTACAGCTCCAGGCAGGGTGAGAATTGGGACATGCTGTAGCTCCAGCAGGGTGAGGACCAGGGCATGCTGCAGCTCCAGACAGAGTAGAGATTGGAATGTACTACAGTTCTGGGTGGTGTGGGGATTGGAGCAAAAGAGAGAGAGGCCATCAAGAGGACACCAAAACTCATTAAGTGACCCTCCAGCCAAAATAATTGCCCATCCCTGTCTTAGTAAGTTTTGGTGAGCTGTTGCAGGGCAGGAGCAGGAAGGGGGTGCTGACGGCCTGCAACAGCTCACCAAACCTCCCTAAATTGCTCACCCCTTTCCTAACTCCCTGCAGGTGGACTCCAGCCCCTGAGCCAAGCACCTTGTTACACTGACCCTTCAACTTACTCAACCTGATCCTCCTGGGTACCCAAACCAGCTTGTGTTCTGTCTCTATGCTCTACCCAACCCTCTGGCTCTCTGACTTGACTTCGCAGATGGACCTCCTAGCTTCTGGCTTCCTGGCTCCCCAACACTTAGATTCCATGTGCTCCTTCTGGTCTTGGCTGCTCTCTGAGACCCTGGGTGACTCCCAGACCTGTTTGCCCATAATCTGGTGTGACAGGATCTAGTGGGGACATCAATAGCTCCCTGCAGCATGTAGACCCCTGGTCTGTGACTCTTACAATGTACAGCCCCCAGCTGTCCAGAACTCAGACAGCCCTGTCCTAGATGAGGAGCCGTTAATTTATAAATAAATTTATTTATTAATAAATTAGCAGCAGTTAATTTATAATTTAAATTATAATTAATTTATAATTACAATACACCTGAGAGATGAGATGGCATTATTCCTTTATTTTACACGTAGGGAATAGTGGTACAGAGATTAAGGTCTCAAAGTCTGTCCAAGTTACAAGCAACTGAACGTAGGGCATTACAATTGGGCAAGCCACACAATGTAAAGGTGTTTACTTGTCCTGTCTATAATAAATACCAACTGTAATAAAATACTACCATAATATACTGTTAATGCAATATGAAATTGTATTACACTGATGTCATCGTGCAGTGGCATCATATTAGTTCTAGGCAGGATGAAAAGACAAAATTATAAATAAGGACAATAGATCAGATTTCTTCACACCACAACAAAATGCTGCCACACAGCATCCAGGTACAAAATAACCCAGCTGTAATTTCTGCTGCCATTGCCTCATCATGAATTTCATTATATTTGTAGCACAACATTGCCACCTTGTCTTAGTCACCATTAAGACAATAATATAAGGCAATACCATTAAATTGCATCAAAACATCTCCATGAAAAGTTGTAGTGTCATCTGATGAGGTGCAGGTTGTAGCTGTGTTTGTCTAATGTCATCTGATCAAATTGAATCTTTAATGTGTATCATAGTACATCAGAACATTACTAAGTGGTAGCATGGTATCAGAAGACTCTAATGGTCTTTTCAAGGTTTTGGACGATTGAAAACTCAGAAATCATGATGATTTCACAACATGCAAGATGAGAGAAAACCTGATCTTAGGTGTGACAGGCTCACGACCACCACATCAGCCATTGGGCATGCCCCACCTCCTGGACTATGTCACACTGGGGTCTATTCATTCACTATGACTTGTTGTTAAACTGGATTTTACCTCTGGAGGTGGCGTTCAATGGCAACTCTGCTGGCATGTCTTCTGTGGGGCTTCTCCCCTACACCCCACCCCTTTCCACTGAGGTGTTTCAGATCAGCCTCAATGATGCTCAGATGTGGTGATAGGGCTAGCTCCTCCTGCATTGAGCCCTGGTGATGAGGACAGCTGCAGCAGGAGGTATGGCTGTGACTGTGTAGGCTTGTGAAATCTACAATATAATGATAATTCAACTAAAATAGCGCCGATGGTGTGGTGGAAGGGCAATGATGCCCCCATGCCGAGCACTTTTCTTCAGTTTATGGAGTTTATTGCTGCCCAGTGCACCCTTCTCCCATGATTTTTTAAGTCAAGGATGCCCCTTTGCTGGGCGTGCTTTCTGGACCAATTTCTGCCCATGCCTACACAATGCTTTTGGTCCTGTCAATCCCCTGCTGGGGCACTCTGGATCCGCAAACACTCAATGGATATGTTCGGTGCCAGTGGGGTCCTGTGCTGGGTTCTCCCCTCAGGAAGCTTCAGCAGTGCTCACTGCCCTCTCCAAGCCCCAGCTAACTTACTTGTCCCTGCGGAGGTCATCATACGTGCCAGGGAGTGCTATTGGGTCAAAGCTGCTCAGCCCACTAGCTGCAGGAATCCGGCTGGCATCTGCTGGAGTTCCTTATGCTGCCTGGGCAGTCCGAGTTCCACATTTGGGGGCGGATTTTAGCCCCAGGGAGGGCTGTCGACTCCCTGCCAGCATGGGGCGCTCATCCGGGTACTTCCCGGGTACCCCAGCAGTGTGGTGGGCATGAACGATCCTGCATGGACATGCCGGGTCCCTTCTGGCCACAGGGAGAGTGTCTGGCTCCACAACCAGTGCACCCGTTTCTCTCCTCCCTGGCTCCACTTCTGGGCTTCCTTCAAGCCTGAAGCCTTCTGACACTGGACCAACTGGCATAACTCCTCCTGACTGCAGGGTGCCAGCTGGCTTGCTTTCAGACTGGCCACGTGGACACCAGCACTGTGGTAAGTAGGTCCCAAGTCTATTACATTAGGTGATGGGAATATTGTCTCTCAGAACTACCTTAAGTCATTTAGTGAACAAAGGTACTACATGTAGTGACCAGTTTTGCACCCCCCCCTCCACATACACACTATAGAATGGATGTGGACAAGTTGGAGAGAGTCCAGTGGAAGGCAATGAAAATGGTTAGGGGGCTGGGGCAAATTACTTATGAGAAGAGGCTGAAGGACCTGAGCATATTTAGTTTGCAGAAAAGAAAACTGAGAGGGGATTTGATGGCAGCCTTTAACTACCTGAAGGGCGGATACAAAGAGGATGGAGCTAGACTGTTCGTAGTGGTGAGAGATGACAAAGCAATGGTCACAAGTTGCAGCAAGGGAGGTTCAGGTTGGATATTAAGATAAACTTTCTCACTCGGAGGATGGTGAAGCGCTGGAACAGGTTACCTAGAGAGGTGGTAGAATCTCCACCCTTGGAGGGTTTTAAGACCTGGCTTGACAAAGCCTTGGCTGGGATGATCTAGTTGGGGATGGTCCTGCTTCGAATAGGGGGTTAGACTAAATGACCTCCTGAGGTCCCTTCCATCCCTAATTTTCTATGATTCGATGATAACAGTAGCAAACTTTTCATCACAGGACAAAAGGAGAAGACATCAGCACTAACCTGTTTTAGCTTGTCAGGGGGCTATGAGACAGGTATGGATGAACCAGACTGCATACAGGGCTAGAACATTAACACAGAAGGTTAGTAGTAAGGTGCAGCAACACCCAACCCAGAAATTCAAATGTACTCTCACATAGGATCTTCTAGGACTGAGAACTATAGCTTAAGACCTGCAACAAGTTTCAGCTAAGGCCAAATCCCAGTTCCTAGCTATGAGAAAACAAGCTTATGTATATATACATATATATATAAAAAAAAGAAAGAAAAAAATATGGACCCTATGCTTACCTCAAAACCAGTTCCCTTTTCCTAGATCCTCCCAACACTGCCTAAAGCTCTACCTCTCATCAGCGTCTGTCACAGGATAATTTCTTTCTTGTTACACCCTTACTTGTTTTCGTGGAGGGTTTCTCAGCCTACTGTGATCTGAAAATTGGAAAAAGGATTAGCTGTATAAAGAGAGAGGACAACACCAACCCATGAAACCGAACTATCTGTACTGAGACTCAGGCTGGATGGTTACTGACTTAGGATCCCTGTATTTCTCCACAACACTTCACCTTTCAGAAACAATGATGGCAAATGGGATGTGCTACTCCCCTGTACTCCACAATGCTGGAGGAAGCCATGTATCATCATGGTCTGGCCACTGGGGACACCTGCCATCCCATCTGGTAAGCCCTGCACTGGGAGGAGGGCCTGGGGAAAGGCAGTGATGTAGTCACCCAGGCCTATGCCAGCTCTCCCACTAGCCCTGGGTGGCCCCTGGACCCAGGGGCCCCGCATGGGAGAAGGGTCCTCCCCTGCCCTCCTTGCCCCTGCTCCTGCACCCACTCCCTGCCCTGCCTGGCTGAGCTCCTCCTACCCCCCAGAATTGCCACCCCCGTTCCTCCCCACAGCACACAGGAAGGTGGGAGGCAGTGCAGAACTTCATTGAGTAGCCAGTGCCCTCCTAGTTAGGCAGGCAGGGGCCTCTCACACACAGAGAAACTTGTCAATGCCTGCACTCCTTGGCTGCATGGTGCAGGAAGTTGTAGTGTAGGCAAAGGTGTGGTTGCATGTTGCGGGGAAGTGCAGGCTTGTCCAAGGTGCCATCAAAGCTGTGTCCTGTGCCAGGTCTGCAGATGCTCCTGGGGCACTATGACAATCAGCAGAAGAAAGGTGTAGTGGGTCAGGCACCCTTGGCACACTTAAACAGCTCATTATGGTGCACTCAGAGGACTTTCACCAGGGGCATGCTCAGGGCAGAGGTCACGCGTGGTGGGGGCCTGCCCTGGGCTGCATCTCTGGAGAGGCCCCCTATGGGGAGGGCAAGGGCACCAGCAGCTCTGCATCCTAGTCAGCCAGGAGGCCCCCCATTCCTTGACCCCAAGGCTGGTACAGGCTTGGCACCATAGGAGCTGAATGCCTGCAGGAGGAGGTGGGAGAGATTGGGTCTGGAACAGCCTTGGCAGCTGCTGCTAGGAACCAGCCCTGGCCCAGCCTGGGAGGGTTGCAGAGAAGACAGGCTGCTTGTAGCAAGCACCAAATGAGCCACCTGCCCCCATGGAGGAAGCAGGAATGGAGGGCTCAGCCAGTGGCCAACTATGGCAGGGCTTGTCTGATTTACCATGGTCCCTGGGCACCTGCTGGGCCCCGGTATAGTGTATGTTATCTCTGAAATATTGCAAACTCTTGCAAACAGCCTCTTTCTCCTGACTCTGCAGGTCCATCAGCTGCACATGTGGGTGAGGCACCAGCTGCCACCAGGGATGTGCCCTTAGGGTACCTCATTTGAGGCCCTTTGGCAGCAGCAGACGCAAGAATGGACCTTGCTATTCAACCAGCTAGTCACTGTGGTGGAGGAGAGGCTGGCTGACATGCAGATCTGGCATGCTGAGGAAGTTGCATGTGAGTGGAAGAGGGCCACATGTGCATGAGACAGTGACCAGGAGGACCAGGCACTCTGAGAGAAACTTTTAGTCATCAAGGAGAGGCACACTGCCCTCCTCCAGAGGATGCTGGAGGCCCAGGAGCAGCAGGCTGCCATGATGGCCAGGGCAGTGGAGGCCACAGAAGAGGACTGCCAAGTGCTGGACACCACCCTGGCCCTGGTGATCTCCTTCATGTTGCCCATTGCCTAACCCCCAACCTTGACCCTGACTGCTCCCTGGCAGCTGCCTCCCACCCACCAGCAAAACCACCAGTGGGTTTGGGCTGATGTGCTGCAGTAGCTCTAGTGGCCAGGTTCCCCTGACCCTGCACCTGCCCCAGGTTCCCTGACAGCCAGGCCCCCTGCCTGGACCTCATCCTGCCGCTCACCTAGTCTGCATGCGCCCCCTGTGCAGGAGCTGCCTGAAGCGGGGCCAGCTCCAGACACAGGTCCTCCCAGCCCTGGTCCAATCCTGGAGGAGGGGGATCCAGCCACGCAGACAGAGCAGTGGCTGCCCTCACCCCTGAGTGAGCCACCTGCCAACTGGCCTTACCACAGGGTCCACACCCTCAATGATGTGGCCAGAAGCCAGGGTGCTTGGCACCTGTCCCCAGGCTTCAACCCATAGGCACCTCCATCCCACTGTCCTCCACCCCAGGAGGGCACATAGAGCACCATGTACATAATTTGCATGGGGAAGAGCATACCTTATTGGTGGTGGGATCTGTTTTTGTGGAGGGAGGATGGTAGGGGGTCTGTTTTTATGGAGGGAAATAAAGACTTTGGTTGAAAAATGTCCTCAGTGAGCATGGTCTTGGGAGTGCCCTGTAGGCCTGGGGTCTGTGACCAGCCAGCCAGGTGGCCTACAGTGTGGGGTGCAGGAGGAAGTGGTCCACTAGCACCTCTCACACATGGTACCATGGTCCCTCCTGCTGGGCGTGTGGCTCACCCAGGGCCTCAGTGGGGGAGCAGCCTGCTACTGTTGCTGCTGCTGCAGCCAGAGCTCCTATTGCCAGGTGTCCTTTACCCGCCACACCTCCTCTGCCCACACCTCACAGATGTTATGCAGCACACAGGTTTTGATGATAACCCAGGGGATGTTGGCCTCTGCAACCTTGAGGTGGGCAGTGAAGGTGCACCAGGTCCCTTCAGGTGGCTGAAGGTGCACTCCACTAGCACACAGGTCCAGCCCAGGCATCTGTTGAAATGCGCCTGGCAGGGGTCAAGCTAGCCAATATAGAGCCATGTGAACCATGGCAGGAGCAGATAGGTAGAGTCCCTGATGATGAGGGCTGCATCCATCACCTTACCCAGCTGGAGGTCTGACATACCTGGCACAAAGCACTCACTCTCCACCAGGGCTGGCAGGGTAGAGTCTTGGAAGACACAGGTATCGTGGATGCTGCCAGCCCGGGCAACACTAATGTTGGAGAAGGCACTTTAGTGGTCCACAGCAGCCTGCAGCACAACTGAATGAAAGCCCCACCAGTGGTATAGGCGGTCACCATGGGGTGGGTAGGTGACAGAGATGTGGGTTCCGACCAGGGCCCTGTTGCATTGTGAAAAGCCCAGGGTGAGGAACCCCACCACCACCTCCAGGGAGTTGTGGACCTGGGGATCGTGTGCCCCAGCATGCCCTGGAAGGTGCTTCAGGCCTCCAGAACAGCCTCCACAGTGGTCACCTTGCCCACCCTGATGGGGTGGCCAACACAGCGCAGGCTGGTAGGCATGGACAGCTTGATCAGGGCAATGGCCAGCTGGGTTTCTGCAGGGATGGGCAGCTGCATGGTGGTGAACTGCTGCTCCAAGTGCAAGCCGAGATGGTCGAGGAGCTCCTGACTGTGGCCTGGGTCATCTAAAATGAGTCCAGCCACTGTTGTTGTCCCAGGTGTGCTGGATGATGTGGAGCCACCAGTCCTGGCTGGCAGTATGGGCCCACGGGCATTGGAGCTAGAGCCCCAGGAGTTCATGGACAGTACCTATAGTGGTGCCCATTTGGACACCATTAGCATCTCTGCTGGGATCCAGGAGGCAGCCCAGGGGCTGGTCGTCATTAGTGCAGGGGCAGAGGGCCTCAGACACAGTGGTGAGCTTGGCCACATGGCCGCATGGTATAGGAGGGGAGACAGGGTCGAGATTGACTTGGATCAGGCAGCAGTTGCTACAGTGAAGTATGGCAAGCACAGCAGCAAACAAAAGCCTGGGGCGTGGGTCATCAACGCCAGGGTCTGGGGGTGGAGCAGGCATTGCAGGGTGGGCATAGGCTCTGTTGACACTTACAGAGGGCTGTGCTGGCACACTGCAGCCTGCTCTGGGCCAGAAAAGCAGATGGCCAGGGAGCACTGCACAGGGATGCCTTAAAAGTTCCCCTGGCATCTGCACAGCTGTGGCTGGAGCCACCAGCTCCCCCTGGCTGCTGCAGGGGGGCAGAGCAGAGCTAGAGAAGGCCTGAAGCAGGCTACTCCTGTAAGCAGCAAATCTGCTCCCAAATGGCTGCACGTGTAGACTCCTGCCTAGGTCTGGTTTACTGCACAGTAAACCCAAGTAGCACTAATTGTGTAGATGTGCCCTTTGAGGACCTGCTCCATGATTTTTCTGGGGACTAAGATGAGATTGACTGGTTGGCAGTTTCCTGGATCCTCCTTCTTCCCTTTCTTAAAGATGGGCACTATATTTCCCCTTTTCCAAACGACCAGGACCTCTCCTGATTGCTTTGAGTTTTCAAAGATAATAGCCAGTGGCTCTGCAATCCCATCAACCAACTCCCTCAGCACCCTCAGATGCATCCCATGGACATATCCAACTTTTCTAAATAGTCCCTAACCTGTTCTTTTACTACTGAGGGCTGCTCACCTTCTCCCCAAACTATGCTGCCCAGTGCAGTAGTCTGGGAGCTGACCTTTCCTGTGAAGCTTGAGGTAAAAATGCATTGAGTACTTCAGCTTTTTCCTCTTCATACTTTCCCTATCCTTCTTCTTTTTGCTAACATACTTGTAGAAACCCTTCTTGTTATCCTTCCCAACCCTTGCTAGCTATCATCCAGTCCAGGTAATCCAGTCCTTTGTGCTTTGAGGCAATATTTAATGTACATGTTTCATTGCTAACAGATCATTGTCAAATCCTGATTAGGTAACTTTTATTCTAGTGCTGAAATATCCTTACAACATTTTTCCTAGTTCCTAACCTAAGTCTTTTCTACAAAATAACCCTACCACTTCTTGTCCTATTTGTGTTGAACATTGAGATCTTGGCATCCCTACAACAACCTTTTATATATTATCATCTCTCCCCTCAGTCTTCATTTTTCTAGATTAAACTAACCCAATAATTTTCAGGCTTTCCTCATAGGTCATGTTTTATAAATTTTTTATAATTCTTGTTGATCTCTTATGAACTTTTTCCAGCCTGTCAACATGTTTCTTAAAGCGTAGTACCCCAGAGTGATCACAGGACTTAGTGGAGGCCTCACCAATCCCTGAAAGACTTAGGAATAGGTATTACAGCTAAAGGCGACATCACACATTACACTTAGGACACATTAACTGCGCTTAAAATGTGTTTCCATGTGTTCAAGTAGTAAAACATGCTCAGTGCAATTATACTGTAGCAAAGCTATTGGGGACTCTGATCAATCATGCCCGGCTGGACCAGGCACCTGAGTTATCACACATGCCTCTGATCCCTAGCTAACGCAACTGCCTCAGTTCTCTGCAGTCAGATTTGCTGCTGAAAGCACCACTCATCCCTTAGGCTACGGACATGCCTTGACACAGCCTCACCCTTTTCTGGAAAACCTCACATTCACAGCTCTCCTGGGTTCTTCTGGCTTCTGACCTCAACTTTGGCTTTTCTCTGCTCCATCAATCCAGGCCCCACATGACAATCCAGTAATTTGTGCCCCCATCCTGCTGACCTCCTAGTTGTCCTTCAGGGCCTATCCATAGGTCCAGTCACATATGTCCCAGCCAAACCCTCACAAAAGCTAGGACTTTTCCCAGGAAGAGTATCTCCAGATTGTATTAAGTATAAGTAACATGTGGTCAGCTATTGTCTGACTGTCTGTGGAGATCATATAAGTTTAGGATTCTGGTGCAGTGTGGGGACTGGAACCAACAATTAGCGGATTGTCAGTCCCAAACCAATACGATGGAGCTTGTTCAAGACTATCAGATGCAGAGACCAGGCTCAGCCCATGGATACAGGGGCAGGTGTGACACCTTCTCTTGGGCTTGACTCCACAAGTCTCCCTCTGCCCACAACCAGTGGCAGAAACCCATTTCATCCTGGTGTGCCATGACCAGGTACTACCAGGCTAGGTAGTGCTGGGAGAAGAACAGGGAGCGCACTGACTCTTGGTATGGTTGCACATCGTTACAGGCAGATATGTGAGCTATGGCACCTGGTACCAGAGCCGGTGTTGAGGGGAGAGGCAGACTTGAGAGAGTAGTAGATATTACTGTACGACTACTCAAAACATATTACTGTACAACTGCTCTAACTCTTAATACTAAATGGAACAACTTACAACAGGCTAAACAAAATACATGCTAAAGCAACTTATGCAACAAAGCCTTAATGCTCATTATAATGCTTCCCAGAATGACACTTGTCATTTGACTTTTATTCAATTCCTAGGTTACTATACACCCAGAATTTTTTTGCATTTTTTCTACAGTACTGAAATTGAGAATCATTTTCAATTTGTGTATTTGGTTTTCTAAGTGTAATACTTTGCACTTCTCATTACTTTATTTTACTTCACTCATTTTGGACTGTTTCTCCAATTTATCAAAAACATTGTGAATTCTAATCCTGCCCCTAGTAGGCTTGCAATATTCCATCTGCATATGTAAAAATATACCATATTTACTCAAATGCAAGAGAAGTTTTTTCCCTCACTCAGCATAGTCGGGGGAAGACCTTTGTCTTAGGTTCACATACAAGGAAACCTCATTAAAGGCATGACCTAACATTAAACTGATTCCCCAAGCAGCATGTGCTTGGTAATGGAACCCAACTGTGAAGTTGATTAAATGCAGTCAACACTTCAACACTAAGCATGGCTAAAATACGTGGCCCATGTTAGACAAACATATATATAACAAGGGCTTAATCTGTCTGTCCATCCGTAACGCTCTTGGAGCACTCTGATTGGTTGTCTCAGCACCCAATCACAATGATTACTGAAATAACCAATCAGAGTGCTCCGCAGAGACAGACGCACAGACAGATGGCTGGATGCGGGGGTGAGATGGGGTTGCGTGGCTGGATGCAGGATGGCAGCCACCCACTTCCTTGCATTGTGAGGGGCACAGGGCAAGGACAATGGAGGGAGGGTGCAGGGCCAAATGTGGAGCAGGAGTAGAGGGTGGCAGCAGCCAGACACAGAGCAGCAGCAGCACAGACTTGTGGTTGGTGGCAGCGGGCACCGTGTGCAAGCTTTCCTCCTGCTCCTGGGAGGTGGCAATGCCGCAGGGTAGTGGCATATGGTATTCCATCCTCTCCCCTCTCTCCCATCATTCTTGATAGTCAATTTGCTAGTTTTATAATATATTTCATGTTCCAGTCAAATTAGCTGAATCAGTTCCAGATCATATTGACTGAGCAGAATTTAGTCTTCCAAAAACCATATTGATTGAGGAAACAGAACTCAACTGTTCTAGACACTATGTATGGCACCACAACCACTGAGCATTTCTCCATCCCGTACCTATCACCTTGGGACTTAAGATACTCCCAAATCCATTGCCAGGCATCCATGCAGGCCCTAGTCTGGAGGTCTTGGGGTTCAGATGCCCCAGATACTACAGGCAAGCATCCTCCTTCCCAGAATCTTAAGTCTGACTTCAGATACTCCCTACATTTAATCTTAGCCCACTTTTTTTTTTTTGCAAAATATTTATTTCTATATATATAGAAACAAATATATACATATAACTGTACCTCTAACAACCCATCAAGGGACCACTGTGGTTCACTTAGCACACCAAAACACACTTCGACAATTAAACTATTTTAGTTCCTTTGCACAATTCACACATGTCCACACACGCATCACCATTCCAGTACTTTCACTCATCATTCTCTTCAGAGGGCTTGCCTCTGAAAAATCTATGCCAGTTCCCGCTCCACCAGTTGAGGTCTGCCATTTCTTTCCTATCATCCTCTTCGGTCTTCCTGTAGCACCAGTATATTTCACTCCGCCTTATTTTAATACAATCCTCCACTATGGGGTCTGAGTGTCTGTTTATGAGCAGGTTCCTGGCTTTCCACAGGGCATATCTGAAGCAGGAGATGAACTCGCTGAAGTGAGCTGTTGCGGCTCCTTGCTGTTTGGTCAAGTGCTCATAGAGGACTGCTTCTCTGGTCAGGGTTCTGAAACCTGTCACCACCAGGAAATGTTCACATACTTTCTTTCATACTTCTCTGGCATATGGGCAGTCCTAGAAAAGGTGGTAATTGTTTCTGCCTGTCAGTGGCAGGTCTGCCTCAAGCAGTTCAATGGACCTTTCTGCACTGTGCTATTTCTCTATGCCTGTACAGGGACTGCCCAGTGGACTGCCTGCCAGTTCAGGTCTCTGTGTTCCTTCTTCAGGTCCTTGTGCAAGATTCATTCTCACACAGCGTGGCATCTTTCACCAGGTAGTAAGTCCATGGGTGATGTCTCTTGCCCTTACCACCGCCCATATTTTGTGGTGGTTCACCAGGATAACTAGGGTAGCATTGCGCAACTTGTATTTTTCCCAGAAGCATTTCAGGACCCCATAGAACCATGGGGACACCATGGTCCACAGGCTCCCATTGGCTGTCATGTACACCTGCCACTGTCTCAGTAGCTGCCCTGAAAAATACTTGACAAAGCTGGCTGTTTTGGATTCCACCCCTGTTGCCAGTTTGCAAACCTGGCTCATGTACTTGGCCCAGAGGAGGAGAAAGACATCTTTCATTCTTCTGCCCATGGGTGAGCCAGCAGTCAGTCAGTGACAGGGGTGGGATTCCCCCACAGCCGATTGCATCAACCAGGGAGTGCAAGCACCACTTCCAGAAGTGCCAGTGGTGCTTCACCTGGCGCCCCTACTCCCCAGCTGGCACTTGCAAGGGAGCACTGGCGCTCCCACCTACCCACCCTGCCCATCGCCTAAGTGGGGAGTGCTGCTTGTTGGGGGGTGTACCCGTGCTCTCAGGGGATGCATGTGCAACCCCATGTACCCCCTACAAGTCACCACTGCCTCTGCCTCTGGACCTCCAGACCATTTCATTTTGTACAGCTTGGTCCTTGCTACTTCTTCCCATGTGTAGCTCAAAAAGAAAACACATAGCTCTTTGGATTCCGTGAATGACTTGTCCTAAGGGAGGGAAAACTAGAATGGTAGCAATAATACCTCCTTCCTCAGCACCATGCTCACTTTCTCTCTCCTCCAATTGACAGACCCGATAAAGCATACAGCCTACCCAAATAAAATATAAAATAGCACCCAGTGTGCATGTTCTGTTAACAGTATTCAGTACCAAGACTTTTTAGGTTAGGGTGAACTAATACATTGACTGTATTTGAGTTCCTCTTCATTCCCACAGCTGAGCTATCCCTTTCTTTCCCATTTCCAATGATTCCTGTTTCTTCATCAGCTGTAAGTGTCTGGCAAACAGCCCCACCCAGAATTCATCTGTTGCCCCTTACTCAGCCTGTCGGATATGATTAGTGTGGCCCTGCCATCCATGAAGCGAAGCGAGACCAGGTTGTCCTGCACCTCTTCTGCATGTAAATTTTTGGAGGATCTGAGGACTCATGACAAGAACACCTAGTTTCAGTCATGAGTGGGGGCACTAGTTAGAACATTGATCCTTTTGTGGGGAGAGGTATCTGGAGTATACACACATACTGAACAGTGCTGAGCTGTAGGGTCACAGTGCCTTGAAATGCTGTTGACTCTGGTGAGGCCCAGTCCAATGAACTGTGGGAAATCACAAGCCTTTGGCTTTGGTTGGATTAATATCATGCATAGTTTGTACTACATATAAATAGGTGCCAAAGTGCTACTTAAAAGTGTGTTTATGGAGTACCTGTGCTAAAGCTTGCAGCAGTTTCAAAAAAAGATAACATGCATAAGTGCTACCTGACTCCCCAGATTTATTTTCACTGCTGTTGCACTGGGAGAGGGCAAACTCAAGGCAAACCTCCAGTTGTAGCAGAAAGCCCCCTTCGTACATTTCCCTTCTGGACATTGATATTGTTATGCTTCAGCCCAAGTCTGAATTCGTTGCCCGGCATGCATGAGCCAATATATGAATGCCAGTTGGAAGTTTGAAAGAAAAAAAAAGTTTTTA
>JAGPOW010000304.1:97066623-97098794 GCA_030014935.1 Caiman crocodilus
ATCCTTTTCTGCCTCTGCACTGATGAGAAGGGAGTTCCCCAGCCTGTAGGTATGCTGCTGGTTCTTCCTCCCCAGGTGCAATACCTTGCACTTGTCAGTGTTGAAACCCATCCTGTTCTCATCCGCCCACCCCTGTAACCTGTCTAGGTCCAATTGCAGCCTCTTCCTTCCTTCTAGTGTGCCCACATCCCCCAACATTTTAGTGTTGTCAGCAAACTTGAACAGGGTGCTTTTTACCCCCTCATCGAAGTCACTGATGAAGATGTTCAACAGTATGGGCCCAAGGACCGAGCCCTGGGGAACCTTACTGCCCACATCCTTCCAGGTAGAAAATGACCCATCCACCACCACTCTCTGAGTGCGACCCTCCAGCCAGTCAGCAACCCATTTGACTGCGTAGGTGCTGATGCCGCAGTCCCCTAGTTTTTTTAATGAGAATGGGGTGAGAGACAGTATCAAAGGCCTTCGTGAAGTTCAGAAAGACTATGTCCACTGCTACCCCTGCGTCTAAGGATTTTGTGACCTGGTCATAGAAGGCCACCAGGCTGGTCTGACAAGACCTGCCTCTAATGAACCCATATTGGTTGCTCCTGAACATAACCTCCCCTGCTGACCCTTCATAGACATGCGCCAGGATAATTCTCTCAAAAAGCTTACCAGGGGCCAAAGTAAGACTAACTGGCCTATAGTTTCCTGGGTCCTCCTTCCTCCCTATTTTGAAAATGGGAACCACATTGGCCTTTTTCCAGTCATTTGGCACCACACCAGATCACCACAAATATTCGTAAAGCCATGCCAGGGGTCCCACAATGACCTCTGCTAATTTCCTCAGCACTCTGGGGTGGAGATCATCAGGACCAGCTGATTTAAATACATCCAATCCCTCCAGAAGTTCCCTGACTAGATTGTCACTGACCCTAGGCCTGGGTGCTCCTCCCCTGGTGCTCCTGAGGGGGTCCCAGTGAATGGGCTGATATGGTCCCTGCTCAGGAAAATGGAGGCAAAGAAATTGTTAAATAGGTTAGCTTTGTTGTCTGTTGTGATGACCAGATTTCTTAGCTTGTCTTGCAGAGGCCCAACGTTAGATGGAACCTTCTTTTTTCCCCCTGTGTATTTAAAAAAGGACTTCTTTTTCTCCTTGATCTGGGTAGCTAGTCCCAGTTCCATCTCCACCTTGCCTTCCTGACCGCCCCATTGCAGCCCCAAGGAACCAAGGTATAACCTCCCTGGTGATGGCCCCTCCCTTCCATTTGGTGTATGCCTCCCTTTTAGCTAGGAGACATTCCTGTATGCTTTTGGTGAGCCATGGGGGCTTTTGTGCCCTTTTTCCCCTTTTGATCCTTGTTGGGATTACCTCCCTTTGGGCTTAGAGGATCATCTCCTTAAGGAATGACCACTCTTCTTGGACACCCAATTCCCCTCCCCTCTGGGACCTCAGTATTTCCCTAACTATTCTCCTTACTTTGTTGAAGTCCACCATCCTGAAGTCCAGGGCTGCTGCCTTGCTGCAGGCTTTTGCCACCTTGTGCTGGATGGTGAATTTCAGCAGGTGATGATCACTGTCGCTCAGGTGATTGAGCACCCGCAGCCCCCTCATGAGGTCATTGCCTGTGGCCAGCACCGGGTCCAACAAGGCATCTCCCCTGGTGGGGCTTTGCACCTCCTGGGTTAGATAAGGTCCTGTAACTCAGCTAGGAACCTATGTGAGTGGTCAGATGTGGCTTACTGCTCTTGCCAGCAGATGTCTGGAAAGTTCAGGTCACCCATGATGACCACATCTTTTGACCTAACTACCTCCATGAGCTGACTTCAGAATTCCCGCTCTAGCTTTTCCCCTTGGTTGGGTAGTCTTTAGTAGATCCCCACCATTAAGTCCCTTTCCCCTCGACTTCCTTGTATTCTAACCCAGAGCACTTCAGTGTGCCCCTCCTCTGACCTTGTACTACTTGATGAGGATGTGTATTCCTCCTTGATGTAGAGCGCCACACCCCTACCTTTCCTCCCTGTCCTATCCCTCCTATACAGCCCCTAGCCCTTGATATTCATTGCCCAGTCATGTGTTGGGTCCCACCACGTTTCTGTGAGCCTTATTATGTCTGGCTTGGTGCCAGCTAGCCGGAGGGTAAGTTCCTCCTGCTTGTTTCCCATACTACAAGCAGTTTGTGTAGAGGCATTTGAGGCTTCCTGAAGATGTGTGCACTGGCCCCCTAATCTCAGTACTGCCCAGACCCTTGTTGCTTACCTGGGTATTTGTTCTGCTCGTCATCGGTCTAGGCTGGGCTGTTCTTGTGGGTGTCACTTGGGTTAGTGGTCCAAAGCTTCCTCAGCCCCCATCTTTAGGTAAAGGTGATATCTTTTATTAGACCAACTAAATAGTTGGGAAAATTGTTCTTTGCAAGCTTTTGGGCACACACACCATTCTTCAGGCATATGGAGAGTCAAGGGTTGCCAACCCTCCTGGATCAGCCACGAGTTTACTGGAATCAACATCAATCTCCCGGTGACTATTAAAAGCAATCCAGGAGATTGATATTGTGAATGGGCTGAACTAATAACATTACATCATATTGGGGAAAAAAATCTCCTGGAATAGTTTCAGAGTTGGCAACCTTAGGAGAGTCTGCTGTTGTTTTGTGTTCTGGATGGAATAGATGCCAATATGCAAAATGCAGTTCTCTGAAAATGCAAATGCTTGGCAATGAGGATCCAAGGCCAAGGGAGACAATAGGTGTGAGACAAGTACATTGTGGGGGATGGCTAGGGAGGAATGTTGACCTGGTGATAGAATGTAGCTGGTAAAATGTAGAGAGGTTACCTGGGGCTATCAAATGGCAGGCTAATTATAATGTGCCATAAATCTAATGTCTATATCTAATCCATGATTTTTTGTATCCAGTAGATTTATAAAATGAAATTTGTAGGCTCGTCTATGAAAGGTGTTTTGTAAAATTCCTTTCAGGATTAGAACTGAGAGTGTGGAGGGAGAGAGTGATTGTCTCGTTGGCAGCGTTCACCCACAGATAATTGGGTATTTTTGCCTTTGATAGATTGTGGGTGTGCATTCATTCTGGTACACAGTTGTTTAGTTTCTCTTACATATTTTTCATCCAGGCATTTAGTGCACTGGATGAGATATATTACATTTTTGGAGATGCAGGTGTAAGATCCAGGAATGGTGAAGATTCTGATGTGGGGTGTACTTATTGTGGGAGTGGTGGAGTTATTACATTTCTTGTACCTCTCTGAAACACTTAGCCTGTAAGGTACCACTCTGCTGTGCCTTCTGCTTGGTTTAAATCATTTCCTTTTGAAGATTTTTTTAATGAAGTGACAGAAGTGTACACTGGGCTAGACAGGAGAGGAACCCTGCTCCAAGTGATCCTATGAAGCCCATAGCAGGGATACATACTTCTGAATTTTACCCTTGTGGAGGTAAGGGATACTGGAAAGAAGGAAACAGGGATGGAAAGCTTGAAGCACTTTGCCTTTTCTCTTTACCAAATACAACTTCTGCACTCACTCCTGGTCTTATGTCATCTTTCTGCTCTACCTCCTCCGAATTCCAAATAGTCACCTCCCCTTAGGCAAAGAAAAATAATCTCTATGTGGGAGTCTCTAAGCCAGTTTATTTAGGAGATAACACAATGACACAATAAAGCATATTGTTAAACCACCTGAAAGTGATTTATTTTTAAAGGCAAACCCTCAACCTGTTGCAGAAAAAAAATCACCCTTTAATCCTAGGTGAAATATAATGTGCAGTATTTCTGTTTTCTCTTTGGGGAAAAGGATGTAGAAATAATCTGTGGAATGGAAGCTGCAAAACAAGGAAACTCCGGTCCAAAAATGAAGTCAGAGTGACTTAAAGAACCAGCAACAGGTCAGCACCCCAAAACAGATGTAGAACTAATTTAAGATGTAAGAAAAGGACCCTATCTTCATATGTTCAGGATGCTCTGCTTCTGTTCAGACAGTGGCAGGAGCTGCTGTGCTCCATCTATCTTTCATTGTTGCTCCAGCTTTTTCATGCCAGAGACCTTAAAACTTCAGCAGCTCCATGTTTTTGTGGAAGAGAAAATGTTTTTTACAGACTTCTACAGACAGGGCTTCTCTAGGCCCTCTTACAAGTTGAACTCTGAGGTCATCAAATGTTAATTAATTCATGTTAGTGCTAGCTCAAGTTTGGAGCAGTTACACCTTACGGCTAGAAATCTTCTCTGACAGTCTCCAACCTGCACAGCTGTGACTTGCCACTAGGCTTCTATCTCTGCTCTAGATGGAGGGATGTGAGAGATAAGCCACGGGACAAGAGCATGAATCTGGGAGACTGAGAATTGATGGGATGGGTTGGGATAGGAAGTGAGATGAGAGGTAGAAAGCAAATGAAGATGGATAGTGAAATGAAGGGAGTCATCCATCGAAGGATAGAATAAAAAAAAGTAAAAAGAAAAGATTTTAAAGAGAATCAGGAAGTAAAGGAATGTCTCATGTTTAATAAATTGGGATTGGGGTGTGGGGGGTGCTGATCATGCTTCCAAGGGTGGCTGGGAGCTGGGAGCAGTGAGGGAAGGCACTCTTTGGGGATCTACTACCCCTACCCAAGGAAGGAAGACCCAGTTCATGGGGACCCAGTCCAGCTCCCAACCTTGTTTGCTTCCACCCCACTAGACCCCTCTCCCAGACCCTGCAACCTGGCTAGCTGGCATGTGCTCTGCAAGCTGTTTGCACAGGTTTGCACCGCTGGGACTGGGAAGGTCATTCTGGAAGGGGAGTTGGCTTGGTGCCAGAACCATCCCCTGAACAGTAGAGCTCAGGGGGTAGAAAGTTTGTCCATACAGAACAAGAGGGTAGGGGAGAGGACACCAGAGATGCCAGACAACTGCAACTTGGGCAGTCCATCTGTGGGAAGGGGCCACATATTAATGGAACATGAGCTGGGCAACATGGATCAGAGAGAAACCTGCCCTGGAGTGGCATATCTTTAAGCCCCTAAAGTGTGCTTAAAACTAGTCTGTCAGTTGTATAACATTCACACTAGACGTCTTTTTGTCTCTATGTGGGTGAGTAACACATCTTCCCTTAGATGATATGGTATCTTCTTTGTACATGTGCATAATTCATGGACAAAAAGAGAGTTTGTATAACAGACCAGGGCATGGGTGGTTTCACCTCATAGCTAGGCCACCAGAGGAGGGCCAGAGATATGGGTGGAATCCATAACGTAGCTCAGGAAACAGACACCAAGGGTGTTTGTACACATGGAGGACACTGCTCTGATGTATTCTAATTAGAATGCGTTGGAGCAGACTCAATTAATCATTCTAATTAGAACACTCCAGGAGCCTCACTGTCACATGTATTCAGGTTCCCCATGTTTCAAAATGGCAGCAGGGGTGCTTTAACTAAAGTTTGTGGAATGAGTTTTAGTTGAAGCACCCTTGCTGTCATTTTGAAGTGTGGGACACTAAATACACAAGATGCTGCGGGTGTTTTTCTAATTAAAACACTCCCAACCCCACCCTGGAGCATGTCCCAAGTGATCAGACCCAAGGGAAATCCACTGGCAAAGTCTGAATTACAAGCCAAGTTGAAGCTCATGAGTCAAAGGTCAACTGACCAAATCCAAGGGAAAATTCAGAAGCCAGAGTAGAGAAACAGAGCAAGTAAGGAACCAGGAGTACTGAATCCTAGTAACTTGCCAGGGCAGACCTTCAGCAGGACTTGTTGGCTGGCCTGGAATCTGCAGCCACAGCTGGAGCTACATTGGGAAGTGGCTTTCCCAGCAGTCAGTCAGGAGATCCAGACAGTGGCCAGCTGGAGTCATTATCTGGGTTTGGGCTGCTAGTTAAAGCCCCAGGTAATTAGCTCAGGGTGGGTTGCCTGGTTAGGGATCCTAACAGTGTGTGATCAAGTCTGAACCTGAGTAGGTAGATAAAAGAGGCAGGTACCTGAGTAATTCCAGTATTACCACGTAGCAACAGAGAAATTGTACATGCTAAATACATTGATCCAAATTATTCCTGGACTAATGCTACCAAATTAAATACCATAAAATTACTACAGGATAAACTTGGTCCTCCACAAATACAGATTCTCTTTCTTCCACCCTCATAGTTTTCTATGTCTCTTATGTTAGTGGAGGTCATCTACTTATTTTGTGTTCTCAGACAGATGTGGGTCTTGTTTTTTGCCTGATAAAATACAGGTGTGCTGCACTTCTGTATTCAGCAGATACAGCAAATCTGTTCAGGGCATTTTGTAAATGTTTGAACATCTTTATTATATGTACCTGTTAAATGTTCATAACAATGTTCTCCTTGGCTCCACTTGAGGGCAGTATGGGGCCAGTCACATACTCAGAAGCCCTACGACGACAAAGCAGTGACTGTACCCAGATAGGTTATTTAAGTGCCTCAGATAAAATTGAAACATTTAAGCTGTATGAGAAGCTTCAGCAGAAGTAGGAACAGAGGGAAGGGGTTATTCTGCAATATTTTTACAGACGATAATTATTGCTTTGCTGTAGTACTGAAAACTTAAATTAAAAAGACAAACATAGACATTATCAATTCAGGTTTTTTTATAAATTAGGCAATAAAAGAGGAGTTTCTATCTGGCCTACTCTTCTCTTGTTGCTAGTGTTTAATAAATCCCTCATCAGGAAACATTAAAAAGGATGGCCATCTCACAGACTGATAGACCCTGACATGGGTCCCTTGGGGAATTTACAACTTTTCTTCATGACTCTGGTTTGAGCAGAAAGTTAAAAATTGTGGGAGGAGACCTAAATGCAAGTCCTACAGTAAGCCAACTGGACCAACTGCCCAGCAGAGCTGCCTAGCAGACCTCTGGAAATTGAAGACCACCTTCCAATCTGTGCTACAGACCTTTCAGAGCCATGGAGGAAAGGCACTTTAAGTCAAAAGCATGTATTCATAGGCAGAAGTGTAGCTAGCTATTTCAGTGCTCATAACAGAATTGTTGGGAGGGATTGAAGGGGGCAATGAATTGGCCCACCCCTGGAGAACAGTGGGGGCACAGATTTACACTAGTCTGGCTGCTGCTGTGGTTCCATGTGTTCAGGTTGCTGTGACTATAGGACAGACTCCTTGCTTAGCTGCAGCAGCATCTTCCTGTGGCCTGGGCTTTCCCGGGGCTGCTATTCTCTTATTCTCTATAACTAGGCACCTGGAGCTGGTGTCCTACTTGTCCACACCTAATTATGCTACAGTTCATAGGAGGGAAGTGTTCTGGTTGTCACCTTATTGTTAGACGTTGAGGGGAAGGTGTGGTTCCTATAGCTAGGGGAAGATGGGTTGAAAAGCATAAGCAAGGTGTATTTAAGCCCAGCTATGGACATCTTAATTGAGCTGTTTCTGTTCTTTTTCTGTTTAAACTCCTGCCTTTCACCATTTAAAATGCTTTGTTGAGAGACCTGTCTTGACTACAAAAACAATATGACAGCGTAAGTTTTAGTTTAGATGTGTTCATCCACTAAAACACTGGTTCTCAACCTCTGGCCCACAGGCCTGGATATTTGGAGTGCTTGTTCATGTAACAGGGTTTAATCTTCATTAAATTAAATAGGTTTATTAAGTTTTAAAGAATTTATTTTACAACATTGCATCAATGTTTGCACTGAATAGCCTTTACAGCAAATTCAGCCCAATACGTAATTCCCAGTAAATTCCAGCAGGGGGAGCCACTTGTCAATACACCCCACTGCTGTCTTAGTTACTTAATTACAACAGGGGACGCCACAGTCAAACCAGTAATCCCCCTGGACCATGGGGGGGTGGGGGGGCAGCACTATCAGACCGCTTCAGGGGACCCTCCTGACATGCTGTACCTCCTCTCTACCTTTGCCCATGCCTACAGTCATTGCACCAGCCGCAGCCATTTTTCTACCCCCCTCTACTGAACCCTCAGACCATGCATTCCTGCACCACGCAACCCCCCTCCATCCCACCACATGCCTTGCCCTACACCCACACCACACAGCTTCTCCCAGCCACACCTTCCAGCCCTCCTGCCCCTGCCCAGTCCTCCCAACTCTCATCAACTGTTGTGGGTGTCCAAGTGGCCCATGCCTGACAGCGATCCCCACACAAATCCTTGTGTATCCCCTCCCACACCTTCATGCCATTCCACCTATGAACAAAAACACCACACATCTTGATTTTGAACTTTTCTGTTAGCTGTTTTTTATTATTTATGATTACAAAAGTTCAGAAAAAGGAAATATAATACAAAATATAAAATATTTCAAAAAGCATTATAAAAAACATATAAAAAATTTCTGAAAAACATTATGAAAACTTTATAAGAACCTTCTAATAAAGATTATAAAAACATTGTCAAACAATGTAAAAAACACAATCCAGTCAGTAGAAATAGAAAATGTATGAAAATGTAGAAATTAATTTAGTGTAAAAGTTTAATAATGTAGAAATATAAATGTGTCTTTTTTCTTATTAAAAATGTAATTAAACAATAAAATAGCCACAGAAAATAAATAATTAAAATAATAACACAGCACTTAAATAAGCCTATTCTACTCTATTTAAATTGTTTATTCTTCTTATACCTATTTACACTATTTATACTATTTATATTTATTTATACTATTGGACTTACATATCTACATCTAACTTTATTCTATTCACATATCTATTAGCACTTCTATTCTATTCTATTCTATTCTACATAGAATCTGTGCTGTACTTCAGGAGGGATGTGGCTAGCATCAAGAGGGTCCAGAGGAGGGCCATTCACATGATCAGGGGGCAGCAAGGCAGGCCCTACAAGGAGAGACTAAGGGACCTGAACCTGAGAAGGCTGCGAGGGGATCTGGTGGCTATCTATAAACTGGCCAAGGGGGACCAGCTGGCAATGGGAGAGTCCCTGTTCCCCTGAGCACTACCAGGAGTAACAATGAATAATGGGCATAAGTTGACTGAGAGTAGATTCAAGCTAGATATCAGGCAGTACTTCACAGTCAGGGTGGCTTCCAAGGGAAGTGGTGCTCGTTCCTACCCTAAGGGTCTTTAAAAAGATGCTAGACAATCACCTAGGCAAAATCATTTGAACCCAGCATTCTTTCCTGCCATGGCAGGGGGTCAGACTTGATGATCTGCTCAGGTCCTTTCTGACCCTACCAACCATGAAACTATGAAACACAGCATGTATTGTGATTGCTATCTGTGCTTCTATTCTATCCGGTAAATCCAAGACCAGCAGCAGGTGACTCGGCTCCATTTTGTCCTCACCCATTTCATCTGGATTCTCCATTTTGGCTTCCTCACTCATTTTGTCATGATTCTCCATGTTGTCCTTCTCATCCATTTCATCCAGAATCTCCATTTGGTCCTCCTCACTCATCCTGTCTGGATTCCAGTACACAGCCAGTACACAGTTTGCCAGTTTGCCAGTACACAGCAGGGCTGCTTTTTAGCACACAGTACCACTGAGGTTCACAGGGTGTGGGGGGTCATCTGAATAGAAATGGTTGCGGAATACAAGCAATTAGCATTGAAAATAACCTGTTGTCTGCATGTCAATGATTACCTCAGTCAGGAGGCTATGCGCTGGTGCAGCACAGCCTTTGTCCTTTACCATGGTGGATGGTTGGGCTGTGCAAAATTACACTCACTGTTTTTTGTTTCAAACCTGTTTTGATGTATTTTGAACTTGAAACAACAAAACTGAAACAAAACAAAAACCTTCAAAGCAGCTTCAAAACAAAATGAGGGCACTCAAAACATTTTGAAAGTTTCAAAACTTTTTTAAACATTTTGAGTTTTGAAGCCAGGCTTACTGGCTTCATCACTGGACCCTACTGGCAGCAGCAGCCTCCTGTCATACAGCAGGCAGATGAAGCCCTCCCACACTCCTGGGAGGGCAGCAGGGGCTGCTCTGGACTGCTCCCTGGGGGCGAGTCCCCGATCTGCCTCCTGAATCACAGAAGGCTAGTGCTGCCACCTGGGGCGAGCAACAGGTGGGCCCAGGGCAATATCAGCTTGTGTGGGGACCTGCTGCCCCAATCCCACGGCAAGGGAGGGACCCTGAATGAGCTAATTTGCCTCAGGCCCTGCACCCTCCTTGGGCCAGCCCCCGTACAGGGCCCAAGGCATATCAGCTCATGTAGGGACCTGCCACTGTCTCAATCGTGGGGCAGGGGTGGGTCCCTGCACAAGCTGATTTGTCCTGGGCCGCACACCAGGGACTGTGTTCCAGTTCAGGGCCTGGGGCATATCAGCTCATGCATGGACCTGCCACCCCAATCACACACCAGCCTCCTGCTATCCAGGAAGCAGATCAGGGACCCATACCCCCAGGAGCAGTCCGGCACAGGCCCCACAGCCCTCCTGGGGGTGTGGCAACCCCAATCTGCCTACCGGATGACAGGTGGCTGGTGCTGCTGGCTGGACGCAGCCTGTGCCAGGAAGATCAGTGCTGCCGCTGACCCCAGAGAGCAGCACCAGCCTCCTGTCATCCACCAGGCAGCTTGGGGCTTCCCACACCGTGGGAGGGCTGCAGGGGCTGTGCCTGACTGCTCCTAGGGGTGTAGCCAGAAAAGAGTCCTGCCCTGCAATAACCCCAGTTTGAAAGAAGCCTCTCTTCAGAAAACAGCCCTGCCTTGCATTAACTTTTGTTTGAAAAAAACATCTCCCCAGAAAACAGGCCAGTCCTGCAATACCACATGTTTGAAGAAAGAATCTCCCCAGAAAATGGGCTGTGGCCTGCAAGAACCCAAGGTTAGAAAGAAGCATCTCCCCAGAAAACAGCTCTGCCCTGCTCTAGCCCAGGTTTGAAACAGGGGTATGTGATGGACAGTGCTATGTCTCAATGGCTCCCATTAACACTTCAAGACCCAAGGCAGGCATCAGGGCACTAGAACCATCAAGTTTTCTTCCAACAAATGTCCATAATCAACTGCCACCTGGTTTTGGAATAGGGCTTCATTACCACCCATGCTACATTTGTACTGCTGGCTGAGCATTGCAGCCTGCTGCACTCCACTTTCCTCCTCTAACTTGCTAGTTGAGTTCTGACCCCTCCTCCCACCACACACACACACATGCATTGTCCCAGAAATAATTCACTTGTTCATTGTGAAAAAAGTTGGGGTTCTGGCAGTAAAGGACACAGTGCACTACAAACCCTAGCACAGCTAAGCACTTGATTCAGTGGCACAGAGTGGATATGGGCTACCTGTACTCAGTGCTGTGAGACAGTGGCCACCATTTGCTCTGTCTGACTGAAGGGCAAATGAAAGCAATCCTTGGTACCCCCTCTACACACCCAAGCTGTTCTTCCTTCCTGGATTGAACCAGTGGCAGATGATGTGGTAACTGTCCCATTCTCATTAAGGGCTGCCGGCTGCCATGGGCTTGACTGTGGGGTGACCTTGAGCAATCATGAATGGTGCGGCAGCCAGCACAAGAAAAAAATGTGGCATTCATTCAGGGGCAGGGGTGGATTATGGGGTGATGGTGCCATTGTAACCCTGGCCAGGGTATAGCTGAAGGAGTGTGTGTGTGGTGGGGGGTGCAGATGTCCATACAGGACAATGAACATTGATTTATAATGGGCTGGGTGCAACACCTTGCAACACATTACACCTAGTTATCAAAACAGCTAACCTCATCCTACCCTATTTATAATGCAAATCGACATCTGGTGGACAAAGGGCTCATTACATGCCTTTGAGTGCACATAATGAATCCAGGGACATGACATTTTAATTCATGGTGACCCAATCTAAACTATGTCTGGAAGAGTTTTACTTTAATGCACCAGGAAGACTTTTAAAGTATCAAGAAAATGCATATGTGCAAACAGTAATGCTGCTGGAATGCAAGAAAGGGCAAATTTCATTATGTGTACAAGTGCTTTTGGTGGCAGGGAAGCAGTAGCGGCATTAATTGTTCCCAGAGGTGCATCAACTTAGATTGCTACTTCTCCCCAACTGCCAAATTTCCAGACCCCTGGGGAGCCCCACAGCCCAGATGGCAGGGCCCGATGCACCAGGCTGCACCAGTGCAGATCACATCTGCAAACAAACCTCGCACGGGATCCAGCTCTTGGACTGGCCCCATACCATTCATCGCATGGGGCCACAGAGGTTGAGCACCAGTGCACTAGAATAATAATATAAATCCTTTGAATTTTGCTAATCTTTTCATCTGAGGACCCCAAGCACAAAAGCAAGGGGCAGAAATTATACATAAACCTGTATATGTGATTGGAAACCGGTCTAAACCTGTAAGAGAACAGAAATGCAGCATGCAGTGTGGTTCCAAAATGGCAGAACCTGGTTTAAGATATATCTGAATGGATGTAGCATCAAATGTAATCAGTTTAGATTAGACCAGTCGATCGAACTTCTGTTCCAAATCCACTCCCAACTCAAGCTAGGTCTCAGTCCCCCAGCATCCCAGAATGCATTGTGACCCCTGCTAAAGTCACCTCGCAGGGTGGGCAGGCTAGCCTCTACCAGTGCTCCCCTGCTCTGATCAAGCCAGACCAGCCTTGTTCCAGGGCTGTCACAGAACTGAGGCAGGAAAGCTTCTGCTCCCCAGCTTAGCCGGCAGGGAACATGGAGGGCCAACAAGGGAAATAGAGCTCCCCCCCAGCCCTGGCCCTGGCCCCCCACTCCTCCAACTAGGTTCTGTATGGGGGGGCATACAGCAGTGGCTTTTCTCCCCCTCAGCCCAGTTGGATGATCACCACAGCCCTGCCCGCACACTAGCCCCAACCTCTCAGTCATGGCGGGTAGGGGGACTCTGTTTTCTCCCCACACCTGCCCCGATGGCTGATAGGTCAGGTCTGGCATGGGGCTCTGTCCCCACTCTGTCTCTCAGGGTGACCATGGTGACCAGCTCTGGCAGCCTAGGTGGGGGGAAGGAGGGAGAGTTGAGATGGGGAGGGGATCTGCAGTGACGATGAGGGTTTGGGGGTATATGCCCTGACAGGCAATCAGGGATGGCCCCATTTGGCTGGGCTCAGCTGCCCTTGGCAATATCCAGCACACTGGGAGTCACGTAGAAGCAAACCCTGCCTTCTGGCCTGGTCAGTGCAGGCATTTGCCTGTCTTCCCTTTGCCCCCAGCCCACTCCTCTTCCTCCTCCTGTAAGGGTGAGTGTCAGTTCCCTTTGCTCTTGATCCAATCTTCACAGCTTAGAGAAAGTTTTTTTTTGACTGTCTTTACTTAGCCAAGGATTAACTAATTAATTCACCAGATGGCAAAGAAATTCTGTATTAATATTCCCACTTGTTCTGTTCATGAGCTGTGGGTGCTCGACACAGCTAAATACCAGGTCATATATCTTTTGACCAATGTCACACAGGAAGACTGTGAGAAACCTGGAAATAAAATCCTTGGCCCTTGGGGCTGGTACTCCATTGCCTTGGACTCTGTGTGTACATTATACTCATGCAGAGTGGATTAAAAATACCACCACTTACTTAAGAAATTATACATAAACCTGTATAAGTGCACCCAGAGAGTAGTGGTGGACGGGTTATACTCAACCTGATGAGATATGAGCAGTGGGGTACCCCAAGGCTCGGTCCTCAGGCCCACACTGTTTAATATCTTCAACAGCAACTTGGACAAGGGGGTGGAAAGCACGCTGTCCAAATTTGCTGATGACAGTAAGACATGGGACAAGGTGGACACACTTGAAGGGAGAGAGAGACTGCAACTAGATTTAGACAGACTACAAAAGTGAGCAGATGAGACTAGGATGCGGTTCAACATAGACAAATACAGGGTGCTGTGCCTTGGGAGAAGGAATCCACAGCATACATACAGGCTGGGGAGTTCCCCTCTTAAAAGAATAGAGGCAGAAAGGGATCTCGGAGTCATTATTGACTCCAAGATGAACATGAGCCACCAATGCCAGACCGCAGCCAGCAAGGCCAGCCATACTTTGTCATGCATCCAAATGTGCATCCCAAGCCGGTCCAGAGAGGTGATACTCCCCCTTTATGCAAATTTGGTCAGGCTGCAGTTGGAGTAGTGTCCAGTTCTGGGTGCTGCACTTCAAAAGGGATGTGGCCAGCCTGGAGAGGGTTCAGAGGAGGGCCACCCGCTTGGTGAGAGGGCAGCAGGACAAGTCCTACGAGGAGAGACTGAAGGACCTGAACCTATTCAACCTCAGCAAGAGGAGGCTGAGGGGGGGACCTGGTGGCTACCTACAAACTCATCAGGGGAGATCAACAGCAAATAGGTAGAGCCCTTTTCTCCCCACCTGGGGTGATGAGGAACAATGGTAATAAACTGATGGAGAATAGGTTTAGGTTAGAGATCAGAAGGCAATTTTTTACAGTTAGGGTGGCCAAAATCTGGAACCAACTTCCAAGGGAAGTGGTCCTCACCACTACCTTGGGCAAATTCAAGAGAAGGTTAGATGATCACCTGTCTGGGGTCTTGTGAACCCAGCATCCATTCCTGCCTGTGGCAGGGGGTCAGGCTAAATGATCTGTTCAGGTCCCTCCTGACCCTAGCTACTAAGAAACTACTACGAAATTATGAAGTATAAGTTCCTCATGTATTAGAGTTGCATACTCATGGTAGTATGTGCCTCAACAAAGTACAAGGCAGTGAGGATTCCTATGCTTTCACTTGCCTTTCTGTGTTTCAGGTTTCTGTCACACCTGAATGCCTTTTTCTGCAATGCTTAGCATTACCTCCTGTATCACATTTTTAGGGTTACCATATTTCCAGTTCTAAAAAAGAGGACATCTGTCAGGGAGACACCTCACTCCCAACCCACAGCCCCCTGGTCCTGCCAGTGCCCCTCACTCCTGAATCGCAGTTCCCTCCCCCACTGGCAATGCAGTTGCCCCTCGCTCCTGACCTGCAGCCCCTTGGTGCTACCAGTGCCTCATAATCCTAACCCACAAGGCCCCCTGCCCCTCCTGTGCCCTCACACCCAAGTCACAGCCCCCCCAGCCCTGCTGGCACCCCTCACTCCCTGCTCCCCCTAGCCCTATGGGAGGGGGCCTCAGCTGCCCCTCTCTTGACCAGGCCAGAGCGCAGTGACCCCAATTCATGGAGTTCCCTGCTGCTGTCAAAGGGCCCCCCTTCCCCTTCCCCCACTGGAGGGGCAGGCACCTCCCCCTACTCCCATACACATGCACGCACACACACCTGGACAGTCCCCAAGCCCTGGCTCTCCAACCCTCACTTCCCATACACTTACCTGCATCCAGCTGCTGAGGCTGGTCCCACCACCCTACCTGGCTGCAAGTTGTCCGTGTGTGTGTGTGTGTGTGTGTGTGTGTGTGTGTGTGTGTGTGTGTGTGTGTGTGTTCATGTACGCAGATTCACATGATGCCCCCTGCCTCCAATCACCCTCCCCCTGCTCCCACCAGTGGAACAGAGCAAAACCCTGGACATTTGTTCAGATTTCTACATACCACCAGGACACAGATCAGAGGAACCAAAAAGAGGACATGTCTGGGAAAATCCAGCTGTATGCTAACCCAAAACACTTTGTACCTTTACCTCTCAAATAGATTTGATTCTGTCCTTGCAGAAATCTTTGCCTTCTAGCTTACAAGCTTGCATTCAATGTCTGCCACATTGTTTGGTCTGTTTTCTACTTCCAGTGGTTTGTACTACAGGCCCTAAGCAACAGAGAGGGAGAGAATGAAAGGAACAAAGCCTCTAGGGAATTAAATATGATTTTCAAGCTTCAAAGAGATTAATGCACAAACAGCAGATTCTATAAATGAAAAGGAAGCAGCCAAGTACCCTTTCAGCACAATCAGTCTGTTTCCTCAGAAGGCCTTGTTTATGGAATAGGAAATCCTGCCAGTTTCTTACCACCACCCCAGCAGCTGTAGCCATGAGGGAGAATGTACAGTACAGAGTACACAATAGGTGCATCATTGAACACTGCTTTTACAGTTGGGTGGATGTAATAAAGCACTTTTTATTATGAACTGGCTCACTTTTGACAGCCCTGGGGTCTGCGTCCTTTGTCACTTCCAGTTACACTATATCAAATAGCTCTGGTTTGATGGCAAATTTAATCGGCTTCCAGTTGCTGCTTTAGGATTTTTTTGTTAGTTCATTTTCGTTCATTTCTAGGGCTACAAATATCTTTGGCTTGAAGAGGTTGTGGCTGTTGATTAGAAGATCAGTCTAGGCGGATGTCTGGACCTTTGCTCTAGTCAGACAACATTAGCAAACACTGGGCACTAAAGCACGTACTAAATGACTGTGCAGTACCAACTGTGCAGTGCGGGCATGTATAGAAACACCCCCTGCTTTGGTTGCTTCCTCCCAGCCATCATTGGGTCAGGAAGCTATTATGGAGTATCCTAGGAACAAGAGTGGGCAAAATACAGTCTATTTTGGCTATATCTGGCCTGCCAAATATCCAGCCCACAGATAAGTTTTGGGTAGACCTATATCACATTTGTTAGTATGTTAAGATGTGTTGTTATTTTGATTAAGTGTGGAAATGACAAAGGATGGAGAACTGCTGTTGTGCACAGTCCTTCAGGCTGCTACAGCTGCACTTGTCCACTGGAGAGCAGCAGGGCTCAATGCTTCACCCCTGCCCTTGCCCACAGGAGGGCAGCAATGCTCTGGGCATGGTTTGCAGCAGTCATGTACAGCGAAAGGGAGAACAGTGGTATGCATCCAGGAGCCTTTTGTACATAGGCAGAGCTAGCAAAGCAGCCATAAATGTCTCACAGAGAAATGAATGGCAACCCTGCCTCACACAGTCCCTGTCCTTTCCCCTCCTGAAGCTCCCCCCAGTGGCAGGGGTTGTGGCCAAGCAGCAAGTGGGCATGGGCCACTCCTCCATGTAGCTGGTGCTGACAAGGTGCTGCTTCACACTACCTGCCACTAGCCCTGCTGCTCACCCTGCACCCTAGTGGATTCACCATTCGCAGGGAGCCTGCTACAGCTGCACTTGCACTCCAGACAGTGCTGAACGTGGCATGTCTGGCACAGCTAGGCACCACCCAGCCTTGCTTCGCAGCAGGAAGCACAGTGTGGCCTGCACTGGGTCAGTGGTAATGCAGCTGGAGGGGAGGGGCTGGTACCACAGACAGGATTTGGCACTGAGTGTTGCTGCAGTACAGTGGAGGCACGGGGGTTGTGTGGAAACCATGGCAAAACAGTTATCTGTGCTGATTTGAGAACTGTTTTGCGGAAACATTTATGAAAATATGATATTTGGAAAACTGTGTGGTAATTTGGGAACTTTTTCTGCAAGTATGTGGAAATGTTTTTGTATAGAAAACTGATCATTTTGTGTGGTTATTTGGAAACTTTTTCTGGAATTATGTGGTGATATACAGAAGTGGATGTCAGCATCTGATGACTGGTTAGTCAATAAGGTGAAAATCTGCTCTGCCTTCTAAAAAAGAGAAAAGCCACTGGACTGAATAAGAGTCAGCTAGCTGCCCATAAGAGAGTCTTTCCATGGTAAACATATGTTGTATCTGCAAAGGAAGAATCTGCATTTGCCACAGGCAGGATCCAAGTTGCAGTGGTGTAGTTGTACCCATCCCCCACCTTGTTTCCTGGTCCACCCAGGCTAGGGACAGAAATTACACATACAGGTAACCCTTGCTATTTCCAGGTGCAGCATTCACAGTTTCATACATTCATGAATGCTGAAACCACATCTTAAATACACTTACAGGAGCTCCTTGGGAGCTCCACGCTTGCCACCGCTGGCCTCCCACCACTGCCACCAGCCTCCCGCCATTGTAAGTACAGCCATGCCCTGCCCCAGCCACCAGGGGCACTGCATTCATGAATGCAGATGGTGTTCATGAACACAGTGCCGTATTCACAGATTTCACCATTTGCAGGGATCTCCAGAACATATCCCCCACGAATGGCAAGCGTCACCTGTAAACCGGTATATGTAGTTGGAAACCAGTTCAAGTCTGTAACACAACAGAAGTTCAGTGCACATTAACTGCTTTCAAAGTGGCTGAAACTGGTTTAAGATAAGCCTGGATGGATGTAGTATCAGATTTAACTGATTTCGGTTAAATTGTTTTACTTTGCACCACCCCTGCAATCCCTCCCCCAGCCTCCCTTGCAGGGTAGGTAGACTAGCTTTGGCTTAAGCTGTCTGCTCCAGCTGAGCAGGGAGGCATGCTTTAGCAGCCCCCTGGTTTCTGGCCTGGTCTACTACAGGCGTGTGCCCGTATTTCTGGAATCAAAAGTGAATGTCTGTTTACTTACTTATTAGTTCAATTTATGCAGCTTAACTCACCTGTGAAAACTGAATTGATTCAGCTTCAGACTTTTTAACTGTCTGTACTTAGCCCCAAAGTTTAAAACCACCTGCCTGGCAATGGTAGCAGCATTTCTATTCAGGCAGCAATGATGGAGTTAATTGACTTCATGGCTCATTATATTCCACCCAATTCCTTTTAAACTCCTCATTCCATAGGGCTAATGATCATTTCTCCTTTTATAATGGTCTTAAATTTCCACTAATTAAGCTCTTCTTTCATCTGCAATTCTGTTGTCCATTAGCTGTTCCTGGTAACGTAACTCCTATTTCACAGTCCTGTGAACTGTTTTTAACTCTAGCTAAAAACATAAATTCAGGTGTTAACTTTCAACAAACCACTGAAATAACTTCCAATGAAGCACTGGATGTACTGTCACTATATTCAAGAAACCTAGATTTTGTCTTATGAATCAGAAAAAGAGATGCCAATTTAATTCTAATGTCTACAGGATAAATGAAACAATGTATTTTGATTATTTTTTGCTTGGTTATTGTGTTTTTCTTATATAAATATACAATCCATATAGCAAATCTATATTAGCTTTTGCTCCAATTTTAAACAAAATAATATATTCCTGGGCCACTGGCTTATTGGTAAAGCTTCTAGTTTTCTTTTAGCTTGATAAAAGTATGCATTGTGTTATATGTGATGATACACCACATCATCTGCACCCTTCTTTTCAAAATACACCATACAGCCACAGCTGGTCCTCCAATCTAAAAGCAAATCAAAAACATGAGCGTCTACTCCCAAAACAAAAGGTTTCCCTTCCAGGATTAATCCCAGTCTGCAGTAGCACAACCAGAAAGTTTGGATCACTTATCTGTTGCTGCTCAGCCACAAGGTTCCTTCCAACCTCCTGCAATGCAGGGTCCTTCCTCTGTGGATAGCCTGGACTAGCTCTTTTTTGGAGCTCTACCTTTTGCAGCTTCTATAGCCAGATTGCCCTTCTGGATCAGGCCATTAGCTTAGAATCAGGCCAAGGTGATAGGACTGATAATCCCCACCTGCACCTGGGGCATGTGGTTACTTAAGGCCCCTTTGCCATTATAAGTCTGTTCCAGGAGCTGGGGCCAGTAGCTGACCCTGGGCTCCCTCTTCCCATTACATTTACCTAAAAGGTTTAGCCAGAATACCCATACATAATCTGGGGTCAGTAAGACAGACAGGCCCTTTTCCCAGGGAACTGGAAGGACTGTTAGTGGCTGCAACACCAAAGAAATTCAGGTTGCTTTTGTATACCACAACAGATCCCAACTAGTTTCTATCATTTGTACAGGCCAGACCCTGTGGCTCCAGGCCCTTTACACTGCTGAAACAGCTTCAAGACAAAGAGGTAGATAGGTGTTTATAGAGGTGAAGCAAAGTCTTAAGGTAACCCACACAGTGCTTTAAACCCTTTTTTGGCAGAGGGCTACGCTGCTACAGGAGGCATGTTTTGTGAGGGAGCATGCAGCCAGAGAGGATATGACCTGAGGACCCTCAGCAGCCCCTGAGAAAACAGCAGCCTGAGACAATTACCACTTCTATCCCCCTCTATATTATGTCTTTGCTCCACATTCAGGAAATATACAGGTACCACAGGGCTGTCTTTGCCTCCTGCCCTTTGTGGGTAGAAGCATAGCATACCAACATGACTTGGACCGGTACGATCTGTCCAAATAACATCTGCCCTCATGTACTATTTTGTGCTTTTGGTTTGCTTTTCCGATTCAATAATGTTAAGAAAAATATCTGAAGATAAAAGCTGGTAGTACTGATAGAATTTTAGCACAAGCCAAAAAAATCACATGCAAGATAAAGGATGTCCTTCAAGGTGCATGCATCCATCTAAGAAGATCTGTCCCTGATTGCAAATGCCCATGACTGATAGCGTAGGTCTGATTATGCTGAAATAAGTATTATTGATGCTGAGTAAAGTCATTGGTTTGTTAAAATATTTCTGATTTGCATCTGCTGCTGCCAGCCTTTGAGATTAAGCAGCAATAATTTTACTATTCCAAAATCCCCATAAAACTGAAATGTGTTCCCTTGTGAAAAGTCATATCTGGTCATATCTAACCCAAGCTATATATTTGTGCAAATTCCTTGCCCCTAATCAAATATTAGAAACCACCGAGGCTACAGGGTATACGTTTACATAAATTATTTTAGTGTAGCTAATCCCCCAAGGCTATACATCACAGTACAATGGCTCAGTACAATGGTACACTACATAGGAAAAAATATAGCTGAGTTTGCCAAGCAAGCTTAGAAACAGAGCATATTAGCCTGGGCAAATCACTGTACTAACATAGCTTTAATGCTTCCTAGCTTGGGCAAGCTAACTTGGGTACCTCTACATGACGCTGCGCACCATGTAGACATTCCCATAAACATAATTCACTGATGTCTATTTACAACTATGTAAACTGCTATTATTCAGGCTGTCAGAACTCATTCAACACATGAAACACATCAATGACCCTTCCCATACCTAAGTTTAATAAGATACAGAATAAGGTGACTCACTATTAAAGCATTTCTGCCATGCTGCATTACCCAAGGCTTACAGGATAAGAGATGAGAGAAGTGGTTAGCCATATTAGTCCAAATTTAGGCAGAAATCAGGACATTATGGCACTTTATGGACTAACTTGTTTAGAGGCATGTATTCATCAGATGTGCCGGGGCAGATAGATATGATGCTTTGTATCAGACCTGCCAAAGCCTAAGTAAAAGAAAGTAGTGCATCAAAGGGTCACACTTATTTTGATGTAAAACTATTAAAATTCTTCCCTTTGCTAAATACCTTTTTCTATAATCTTTCTGTCATGATGCTTTATATCTGTAAAAAGCTGTTATCACTGAAAGCCAAACATGTGGGAGTTTGGGACTCAAATAAGTGACATACTTTGGCATGAAATATTCTTAGGAACAAAATAATTGTCACAGTGAATCAAACCCCTCTTTCCAAAGAGATAGGAACCTCTCAGTAGGCAAGTATGGGGTGATTCCCCCTTCTTTCCCATTAGGTCTGGTCTTGATCTCTTGCAATTAGAGGTTGATTTCACTTCTGACACATGAGATGTAGTACTCCTTCCACAACTTTTATTTTAGTAATTTTCACAACTGTGGATATTTTTGTGATCAAAATAAATGTCCAGTCTCTTTTATAAACTTCATTGAGTTCTTGATTAGGTTTGGGCATAAACAAATAATCAAACTGCAAGGAGTTAAATGGGGGCAGGGACTTAACATACAGCATCTAAATATGATAACCGTTTGTCTTTCTGCTCTTACTTCATGGCAACTGAAAGCCAGACTGGGGCTGCTTATTCTTTAGCAGTCAGAGGTAAACTGTCTCAGTTTTGTTCTCACCTATGGTGGATTAAGAGCAGGTAGGTGCACCAGTTACCTTGTATTAGCTGCTCTGTAGAAAATACACTTTCCAATTTAAATCACTTCAATTTGACTGGTTATCTATCATCTTCCTCTGGCAATGAGTCCTATGTTTAACCATACATGGTGTGGAAAATGTTTACTTTTATATATTTTTTAAAATTTTCCATCTTTCTCACATAGGACCTAATATAATACCATGAGATACCAGTGTGGCACCTTTTTCACTGTGAAAACTAACCTTTGAATCCTACTTTTTCTATTTGTATCTTAGCCAGTTTTTAATCCATAACCTCTTAGCCCACGGAAACTCAGCATCTTCATTAGCTTCTTGAGTAGGATGTTATCAAAGGCTTTTTGCAAGTATACATTCTGTCAAACATGTCTCCTTTATCCACTCTTTCATTGGCATGTTTAGATAATTTTAAGAGACTGGTGAGGCGTGATTTTTTTTTTCTGTTGAAGAAACCATAACAGTTGGACCCTGTTAGATATCATTGTTTTCCAGTTATTTTCCCTTTTTTCTCATTTCAGCCACTTTGCCAGGTACAGGCATAAAGCTTACTTATCTATAAAATCACAGGTCACAAAGAAGTTGTTTCTTGCTAGAGTTACGACATTCCCCCTTCTCTTGAAACTGGATTTTAAAACTTATCTGGCTTTCCAGGGCTCATTATTTTAATCAACCTTGTCTTGATTTGAATTGATTTATGATTATTCAGATGTTATTATTCAAATGTATTAAAAAACAGGCACAGCCTATACCACTTACTTTATAACTATGGTCTTAAAAAGCAGTACAGAGAACAGTCATCATCTTCCTTACATCCCATGCAAGACTGCTTAATATACAGATCATTCTGAGCTCTTCCAAATTTCTAGCACTATCACACAAAAACTTGAGTTTAATAATTTTTTAAAAATGTTTTCCAGTTCCCTCTCCCCACCTTTTTCAGCTAATTTTAAATGTCTCTTATTAAAGTGCTGTACAAGTAGCAGCCTCATCTAAACATGGAAAAATTGAAAAAAAACCCTCTGGAATGTTTCATGACTTGCACTTGGAACTCAAAAATGTATGATGTGTGTTCACTGATGATAAATATTGATGTGATATGATCACTTGGTTAGTTTAAGGCTATTTACAGTCTGGCCACAGAAGCTGCTGAGTGATTTGTTACCACCTGTGTTTCACAGTCACAGAAAGGACTAGGATGTAAGTGAATGCCAGTGACAAAGTATTTATCATACTGCTTTAGTGAGATAATACAGAGAAGTGTTTTATTACATGACAAAATGGAGTTGGGATTGGCACCAACAATAACAGCTGTCATTGTGAGGCTTCCCAGCAATCCCAAGAATGAGAGTCATGACATTCAATGTTTATATATTTTAAAGAGATTTTACTTCATGTTTTAAAAGACTATAGCTATACATTAAGCAGAAAGAGATTATACCCTCAAAATAAATATTTTCTCCATTCCCCCATATATTAGATATTAATATTTCTGAAAACTCAAAACATGAGACAGATTTGATTAGTTTTAAATTGAAAATGTTAACACTGAATATTTTAGAAGCTTGAAGAAAATGGACTTTCACATAGTATTGATGTCTATGTACCTCAGTACAGGATGGGGGGTTAGATCCAGCAGTATTATCATGGGATGCTGTTTCCCTCTTAGGAATTAGGCCACTCCCTCTACCGTGTTATTTTTCCTTAGGCTTGGATTTCACAATAATATTATTTTTATTCAAATGTTACATCAGGGAGAAGCTGCAGCCTGCCCTGTTTGTTCTGCCACCTGTGATGCAGGATTCCACCTTTCAAAGGGGAGAGTGGCCTTTGATCTTTGCAGTAACACTGTTATGCCACATGGACAGTTATTCAGCAAACGTACTATCCCTTATAAAACAGAGCGTGCATGACTGCAGGGGCCTGGCAGTGATTTTTCTCACGGCTAAAGATTCCTTTCAACTTTGTGACCTTGGGCAAAATTGTCATATGCCTCCATTTACCCTTCTGTAAAATGGGTAAGAGAACTCTATCCCCAGGATTGCTTTAACGCTTTCTTATTATCCTAGTACTGCAAAATAGGGGAGGTTCATTTTAAATTTGATGTTGCATTTATGATGATGTTTCTTCATGGCCCCCATGGTCCTCATGGTCAGTAGTTTTAGAAGTGAGGGCATGAAGTGGACTGTTTGCCTAGATGCCTCCCTGAAAGGATAAGGATCATGTTTAAGTGCACATCTGCCCAGGCACACTCAGACAGCCCCATTCCTAGACCCTGTGTCTATTTTGTGGGGGCCGAGAAACGCTGGCAGAATGGGGCCGTTGATGGAGCGGAATCGAGGTGCTGGAGACGCAGTGGTTGCAACAAAAAAAACTTTACTTACAGTCTGTATATACTGTAGGCACGTTCCGTGGAGTTACAACAAAACAGGAAACAGGCACACTGATGCTCACACTCACGCAGGGTATGGGGCGTCGGATGATTCCAGCGCGGAATTGTTGGTGGTTGATCAGGCCTCCTTTGTGGCTTGGAAACACACGCGGGGATCTCTCCTCATGCACATCTGAGCGCTCCTCCAATTTGGGCAGGCACCGCCCAAGCCTTTTATGCGGTCAGTGAGCCAATTGCCAACTAACACGTGTACATAATTTACAGTGAGCCAATCGTGAACATGCACTCGACGGTGCAGCTGCAAGGTTTTGGCGGGCTCTGATCTTGCACCGAGACTTTTTCCCGCGTTACAAGGGAAATCCCTGCACCCGTGTTTGCAATGTGCTTAACACAGCTGTGCCGAGGCATCTCTTTAACTGTTCTGTACTGACATATTTTACTCTGTGAATTTGGGCATATGACTTATCAGCAGGTGTATAACCACTCGGCCCCTCACAATCATATCTAAAAATTAAACTTGTTTGTACCCAAGTATAGCTACCACCACCTCTTCTGTACCCAGCTGCATACAGCATAAAAGGACCTGAAGGATCACAGCTTTCGTAAGGCATCTAAGAAATAAATTTCATTTTAATGGGAGGACTTGGCATTTAGTGAAGGAAGCAAGAGAGGTCAACATGAACTCCCATGGAGTTACTGACTCTGGAACATTGTTTGTGCCTGTAGATGTTTCCGTATCTTTAAAAAGCTGTCCCTTAAGTCCCTTTATATAGCTTTTCCAGCCCTCTTCTCTCTGGCAGTATGGCTGGTGCCACTGGCTCCCCTGGTCCCACTATGTCCTTCTTTCTGTCTTTTCCCATCTCTGTGAAGTAGCATAAGGGGCACAGAAAGAAGATAATGTCTGTGTCATTGAAAGTTCACTAGGTCTGCATGTCTTCACAATCACCTACTCTTCTGTCCGTAGTGTGGAGACAGGGCAACTTCTGGATGATCCTGTGGAGGCAGAGGCATCCTGTGTGTGGGGTGGGGGGAGGATGAATGCCAGAGAGCACAAGGGAGCCGGGGAGGGTGCCAGAGAGTTTTACCTCCCCACCATATGGTGTGGGCTGCTGCTGTTGTGGCACTGGCTGCCCAGAGGCCCTCAATCTGGCACCCTTTAGTGCCCTCTCATCCACCCATAATTACAACTCTGTATGGACAAGGGAAATACAATATGTAGCTTTTGTCTCCTGTATGGAGGTCCCTACTGTTACTAAAGGGGCAAGAGTGCTCGGGCTCTCCCATCACCCCCTTGTCTTCCTTTTCACTTCCTCCCTTGCCCTCCCTTGGGTCTGCCAGGTCATCCCTCCCTTTTGGGCTGTCCCCCTGGCTGCTTTGGGCATGGCCCTCACCCTCTTTCCCCTGCCTTTGCTCTTATTTTCTCTCTCTCTTTACCACTCCCCTCCCCATATTCTTTGGTCATTGTTGCTCATGTTTTCTGGGTGCAGTCAGCTCCTGATGGCCCAAGGTGGAAGTAGAAGAGTCAAGTGACCTGCGTCAGCCCTTATAAACTCAAGCCTCAGGCCAGGGAGGCAGTCTGGCCAAGCAGCTCCCTGCAGAGAGGCAGAGGAACTGAACTCAGAACTGGAGAAAAGTGGCACTAGGCAGCAGCTGGGTGGAGAAGACCATGGATGTTGTGTTGGGAACCAGGTAAGTTCCAGAATTAGTTTGGTTTTCGGGTTGTGGCTTAGACAGTGCTGCCCCAAGGCGAGATGAGTCTAAGGCAGATCATTTTTGTCTTGAGTTGAACCAATGCCCAGGATTGTGAGTGATCCTCAACCCAGTGGTCTGGATAGTGGCTGTAGGGGAGGTGGGGACCACAGAAAGGGGGTGCTTGTGAAGTACCTGAAACCTCAAACATGATTAGTAAGGCAGAAGACAGAGACTGGGAGGTTAGCCAGCCAGGACTGGAAGGCAGTAGCAGGCCTCAAGCCTGCAATGTACCTACTGTGTGTAAAGCTTTTGGCCTTGACTAGTGGGCTCTGAGCTAGTAGGCCCAGCTTTAACTGGGTCGAGGTCAGGAAGGCCCCAGCCCAGACACAGACCTGATGCCCAGGTCACCTGTGAGAGATTTTTCCTCATTTACTTGTTCCATCAGGTCATGGCAGGTGAGAGTACAGACAGGGGAAAGCCAGTGGGAGCAAGGAGGCTAGCAGGAAGAAGTCCCAAAAAGTGAGTTCAGTGTGCCAACATGGACAATGCATACTCCTGGTTCCAGAAAGTTACAGGACCTTAACACTCTTTTTGTTTCCATATAATTCCTGCATAGTTTGAATCAGATAAGAGCACAGGGCCTGTATTTGTCAGGTACATAAGTCAGTCAGCAACCTGAAGCCCCAAAATTATTAGCCAGTCAGCAAAGTTATTTCAGAGCTCCAGATCTGTGTTATATTTTAGCATATGTACCTGAGGCAAAGCATTGCACAGGGAGAGTTACCATCTTTCTAGCTCTTGTTTTCTTAACTTTTGTGATAAATCTACAAATGTGAAGTGTTTCATTTGCACTTTCTCTCTGAGGAATGTATGTAGGTTGCATATGCTCATATGTAACACAGGCTTGTACATGCCTGTCCTGCATGCCCTAATACATGGTCTGTTGAACATTTTGGCCTATATACTTTAGCTCTACAATTTACATTACAGCCAGATGTATCACCACCTTCCACATGCTTTTTAATGCTCTCTGCTTTTTAATGCTGAGTCAGAACTTCGATTGCTGTAAATCAACATAACTTTGTTGACCTAGTGCAGCTTGTAATTTACACAAGAAGAGGAATCAGTACACTGAGTTTTAGTTGTAACCTAGAAGGATGCATTAATCTAAAAACAGCCGTCCAAAAAAATGATTTTGCAGGGTGAACAAGTATGTTTAGAGAACCATGTTATGTAATTCAACTATTTTGAGGATTAGGCATCACTGAAGTTCTGAAAAGGGTAACTGGGCAGGGTTATTTATAGAGAAACTGTTCCTTCAGTTACGCACAGGCACTGGCAGGCAATAATAAGCTGTTAACACCACTCACATCCAGTGTGCACTGTATTGGAATTTATAGCCCCACAGATGGGGATGTTCATGAAATTCCCAAATTGAGAGAGATCTTAGTGCACTGGGCTGAGTATTGCCCTTGAATGTTTTTATACAGTAGCATGTATAAGTTGCTATTTTCCAGCAATTCTATCTATGCATTTTTATTCTTCTTCAGATTATTATTCATGTTAACAGTGGTGCTTGTAGGTGCCATATGAGACCAGAGTCCCAGCGTGCCCAGTCATGTTCAGATGCAAAACAAGAAGTAGCTTTATTCCATATAAACTAGGTTTACTTATTCTATGAACAGACAAAAAACATCAGGACTAATTCATCCCTTCTACAAATAAGCCATTAGAGAAGGTTAAAGAAGAGACATTTCCTCCAAGGAACCTGTGCTGTCAACCTGTCATTTCGGTAACTTAAGCAAAGCCCCCAAAAATGTAGCCATATAGATTTCTTGGGGAAGCTATACATTGCATACACCCATTGCTTCATGTGAATGTACAAGTTGGAAATCCACAGACCGTATGTATGTTGCTCCTCTTAGAATTGCCTTTGAAGTTCTCCATTGTGGGGATTAAACTGGGCTGTGGAAAATTAACACAGCCAGCAGGAGTTTATTTTCTGCCTTTAGTTCCATATTGCTGGAGGAACAATGGATGCTAACAGTATTATAGACCCCTGCTCTAACACATGGCACTTACATAAAACTCCATAAATTAGAGCAGCCCCCCTGACTCAATAGACATTGGCCTGTTGAGCTGGGGAATCAAGCTCTACTTTGGAGCCAATTGAGCCTAAGGAGCCTGCTTGCAAACTCCCTCACCTGTTCCTTCCCCCCACTCCCTCCATCTTCCCAGCTCTGCTGGTGTCTGCAGGAAGGGAGTGGAGAGAGGGTGGGGAATCAAGCTGCAGGCTGGGATTTGCCGGACCTGAGCTGCAGGGGCTAGAGGGGGATGCAAGGTTAGGGGCTCCACCTGCCCCCACTCCAGCTCAGGTCAAGCAAACCATAGCCCATAGCTTGCTCCCCCTCTCTTTCCCCCCTTCCCTTCCTGCAGATGGCCCTGGGGGCAGGGCTGGGCTGCATCAGCCCAGCCCCAACTGCATGACAGATTGACCCTAGGGAACAGAAGTTCCCTAAGGCACTCCACTCCGGATCACCTTCTGATCCCTCATTAGATAAGAGTTAATGATTGGCCACTTTTAAAGTGCTCTGGAACTACGCATGTGCCACTGTATGGCTGTAGAGCATATCCAGGGGGCCGATCACACAACAAATATAACTTCTGTCTCTGTCCAATATGCTATGACCCTTCAACTAATGTGGGTCCCTAGATTCGTACTGTGGGCAAGGATTGCCTGGTTCAACATGCTGCAGAGGGGCTGGCATGAGGGTACTCTACTGTAGGGATACCCAGCAGGCAGCCCCCGTACTGAAGCATCCTCATGCCCCAGCCAGCCTGGGCAGCATCTACATGTGCACTCCCACAGAATTAAAAACTCTGAAGAACAGGATAGCATTTGTAAATACTGCAGACTGAGTTGTACTTGTAAATACTGCAATTAGTTTACTCCAGCCTAATGGGCATACATGTAGACATGCATTGTTTACTGCAGAGTTAGTCTACTTCTCAGTAATCATGTCGTGTAGATGTTCCTACTGTGTGTGAGTCTGAGTGATAGCATTTTAATCCTGTGGTGAGCAACTGGAAATGACAATCATTATATTAAATGTGTTAGTTTGTATGAAAATACAAGCAAGAATGATTGGCAAGTCCCAGTCCACAACTCTCTGAAGTCCAGTCTCTCTGGACTCACTGTTGGGGAAAAGGGTTAATTTTACACTGTGTGTGTTAATACACGTGTGTTAATGCACTTTAACTAACTTCACCTAAATTTGATACCTGCATTTGCAAGTATCAAAATTAGTTGCAATCAGTCATTTTTACTACACAGTAAGGGTGTGTACATGCAGATGCATGCTTGTACCATGAAATAAATTAGGCTAATGTGTATTAACGCATCTCGTGTAGACATACCCAGTAAGGTGACTTCTGGGTGAGCTCAGGAGATAATCTGCCACAAGGGTAGATGAGGTTGTACAGATTTAGTTACACATTGTATTAATTAAGGAAGTTCCCTTCCCTGTTCTTTACCAGGAGTTTGGATCATCTCAAGCATCAGTTCAATTTCTACTGTAATTCTAGTACTTGCTGGCATAAGACTTTGTGAACATGAGTTAATCCTATATAGATGTGCATGGGGTAAGGATGAGTTACATACTGCCAAAAGCTCCCTACCTTTACACTGAACTCAGTGTCAAGCAAGGAATAAACTAGAATCCTTGAGATCTAAGACCTTGAAATTGACTATCTGTTGCTAGTGCAAGATCCAGGAAGAAAGTTTACCATGGCAACATAATAAATTAGTTAAGTAGATTGGCATTAGGAAGCTGAGCTCCTAATGTTATGTTGCAACGTAAAATTGAAAAGAAATGTGAATGATAACAATGGCTGGAAGGTCTGTGAATTCTTCAGCATGGATGCAGGACTAAGTTTTGGTGGACTGGATTCAGTATAGTCTTAATCTACTCCATGTCCTATTTGAAGATTAGCCATTTTGAAACATTAACACATTTACCTGTGCATAGGCTCTCATCACAAGATTACATTCTGCTCACAATGGACCTCTGAGAAAAAAAATTAAGAAATAAGCAAAATAGAAAATGATTGATGCTGGACCATAAACATGAGTATTAGGTGTGTGTGTGTGAGGGAGGAGTGTATTCGTCAATGACCTATTGATCATAAATAATGGTTACATTGGAACAGCATGACCATATATAGAAATCACTTTGAATTAGCTAACTGCAGTTAAACATCCAAATCAATTAAAGAAACAGTTAAACAGCACAGAAAATAGAATGGCTAGTTATCCTGGGGGTTAGCTTTCTCTCTGCCATAGTGACTGAAGGATAATGTTCTTTTGCTCATCTGGTTTTAAATCTTCATTTACCTATCCTCCTTCCCACTGGACCAGGCTGAAAGACAGCACCATGGACACTTGGGACACATCCACACATGCAAGCACTTGCAGCAGCTCAAATAGAAGTGGTGCAAATTTGAACCGGGGCATTTTGCCTCAGCACATGTGCCCAGACATGCACTTTGGTGTGAGGCAAATTGTGCCATTTGGGGCAAAATAACCCTGCCTGGCTTCTCCTGGATCTGCAGCCAGGGGGAGCTAGAGTCCAGGGCCAGCACCTGTGCTGTCTCCAGCAGTATAAAAAGCTGCCTTGTCCTGGCCCCATACATACAAAAAGCTGGCCTGGCAAGTAGCTCAGGGCTACTCACTCTTAGGAGCTTTGGGGCCCAGCCAATTGGTACCTAGGGATACTACCCCTTGTACCAGCTGCATTGCTGAAGTAGCCCTGAGAGTTCCTTGCACCCTTTACTCACTGCAGCAGTCTGGCATACCTTGTGGTCTGCAAGGTATGCTCCAACACTTCTTGCCACAGCCTAATCAATGCTTCTGGATGCATGTTCACAGATTCTACCATGATCTACCTCTAGCAAGTCTTTTATTAATGCCATTTGCCTTTTCCCACCTCATCATGGCAACTTCATTCACTCTTCTGATCCTTACATCACTTCTTCCTTCTACATATCTCTGCCCCTGTTAACTATATATTGCTGTTTACCTGTACTTCCCCTGAAATCCTTATATCAAAATTATTCTTTCTGTGGGCAGCTATCTCCTTTTCATCAAGTCTTTAACAAAGAGCCTGTAAAACAACAGAATGTGTACTGAAGAGTAAGTACTACCCTTTAATATGTAGATCTTCACCAACTTGACTAATGTCATGATCTTTCTTTTTGGTAATGCCCTTGGCATCTTTATCTTTCCCCTTTAATGTTTATTAAGCTCTTACATGGATGCTGCATTTAACGAGAGTATGAACTCTTCAGGGCAGGGGGCATGTTTTCCTGTATGTATGAATGATACCCAGTGCAAAGGGGACATCTGTAATGCAAACAAGTAAAACAATTTACCAGATTATCAATTATTTTATATTGTTGTCTCAGAAGGTGCAACCGTTGGCACTTTCAAGTACTTTTCTGCAGTGCAGGAAAGGTCTGAAACATTATCATTTAGTTGTAAAATGATCTGGTCTTTCCCATGCTATCTCATCAAGCTGTAGAGAATTTACTTAGAAATTATCTACTTATCTGCAAGGGTTGCAGAAAGCATGGGAATATAACCTTGATGTGCCTTTTAAATAGTAGGAACAAGGAATTATCCAGTTGTCTGTATAAAATACTTAATCTGAACTCTATTCCTTGTAAGTTTTGTAAAAATGTGTTAGGTAGAGTTAGCAGCACCAACTTTTGTGATGGTTTTCTCAGGTCATCCCTGAAAGTCTGATATTTCTGTTGCTCACAAACATCTCATTTTTGTGGCCCAAAGAAATGCAAATATTCAATACAACCAACTTTATCACTGCTTCTTCCAGGGAGTATACTTCCTGATCTTTTTCATATGTATCCCCCACTGGGGTTATTTTTGCTCTTAATTTATGTAATCTACTAGGGTAGTTGTGCAGAGATTGTGTGTCCATAGGACGCCATTAAAACTATTTTTACTGTGTTAAACATTCTCCCCCGGCTGTGCAAAAGTATTGAAGGCCACCAGTAGTCTGCCAAATATATTCTCAATTTAGGGACTGGCTATAAGAAACCTGACTATCTGATTCCGTTTTTGAGCACAATACCACCGTCACAGCTACAGAATGATACTGTGGTAAGTGCTAGATACTGTATTATTAACTGTATTAATATATTCAACAAAAAGTGGAAAATATCAAGTTTTCAGCCTCAACAGTGCTAATAATATACACCATAACCTCTTCATAGTTGTTGAATGTATAGTGGTGTAGCAGAAAGCCCCTTTTCCTCTTGCCTGCAGTTGCTCTCCCCTCCTTGGATATGTTTTTCCTCTTCTACCTTTTCTTCCTTCCTCTTTCTTTC
>JAGPOW010000304.1:97098894-97166714 GCA_030014935.1 Caiman crocodilus
CTCCCCTTGTATTTTGGTATTTTTATCTATTTGTGTGCCATGGCATTACATTTGTAGCTTATATTTTATACTCCTCACCTTTCAACTTTCAACTAAATGTGTTTAGTTTCATAAGTAAGTTCTATACGTTGTAACAATGTTAACAAGGTCAGAAATCAAACTCTCCTTCTCTGTATCAGGCTGGCCCCTGAAAGAGCGAGTGAATCAGTGATTGAATGTGTAACACGGTAGCAGGCAGTAATTAACACCTAAGAAAACTGGAGATCAACCAATGGAAGAACTCTACGGAAGACAATGTAACAACTGGGAAATCTCTAAACCTCATGGGTCAAGGGCTAGAAGCCATGGCCTGAGTTAATCAATGCCAGGGACCAACTTTTGGGCTGAATATCTCCAAATCGACCACTCCCAGAGCCCTATTCAAAATTCATCAATGGACTCCCAAACCTGCACATACATGCGGATGACACTTGGGGCTGACAGATGTCATCCAGTAGCCACGAGGGGGGAAGTCCCACAAGGCTCAATGACCCCTGGACTGGGCAAACCTGAAAACTGGGGAGTCACCAAAGTCTGCCAAGGACAGATAAAAGGCAGTGAAAAGTGACCCTCAGTGGCACCCTCTTGATCTCCAACTTCAACGACAGACTACAGTGCCTGTGGGATAGGTATACCTGACTCTTGCAGCTTGCTACTGTGTGTGTGTGTGTAAGGATCAGTCCCCAGGTTTATGATTTAACTCATTACAGTGTTTCAGTCCACCTAATAAACCAGAATTTTAAGGATCCTGAGTTGGACATTTGTAGCCAATAGTGGTCCAACTTTAAATCACATTTTTGTTTTCCCTACCCAATGCTATAAATAGTTAGACATAAGAGCTACAATTTTGTTTACATTCATATATGCATGTGTGTGTGCATATATATGTAATATGTGTGTGTGTACATCTATGGGTACATGCATGCACACACATATATGTACATATTCAGTACTGAAACTAAGTAAGGCTTCTCCTATTGTTTCAGATATGCAATGGCATTTCTGTTATTGATCATTGAGGTATGTCTCTGTATAGAATAAGATGTATCACATCTTTGTGACTTAACAGCCTCTGTAGCATTCCTCTGGGTAGTTCTGGTCTGTTCCACCAAGCTTGGGATTCTTCTCATTAGACAGAGATGAGGTAAGCAGGGCTCCCCATTTAGGCTTCAAAACAGCCATGTAATGCTATATGAAACTCTATGCAGGCAAGGTGTAGGGTGGCATGCAAAGAGCAAACACTCATAAACTAATGAGCGTATCATCAAAATACTGCATGTCCACCACAGGTCACGAGGGGAAAAAAGGCTTTATAAAGGGGGAGACAACTTGGTTGTACTGTATAAAATGTAGGAAATGGGCACTGATTCTGATACTTCACATGTTGCATTTCATCCATGTAAACTCTAGAAACAATCTGGAGTGCAATTATAAATATAGCATTTAGCTAATCTTTCAGAGGTATCAGTAGGTAAATAAGTATGATGATTGGGAACCAGACTTACTGAGCGTGTCTACATGTCCATTAATGTGCCATAGTAACTGCATATTTAGTCTAGTATTTCCTTAATGAAGTATTAGCTGAATGTGTAGTAAGTACATTTACTGCACAGTAGTGCTGGCATATGGTTTTTTTGTGATGCTTACTGCTTGTCCAGTAGCCTAATAATACTGTACAGTATTTTATTAGCACAGTTCAAGTTGGCACACTATTGCACAGTGTTATTAGGCTACTGCATAGTAAGCGTCTTGTGTTTTGTTCTCCTATAACCTGATTCTGAATTATGTTGGCATTTGACCTCCCTTTCCTAAGTTTCCACAAATAATAGTAATAATAATAATAATTCACAGGAGAATTGAGGCAGTTCACAAATGTTTGCAAACTATGGTAAGATCATCAGACGGAAGGCGCTATCAAACTGCAGGATACTGCAGGGTATTGTTTCTGAACTCAGATTTAGTAGGGGCTGCTAAAAAGTGAAATGTACTACACAAATTGGCTTTTCTAAAATTGTAGCGAGCTTCATTTTGAATTTCACACAAGGTTTTTTTTCTCTCTTTTTCATCTTTAACTGGAATTAACTTGATTAAAACTTCAGCTCACTGTGGTAACCCAAGAGACACCTAACATTACGTCACACCGCTTACATAAATTACCAAACATCCTGCTGAGGCATTTGAAAAGCCACAAATCTTGTCAATCAAATGAAGATCTAAAGAGTTTACTGACTGTCACTTTGGATCTGCATTGTGTCAAGACAGAAACATTCCTCAGACACATTTAGAAAGGTTGTCTCACCACAGTCAGCCAGTGTGTTACCACCCATCCTCCTCTTCCCTCAGCTCAGAATTCTAGTAATATTCTCCTAGGACAAGGTGATTACAATGCAGTTTAGCTGAGAGCTGCTACCAATACAAAGGATGAAATTCTAACACTGTCACTAAAACAGAAACATATCATTTAAATATTTTAACCTTAATTAGATTTGTAATGCATTAGAAATCTCCAGGCGTATAATTTCATGGAGATGCATATTTAATTTATGAAAATGTATTTGAATTATCTAGGGAGCTATCCAGCAGGGTGCTGTGTTCTCCAGCTTTGCAGCAGTAATGCACCAAGCATGTGCTTAATTTTAAGTCTGTGAATGATCTCACTCAAAATAACCTTATCTCTTGGTAAAATGAATATAATTCAGAAAGGGTATTGGAGTCTGTAATTTAAGAACGTTATCATCATCCACCTCCCAAACTGAAAAAAATCTATCTTGTGGGTAATAAGAGTCTAATGATATGCAGTGACACAAATACAGGGCAAGGTGGCATTCCTCCTGAAAATGGAATAATGCAAGGTATCATCATGCACAGTTAGATAAAGTATCCATTCAATCAGTACGTGAAGGTCAAGGAAGGGCTGTGCTTGATCAAGCTCTTCAGAGGAAAAGGTTGTGGTCAGCTCTTCCTTCCCACAGAGTGACTCCAGCATCATCATGCCCCATCCTCCCCTTCTGAAGTGCCATTGTCTGTTGCCTACAGCTACAAAGACTGATGTAATGGATAAGATATTGCTGCAATGCACTTTGGAGTGCATCTCTGTATTGTCTCCTTTCTAAGGTCAGTAATAGCCAATTCAAATACAGCAGAATTACTCTGTTTTTACATGTGCACAAGGTATGTTACATAGCCGTTCCACTCTTTGCATAGTTTCATAAATTGTAGCAGACATCTGATATTTCAAAGAACTGGAAACAACTCATAAAATAACAGCCCAGTCATATTCTCCTAAGAATAACTTCTCATTTTTTTTGCACCTATTGACAATGATTTCTCAGAACCAAATAACTTGCTATTCATGTGCCTCCTGTACAAAAGAATATTACTGCCTAGTTTTAAAAAGCTCATTATTAGTGAACTTTCAGAACACAACAGCCATTTTTAGAACAAGATTTGAGCAGATATGACCTTTTACCAAGTTCTGAGCAGTGACAATGGAATAAAGCATTTATTCATAGAGCAACATTGCTCTTTGCAGAAGTTGAAAAAGCTGTTGCCTAACAGGACAGGTAGTGTTAAGAGTAGCTCTAGGTTCTATTCACAATTCTGCTGTTGACTAACTTGGATGAGTCCAAACCTTTGTCACTCATCTTACCTCTATGTAAAAAGGGGATAACAACATGTACTTCTCCTTCTGGCATATGCTAAATCCCCTGATGAAAATTGATATGTGAGCATAAAGTCCAAACTAATAAATAAAACTCAGTTTGTAAAATATTCTTAACTATGTAACATTTCAACTATTCCTTCTCAACTTTGTTTGCTTTCAAATATTATTTCCTCAACACAGTGTAACAAAAGTCTTCCTTTGCCATGTAAACCATATTTTGATTTAAAAAAAAATCCATAAGAAGTGATGGTGGTCTTATGATTTTTCTCCTCCAAATAAAGCACACACAAATGTCCCTAGATCTGGCAAGCTGATATAAATAAAGTATGAGCTGAAAATCAATAGGAAGGCTTGCAATATCAAGTCTTTCAACCGTTCAACAAAAGCTCAAGTCCTGCCATGAAAGCCATACAAATGGATTCCTCTCCCTCCATGGAGCACTGTGGAAATAATGGCACTCCAAGTGAGTGCCTGGTTTCCCCTTATACAGTGGTCTTTGCAAAAATGGGCCCTAAGAAGGTTTTTCAGATGGTCTGATCCTGGAGCCTCACTCACAAGAGTAGTCCCACTTGTTGGTAAATAAGCTGAGCTGTTCTCCTCAGTGAGGTTTTAAGAATAGGACCCTTTCTTTACAATATCTCTTTTGTAGATCTACAACAAAATAAGAATATATACACCTTATCAAACAGCATGGTACTGCTGCTTAATACATATGCTTTAGGATTCTACCTTGCTTTCCTGGACTTCATCATTGAATCCTGAAGTGTCTAAAGTTATACAGAGAGGGTAAGATAAAGTCAGTCTTTAATATGTAATGTACATGTATCTATGTATATATTCATGTTAATGCTAAACTTTTATCAAAGTCTACATTGACTCAAGGTTCTTGGCAATATTTTTTAATTTTCTAAAAAATGGTATTTAATCAAGAGCATGACCCAAATTCAGCAACTCTGTGGAACTACTCTCATGATTCAAGTTATAAATGTGATTAAGCACTCTGCTGAATGGGGGCTATGCTATCCAATTGAAATGATCTGTCCTCATAATTGTTACCTTGTTAGAAAGGTAAGGAATAAAAAGAATCAGCATTCCTTTTGTAAAATAAAAACAGTGTTTCTAGTAGAAATGGCAATTTAGTTCATTAAAAATAGCTGCGTGAATATTTCATCCATTTTACTATTTTTAATCTGTTCCATTTTGCAACAGGTGCATTCAAAGCAATTTTCAATATTGAACTGAAATTATCTTTTGAAAATACTTAGTTTTTCTTTTTAGAGAATAACGTAACAATCTGGAATAAGATATTTAGGGTCAAAATTGAATGGGTCTTGTTTAGTAAAGGCTCCTGTAACATGGGATTTACTTCATATGGTCATTGTACTCTGCTTTAAAAGGTTACTGTGTTTAGTCATCTGTGGAGTCATTAACATTTAAAGTTGATCAATAAATTCAGTCATTGATAATTGTCTTACTTGCATTTTCTTCCTAACCCAAAATCAGATTCCCCAAAAGTCAAACCTCTTCAGGGTTACCCAGGATACTTTCTTTTATTTTAAACCTTTCTTTTCTCTTTCTTTAAATGCGCAATTAACAAAACCATAAGAGGGTGGGTACATGAGGGTCAGGGGGTGTGTGCTGGGAGTGACATCAACTGAGACAATAAAAAGGCTTCTTAGTTACTTAGAAGTTCTATTTTAAAGTTACATTTAAGGGGTCCACTAGACCAATTCAGTAGTCTTTAAATATACTTGACTCCAAAGACAGTCAGCTGCTGACATATCTGAAGCACAGACCTGTTTAAGATATTGCTTGGTAAGTATGCTTTATTTTCTTTTATTTTACACAAGTGATTTTATTTCAAAAGATATTTCAGGCTGCACACTTTTAGTCTGTTTCTGATTATGTTAAACATATTGAATGAAAGTAAAATTATAATTTTTATGGTTGTTAACAATAGGCTATGAAATTATGAATAGTAGTATACATATATGTATATATGTACATGGAAATACACACACACATGTGCGTGCACACACACACACACACACACACACACACATATATTTCCATGATTAGAATGAAACATCTATATATATATATATATATATATATATATATAATCACATATATAGTGATGTTTCATTTTAATCATGGAAATATATATATATATTGTGATGTTTCATTTTGATCATGGAAAAATGTGGATATGGGGTTGCTCTTTTAATCCAAAAATTGGGGATTTTTTTTCAGAGAAAACCAGGATCCCTACTGATTACTATCCCACTTACTTAAGTCAAAATGGGGAATAATACCACTGTATTCAGTAGAATTATACCAGTGTGAAACTGGCTTAGAGTAAAATCAGAGTCTTAGTTCTGTCAGGAAAATCAGAAAATGCAACTCACTGGGTGCATCTAACACCAGACGCTTACTGTGCATGAGCCTAATAACACTGCGCAGTAGCATGTCACAGCAAAAACCATACTAATAGCCTACTGTGCAGTGCTATTAGGCTCATGCACAGTAAATGTCACTAAATAACCATGCACCAATGCTACTGCACAGTAACTCTAGGTACTGTGCATTTAGTTAGTACTTTATTAAAGAAGTACTAAACTAAACGTGCAGTATCTAAGGCTCATTAATGAACATATAAACATGCCTACTGAGACACAGAAAACATAAAAGAATGCTACCGTGGGCATCACGGATGTACAGAAGTATTTCAAAGTAATTAAAAATATCTTTTCAATGAGATAGAAATGAATAATAAATCATAACCGTAATATTTTGCAACTAGTGATGCTTTGCATCCAAAGATGTTATGAGTTAGGTTAGTATTATTACCACATGATAAATGGGGAAATTGAAGCTCACAAAAGGTACGAGACTTGCCAAAGTCACTGGCAAAATTAAGAATAGAAGTCAGTTCTTCACAATCCTAAATCTCTTATTCTAGTCATTACACATGAAAAACATTTCTCAGTCACTTTCTGAATATGCCTGCCTTTAAAATTTTGCCCTATGTTACCCAAATTGCTCCCTTTGCTTAATTAGTTGGAAATTATTTGAAACAGATTCATCAATGTTTGTCTTTCTTTCTGTCTTACAGCTAACATGATTTCTATTAAAGACATGATCAAGATTGCTATCATTTTATATGCAATTTGTTACTTTACAAAGTCTGATGGAAGATCAGTGATGTAAGTATATAGTCATACATTTTTGAGCTTGGAGATGTTTTTAGCAACATACTTTATTTTAATGGTGTTGATCAATTACATAAATACAATTATAATCCAAATAAATGCTGGCAGTACCCAATACTTACACACTACAAACTAGACTGTTTCAAACTTCTGAGCCCCCTCACACTAATAAATCGGCTACTAATTAAATCATCATTTTTCATTGTGCCAGATAACAGTACATCCCTTATTGAGTAAAAGGCCAGGTTCTGCATCTTGCACTGCACTGTATCCCAAAAGTTTCCAATCCAGGACTTCGATAGAGATCAAGAATTCAAGGGAGGACCATTAAAAGGCTGTTTCATTGTTATTCTTTCCTACAGGAAGCGGTCAGTGAGTGAGATGCAACTGATGCACAACCTGGGGGAACACCTGCATACTGTGGAGAGACAGGACTGGCTTCAGTTAAAACTGCAAGATGTGCACAGTGCACCTGAAGCGCTGGTGGATGGTAGGCCCCGAAAGAAGGATGATGTCCTGGGAGAGGTCCGAAGACGGAGGCTCCTCCCTGAGTACCTGCGGGCAGCTGTGCAAAAGAAACCCATTGATTTAGACAACGCTTATATGGAAGTACTCTTCAAAACTAAATCACAGTGAAAACAGCCATAGCATTGTGTCTGTCCAAGCAAACACTTGTCTGTAAGTCACTGAGTAACTAGGGCATTTTATTCTTATTTATTTGAATTACAGTAAAGCTTAGAGGCCCCAGGCAAGACTGCAACTCCACTGAGCAATGTGGTGCACAAACATATATCAAGAGATGTTCATAGCTTGCTCATCTCCACTGCTGCTAATTTCTGAATTTCTCTTCAATTGTGTTCCTTTTATTTTCAACATTTAATCCTTATACTTAAAAAAGACAAGCAAGCAACGAGTTGAAATATAAACAGTTCTAAAAAAGGCGAGGCTAAAAAAATAATTTAGGGCAGGATTCTGCAGCTCTTACATGGAAAGTGTCTTATCTAAGGGGAATCACTGAGTCTACCCAGAGCGTATAGGTAGCTAATCAACATGACAAAAGGTGGCAGACTATCTCCATAATAAATAGGGCACTAATTTTGTCAAGGCTTAAATACAGTCCTACTTTGGTGCACATCGAGCTGTCACGTTGACTTCTCTACTTATATGGCATAAATTAATCCAAAATTTGGTAAAGGTTAGTTACACATAAAAATAAAACAGATCTTTAAGTTTAAAAATAGCAAAAACAAAATACACTATAAAAATAGGAAAACCAAAATAGTTTAATAATTAAAATAGGAAGGGCTAAAATTAAAACTAACTCCATAAACAGCAAGAGAGATAAGTGTTAAATAAAATTAAAATATTGAAGTGACAGCAAAGGATAACAGGCTAAGAGTAATAGCATACACCAAACAGGCAGAGGTGACGGCATGACTCTAAGCATGGGGCTAAGTAAATAAAAATGGGGATCATTATGGATCAAATAATAATTAATAATCAAATAGTTCAAATTAAAACAAATACCCTATATCTTTCTTCCCTCATCTAGCATGTTCATTATCTCTACAATTTCTGTATGCCATCTTAGACTCCACACATGACTAATTTATATATGTGAGACCTGCAACTCTCAGAACCAAAGTGCATGTGTAGGTAGAAGGTATTAATAGGAATATGATACTTGATTGTCAAATTGCTGGGGCAGGAACCATTTGCCTGTGGAAACCATTCTCATACTGTATCAAGGAAGCTGAGACCTAAGCAGGCTTAAAAAAAGATTGGATATTAATTTGGATTGCAGGAAGGCCCACAACTATATTAGGGCAGCGGTGTCAACAATACAGACTGTGGGCTGCATTTGAATGGGTCATGTGGCCCACAGGAGTTCTTGTGAGCTGGGTGATCCACCTCCATGGTCTGATTTGGCCTGTGGGGCCTATGGCTGGAACTGCTGCATCAGTGTAGCTATGGAACCCAAAGAATTAACATTATTTTTTCTACCTTCTATCCTGATACTGAATTTAAGGTTTATAGTTAATGTTGGTGACTAAAATCACCAACAGCAGAGGAAGTGGTGGCCATGTTAACCCTTGGGTTCTGGAGCTGCGCTGATACAGCAGCTCTGCTGCTGCCATCACTCGCAGATCATCAGACCCATGAGAAGCCCCACAGGGATCAAACCCACAGGGACCAAATTACTTTTGACACCCATGCTTTAGGCAAAAGATTAAACAAGAAGTAATGGACAAATATCTAAATCTAGAGAGTTTTAAAAGGAACAGAAGGCTTCCTGTGGTGGAGCAAAAACCCATTTCTGAGTAATAGGGCTAAGGAAGAAATTTTATCTGGGGGTGATTTCTTTTTATAATTGTCTGTTGCAGTTTCTTGTATCTTTCTCCAAAGCATGTCATACTGCCCACTGTCAGAGCCAGGTACTGGACTAGATCAGCCACTAGGTAGTAGGCATAGCCATGCCGGCTTAGAGCATGTTTCCGTGTCACATTGAGTTATCTGCACGATTCCCAGCACACTTGGGGAAACCCAGTGTGCAAATAAAAATAAGTAAAAATATACATTCAATCTACTGGGGATCTAGAAATGTACTTGAAACTAGTGAACCACAGTTCATTATCTTGACTATCTCTTTACTAAATTAAAGGCCCTGATGCTTCAAAGAGATGATGCACTAGTGCTGCCTCCCTGCACTAGCACAAAGCCCCATTACAGTGAAGGGGTCTCCATGTTTATGTAGGATTTCATGATACTCATCTATTTGTAGGATCAGGGCCTTAAAGTGCACTTTCTATTTATTCTTTTATTGGATGTTTGTGCATAACTTAAAGGAATAAAACTGCATTTTTGTACTTATGTCTCGCTTATGTATTACAAATAAAATGGACCAAAAGCTCTTGGATATTCATTTAAAGCACAATTAACTTTGATTTTCCTGTCAGTGTTTATATTGGTGTAATTTAAATTTTGGGGTAAAATTTTTGAACTATTGTTACCCCAAAACAGCAATATATTTACAGCAAACGATTATGGGTGCTTTTATTTCTGTTTATGCATAATATTTTGTATCTTTCCTATATACAAAATTCTGTTTGCAGCTACCTTCAAAGCTGTCCACAGTAAAACCAGTTATGTTACCTCAACATAAAGTAGACACCTACAGAGCAAGGACTATCAGATCTTGCAAGTTCAAAAATGCAAACTTCTGCTACTGTAGCTAAGAAAGGAACTCTGTTTGCTAAAGGAGTACCTTTGGGGTTTTTTTTCTCTAAACTTCAGCCATCCAATAGAAGAAACACACTCACACAAATATTAAAACATTCCGTACACTTGGAAAACTACACATTGCTGACAAAGTGTTTCAGCAATGCAGGCATAAACAGTACTGCCAAATCTGATTTGGCTTAAACTATAGCCAAGGACAAAGTATATTCAGCACCATTTCATTTATTCTTAAAACCATGGTAGCTTTGCTTAAATACAACTCTTCACAGGGGCTTTGTAAAGGTTGGTAAATTGACAGCAGGCTGATACATTGCATTTGTTGCTGAAACAGTGCAAAGCAACACACACTGGAAGGAGTAACTTGACTTACATATTGTGGAATTCAGGAAATGGACCTGGGTATCACTGTGGACAAACGCCTTTCTACACTTAGGTACCTGCAGGTTTCCTACTTCCTCTAATCAATAGGCAAGTTGTCAGGACCACCATCCCCTCCTACTAACAGTTTTCAACTAGAGTGATTGTGTCTGTGTGACAGGAAGCAGGCCAAACCTGCTGTGTGGGGCTTCAGCAGAGGAGCACAGGCTGGCCATTAAGCAAAGGGGAAACCCCTGTGTGTGCCCTGGGAGTCACATGTCTGGAAGGGGTTGGGCTTTCAGGCATATAAAACCAGGAATTGAGGTAAAATGAGCACCTAGTCTTTGTGCTGCACGGGTAGGAGCTCCTAGAAGAGAGGGGCAACTGGCCCATGGCTACCCAAGCTGCCCAAGAGAGCTAGATGGAGACAGTGTAGGGGCATTGATCCAGAGTGGGGGTGTAATTTACTTGAGAAGAGGTTTCCTTATATTTGTGTTATGTTTTAAGTTTTACACTGGAGGACATGCCTATAAGGGAGGATGGAAGTCACAATTAATGCCCCTAAGGCAATTGAGTGCCTGAGAACAACACTGGTGCCAGTCAGGCACATGGAGCACAAAAATGTTGGCAGCCTGAGGGTCTCTCTGGGACCCTGGGACAGCCTACCATAATAATATAAATTCCATCAAAGCAGGGCAGGAGTGTTAGAACATGGAAGGTATCTTGTCAGTGTAACCCGAGTGGTACTCCAAGAGGTACCCCCTCGCCAACTGAAGGGATCAAATCATGTGCACAAGTGCTGTGGGAGCTGTAGGGACTTTCTTCCCCCTGTAGAGCAGAGCCAGACCACCAATGGGGACTTAACCATATACCTTTTAAATGAGGGAACAATACTGGGAACATAACCAGTATAAACCAGGGGGGTATAAGGGACACTACAATGCCCTGAGGGGACAGGATTCAACAAAGGTTATACACTTACAATCATAGACATAGTCATCCAGTTGACAAAAGACAGGGTTAACCAAAATGTAAAACACAAACAGCAGAACAAACAATACTGGTTGGTATTACTGGAAATACAAAAGGCACAGATACAAAATGTCAGATTTCAAGGAATATAGGGCCTAGGTACCTGGAGGGGGAGAAAAATACAATGACCCCTTTCTACTGCAAGAAGACTTTCTTCCTGTTAGTTCACTCACTAAAGCTGGGACTTGAACTCAGATTTCCTATATGGTAGGAAGAAACACTGCCATGCAGCCACCAGTGCTAGTATTGCTCTAACCTGCTAGGGGTCTTGACCCTCCCAGAGCCCCAGCCTCCTGTCAAGCTACCTGGCCTCTGATTGGAGGAGCTGGAAGCAGAGCTGGGAACCTCTTAGGTTGCTGCTCAGATCCTTGCTGGAGCTGGGGAGCCTCTCCTACTAGCCACACGTCACACTGCTGAGAACCCCAGTGCTGCCTGCAGGTCCCACTCCTTCAGGCTCTTCTGGGGCAACTGCTTCCCCCCTCCCACTGGCAGCTCTTACCAGCTCTTTGAAGCTCCTTCCTAGTGGTCTCTCTGAGTCAGCTGTGATGCCCCTTTTATCCCCCTCCAGGTGACCCAAGGAGCCAATCAGATTACATGGAGGGTGAGTCTCTGGGGCCTAATTGGTGAGGAGAGGGAATCCCGAGTCCTCCAATCATCTTTTACCCCTTCAAAACCCATGAGCCAAATCATTACCAGATTGGTGAGGAAAGGGAATCCCAAATCCTCCAATCATCTTTTGCCCTTTCAAAACCCCTGGGCTAAGCCACTGCCAGCTAGCCCATCACAACAGCAAGAGTGGGGAAGGAGTTTGCTTGTCCACCATGGGGTATCACTTCTGCCCTTGGGTCCAGGGCCTGCTAGGCCTGCTAGAGTCTCTTACAATTTTTCTGACCTCAGTGCTTTCAGTGTGTGGTGGATATGATCCCAGCCTGCTTAGTTAATCAGGCCTCACAGGGGACAAAAATTCAGAAATGTTTGTTTTGTGAATCTTAAACAAATTTAGATATGAGATGGGCACCAAGGACATCTTTACATGTGCTCTGGGATGGAGAGCAGGGCACTTCAATTAGTGTGGCTCTGAGAGTCTCTCTAAAGTGCCTACAGCATCACATGTATTCAGTGTCCTGAGCTTCAAAAATGGCAATGGGGATGCCATTTGTTCGACAAGCTTTAATTAAAGTGCCCCCTCCAGCATCTTGAAACATGGGAATACTGAATATATGTTATGTGGAGGCTGCTGGAGATTAATCGAGTCTGCTCCATCTTGTGTTAATTAGCACATGTTGGAGAAGATGTCCAGCACATATATAGATGGCCCAGCAGGCTCATCCAAGATAGAGGATTTCTTAGCACAAACAACTTTAGGCATTTAAATGATTCACAAAACCTCAAGTGGCTGTGGGTTTTCAGGCCATGTGCAGTTGGGCAGGGAGGCTACACATCTTATGTTTGGATTTAAGCATCTAAATTCCACCTCTGTTGCCCTTGAGGCACCCCACTGCTTTTTTGGATTTCGCTTTTACACTCTAATATCAGTAGAGATCTGGAAGAAGAAAACCAAGAGAGGAGAAAAGAAAACAGAAGTGAGAAAGAGAAGGGAAAATATCTGGAAAGTAGATAAGTGTGGAAAAAAATCCCCCTTTGGACTCGATCATAAATATTTTAACCATTCATGTTTATTATTCAGTGCTTCAATACCATGGTTATATGAACTATGGTAATACCCATGATAGAGAATTATTCCAGAAACCTGCATGACAACGTGAATTCAGGTGACAACAGGCACAAAGATTCACTGCTAGCATTTGCTTTGCTAAAGGATCATGTCAGACTAATGGAGCATGTTGACCAAAATGAGTATCAAATTCCAGAGATTAAAGCTTAGTATAACCTCTGCCTGCTTAGCTTTTTCCTATATATCCAATCAGGCCTCCTCCTATTTCAAGGTCACTTAAGCATTAACAAAGAGTTTCAATGAGCTTACACCTCTGGCTTTGTTTCATGTATTAGCAGGGATGAGGTTTTTCAGATGGCTAATCCTTAAGAAATAAATTTTAAATTTTACATATGACATAACAACATCATTTGGGGGTGAGGTTATCAGCCTTGCTAGGATCTTGGTCCATCCACCTACCGCAGCAGAATTAACAAATCCACTCTAAGGTCTCTTTTCTATTTCCCTTGCTTTTCTCCATTTGTTTTCATTAAGCATCTTTCCCTTAGAAACTTTATATAGCTCATGACAAACTAGAACCTTGACTGTAACAAAACAGGAATTAGCTAAGCTCTCTCTCTCTTTCTGTATGTTAACAATAGACAAGTAAACCAGACTAGTCTGGTTGTTTGCCATTAGGACAATAAAATGAAAGTACAGCAGCACAAAAGGCAGCAAAGCAACGAGAATTAATTAACTAGGCAAGGAGTCAAACATTACATGTTATTTAACAGCTATCTGAGCACTATTTAACAGAAGTATTTACAACAGATAAAGCATCAGCTAAAATAACATGTCAATAGCAACTAAAGCAACCACAGTAGTTTTCTCAGCTGATCTTACAATTTGTTCAGTTTTTACTAGAGTATATTTTGCATTTCTTTTCTATTCTGTCTTTTCTGTTGTACAACTTTACTTGAAAGTAAGAAATCATTGTCATATGAGGTTACTATTTAGGGAACTTATTCCTGTTCTTTCTGATTTGAAAGAAAACAACATTTAGCATAATTGATAATGTCAGTGTCTTGAGTATTTGACAATGAACAAGTATCCCCTTTATTTCAGTGATGATTCACATATGAAATAATTGTATAGTGAATTGAGGATATGGTATTTCTTTTCAACCTGTAAGCAGTACAGACCTGTCAAAACTAGGCATATGATTCTACAAATACCCACATGTGTAGTAGAAGTCTAGAGGCCATACTCCTTTCAAATCCCAGACTAGGTCAGCAGGGACTTTTCATGCTGTAGGAGGAACACTTGAAGCCAACCAGAGTCTTCAAGGAAGAAATAGGTTTCCTAGGAGGATTGTGGAATCCAGATTATTGGAGGTTTTTAAGAAGAGATTTGACAAGTATTCATCATGGTCTAAATATGCTCAGTCCTCTTTTAGAACAGGAAGATGAACTTGAGTATTTCTGAGATCCTTTCTAGGACTTACAGGCAATGTAGTCTTTTCCATGCCAATAAAATTAAGGGATATGGTTAGAGAGCAAACTGCCCTCATAAGATTTTGGCTTATTCACCTACAGTAGCACAATTAACAGTTCTACTCTGTTTCAACGTGCAAGTTTTTCTTCTCTCTTTCCTTGCCTCTTCTTCCTGCGAACTGAAGAAGGCAAGAGATCCAATAAAAGACCAGTCTATTTGTTAATCTAAGTACTTATATCCGTTGACATTCTGGTGCAGTCAATTCTACAAACCAGTCTGCACTGTGTAAGTATTTCCTTTTCTCCCTCTAAAACTTACTGCATTTCAATGTAATTTAATGTTTCCCAGTTTTTTTATTACATAAAAGGAAAAGAGAAGTGTTCATTCTTTGCTTTGTATATCTTTGTCATGTCCCTTTCTATTTGCTGTCTTAAACATTCTCTATCATTTCAGTTTCTCAACATATGAGAGCTTCTCAGTGTTATTTAACTTTCTTCCCACATAATTTAGAACCTCCCTCTATTCCTCCTTTTTGAAGAAGGATGACCACAACTGCATACAGCATGCCAGCCAAGGATACTTCATTGATTTATATCAGGAATGTAAAATTCATCTGTCTTTGCAGGCCGGATGAGTCATAATGGACTGGTCTGTGGCCTGGATTGGGTCCACAGACCCTCCCCGCCCTTCTCACAGCTCCCTACATGCCAGATCCACCACATGCAGCAGTCATTCCAGGTGCTCTGGGATCTGCACTGCACATGACACTTACTTCAGCTGGTCCAGGGCCCATGCTGCATGCAGCGCATCCCACACTAGTGTGGGGCCATAGGGCACCACATTCAGCGCAGATCCCAGAGCAGCAGTGTACAGCGCATTTCCTGGGCCCTGTCTGTGAGACCAGGCTGGTGCATGTGGTCAACTCAGACACAGAACAAGCACTGAGGCCAGGCAATGTAGCTGGCCCATGGGCCATATGTTTCACACCCTTGATTTTTTTATAGTAGCATACAAATATTTTCAATGTTTTACCCCATCCCAATTTGATTGTACCTTTGGTACTCATGTAGTTACCTAGCTCAGGGCTGAAGACAGGCACCTAATTCCAGGAGAAAGACAGGATTTGAGAAGCAGCATTTCTTCTACAGGTACACTTTAATGTGAAGTAGTTTATTTTACTGCACGTTGAAGTGTCATATCAAAAACCATGTTAATATGCTAGTATGCAGTAAAAAATAGGCTACTACACATTAAGCATCACTAAAAAAGTGTGCTTTCACTACTGAGTGTTAGGATAGCTTAATGCACATTTATTTTAGTACTTCACATTAGAGGTATTCAATTTAATGCACAGTAATGAATGTGTAGATGCACCAAGTATGATGGTTATAGTAAATTCCATTCCCAGCTGTTTCACTGTCACTGTATAGGGTTTTGGGCACTGGAATGGCATTCTAAGGCTGAATTAGGCACCTAAATCCCTTTGTGACTCTAGTCCAAAGCTCTTTTGGAAAAGACATGCTTTTATGTGTTTGAATAGTACCTGGCAAAACGAAGCCATGCCTGTATACTACATCTGAGTACTACATTTAATTAAGGAAAGCCTTAAATAAGAGTTTGGTAAACACATTTTGATCTGAATACAGCCAGGCTTGGAGTCAGTTTATTTTCCTGTTATATGGAACATCTTGGGTTCAGTCTGAACTCCATTGGTGGGTGTACCCACCTGATCTCGATGAGGCTCTCTCACGCCGCCTTGGCTGTTGTGTTGGCTCCAGCGGTCTCAGGGAGGGCCCACAGTCTCCCTGAGGGAAACCCAGAAACTCTCTTGCCAAGACTTGGGTCTTCCTTTCTGTGGTGGGCTCCCTGCCTGTGGTCCCTCTTGGATCGACTGTATTTCCTGGTAGGTATCTGTCGGGCTCCACCTCCCCTACACTCCATCCATGAGCCAGCCCCTAGGATGGTCACTTGATGTTGAGATGGCTCACCATCTGGTATCAACTCTTTTCGCTGTCTCTTTGTTGGCTGGGCTACAGCTGACCCCTCCAAACCTATATCTCCTCAAAACGTTAGGATGTCCCAGCTCTTCCACTGGGTCTTTCATTACGACCCAGCTGCCTGCCATGGTATCCTGGCTGTTCCTAACCCTGGAGTGTTGTCCATGGCTCCGACCCTCATTTTGGGGTCCCTTTGGGCAATCCCCATATGCAAAAGGGATAAAAAGGAAGAAATTAGCAGAAAGACAAGGGGCAAGGCCTTGGCCTGTTCCCACTCACAGGCCTGGCATCGATAGCTCCTGCAATCCCCCAGTGCCATCCTTGCTCCTTTCCCTCACAGCAGACCCATCCAATGGGTCTGTCTCTGGATCCCTTGTCAGTCATTGGGACCACCCACGCCTGGCGCAGGAAACACTCTCACTGCTCACTCCGTGCAGCGCTTCCCCCTCGGTCTTCTTGATGCCAGCTTTTATTCTAGCCAGGCAGCATCCTGGGATGACATTGAAAATAACTGGAAATAAACACGGTTCATGAAGTGTGCGAGTGCTTTGTGCGGCACAGCTTGCCCATCTCCTCTGGGCCTGAAATGGGTAAGTTTGCCCTGACTTCCAGGCTTTTCCTGCAGGGATGGACTTTCCCCATTCCAAATCCTGCCATGGGAGGGGTCTCTCGTGCCCCTGTTTCTGCCCTCTGGAACAGTGAGATACTCCAGAGTATATCCTATATACCAAAAAGTTGACTTTGCCTAATACATGGAAAATATAATAGTTGTCTGGGGGGTCACAGATGGATAATCTTTAAAATACACTTAGTGAACTGGGATTAGGCTATTAAAGGTTAGGAGTCAGACTTTGAATTAAATCTTGAAATTAGTTGGGACTGGGTCAGACTGACAAGTTTAACCTCTCTTTTGTTTATGTGAGATGTGTTGGCCGAAGCTAAACATTCACGTACCAACCTCAAGCAGACAGCAGGATAGATGTCTGATTATGTGATGTTCTGTAGCAGAGGGTGAAGGAAGCTGAAAGTCAGTTACACATTGTTGGCATTTAAAGTCCATCAAGTATGAGCTTCTCATCCGTGTAAATGTTGAAAAGGTGATGGGAGAGAACCAGTTATCCAGAACCAACTTCTCAGTACAAGCTCCAAGGAAAGAGTGCAGAATATTTCCCTTGACCATTGTTACATCTTTCAAATGGGACAGTACACTTTAAAATAGTGAGGGTTAAGTGCATAGGAACAGTTTTTCTTTTTCCTTTGTTTGCAGGAGACCTCTTATCAGTGCCATCTGTTTCAGGTTTACATTCTGGCCTGATTAGAGAAAATCTAAGACAATGTCTTGGGCAAATACTCTTAAAGAGAACAGACAGCACAAATAGTGCTTTTAGGCAGTACTTTGGGTAAATAAGTGGATCACCACCACAAAGATTTGGGTTATGTTTAGTAGTTGCTACTGAAAAAAACTATAGCATCTATGAACAGGATTGTAGAAATGTTTTGTGCCTTACTTTTTCACCACAAGTGCTTTCATTTCTTTCTATGCTTTTTTTTTGGCTGAGCACAGAGAGCCATATGTATGGAGTGGGAAGGGGAGGGGGGAGAAGGCAAGTGTTGTTTTGTAGTCATTCTACTGATGTATCTACATTTCCACTGCCTGCTTCATGACTTTTCTGAGAGGAGGCAAACATGTACCCAGGGGTGAATCAGTGTAGTGGAACTCCTCTCTGATTACTTCTCCACACAAAGTTTAAAACCAACTGCCCGGCAGTGGTAACAACATTTCTGGTCAGGCAGGCGCTGAAGGAATCAATTGATTTCATGGCTCATTGTGATCTACCTGATCCATTCTACATTCTTCGTTCCACAGGTGTTAATGACTCCCTCTTCTTTTTAATGGTCTTGATATGGCTGAAGGATTGGACTGTTAAATCATCTCAAGACCCACCAGTGGGAGTCTATATATGAGCACGGAGGCTGCTCTGACACACTAGAATTCCACCATCAGAACAGACTTGATTGAGTCTGCTGGAGCATGGCAATTGCGCTCCAGGAACCTCCTGCATCTCATGTATCAGCATCCCTGTACTTAAAAATGGCTTGAACTAAGGTTCATTGAACAACCTGAAGATCAAGCATCCCCACTGCCATATGCAAGTATAAAGACACTGATACAGGAGACGTAGTGGTACTTTAATTAGAGTGGTTGTTGGAGCTGCTCTAATTGAAGTACCACCCTCCCCCCCATTCCCAGAACATGTGTAAAAGTGCCCATAGGACCATGGTAGAGATCATCCTTGAATTGCTGATAGCCTGTCTTGATGTCCCCCAACCAAGCTATCCTTTGTTAATTTTGCTGTCTGCACCTTACCCCTGCTAATAAAGCTCCTATTTCTCAGCACTGCAGATTATTTTTAAACTCATTCCAATTAAGATGCATTTGTTTTGGGCTTCCATCTTAAGATGAATAACATAGTCCTTGGCCCCTAGTGCATTAGTAAGCCCTCTAGTTTATTTTTACCTGGAGAAAAGCATGTGGTGTTTTGTATGGGATGAGGCACCTTACCACCTGCACCACCCTTGCCAAAATCCTAGATCTGCCCAGGCTTGTATCCTCAAATCCACACTCCCTGGAGCATCCCATTAAAATGGTGGGAAACAAACCCATGTCTTTCTGGCAGGGCTGCTGGCTGGTGCCGTATTAGTCTAAGGACATAGGAAAACAAGGTTCTTTGAGTAAATGTGATATCTTTTATTTGCCCAAGTAAATGTCTTTTTATTAGATATTTTTATTAGACTAACAAGTGGCAAAGTGGGAACTCCCCAACCAGCCACAGTGGTAGTCTCCCGCCTGTCTCTGGGGGCGCTGACTGTCTCTCTCCTGCCATGCCTTGTTGTTAAATGATTAAGCTCTTAGTTAGGCGGGAGGCTGCCCATTGGATGGCTGCCCTGTTCTCCTAGGCCTATGTATGCAGCTCCAACCACCCCTGTACTGCATCCCAAGCCTGGCAGATGTTCCTAACAACTGTGCTCTGCTGTAGCCTGAGGCTGGGCCCAGCTCAGGTCAGTGTTAGGTTTCTTGTATAATGCCCTGTATGAGCCACAGTCATACTGCCTCCCTCTCGCTGAGGCCTCTCTCACTCTACTGCCTCTCATGCAGTCTCTCAGACGCTTCTCCTTTTTCCCAGGGCCACACTCACTCTGCCCTCACCCAAAGGGTCCTAGGGCTTGTTTCCCTGCACTCTCCGGCCAGCAAGTGCACAGCCTTTTGAGCCCCTCCCACTGGCCTCATCCAGCTGAGCTCTGGGCAGTTTGCACAACACTGGTCCAACTCTACCTCTGGTCTCTCACCGGGTCACTTGCCTAACTACTCTAAATCAGGGGCTCCTGACTCGCCCTGTTGTTTACTTGTGGCTCTTCCTCAGCCACCCCACCCAATCAGCCTCCAGCCCACCTGGGGCCTCAGGCGCTTGAAGGCTTACCTGGGCCTAATTTGGCCCCCATATTAGCCGTGAGCAATTGCACCCCTTGCTCACTGGGGCCCACTTCACACCCCTCTCTCACAGGGCCGCAACTCAGGCCCTCGCGTTCGCAGGGCCTCACTACTCGTCCCTCTCTCCAGGGCCTCCCAACTGCCACTCTGGTGCAGGTCGCTAGGTGCACCTCTGCACCCCCGCCTCCACTGAGGCACATACTCATACTCCGCCCCTGTGCTGGGGCCCGAGGTCAAACACCCCTGAAGGCTCCGGTGCCCCTCCCCAGCATGCCTGGCCCACCTGTCTCACTCTCTGGGGTCCTGCACCCCACAAGGCCGCAGCCGTGCCCGGACCCTCTATCCACTCTTCAGGGTGTTGTACCCCAAACGGGCTCAGGTGGCTGCAGCAGTGCCTGGCCCCATCTCATTCTCCGGGGTCCTGCCCCCACACAGGCTCAGGTGCCACACTGGGGCATGCCTGGCCCTCTACTGCCACCAATGATAAATAACCCACCCTCCAGGGCTAGGGGTTAACTAAACACCTGCTTATCAGATATTTTTAATAGATCAACTCAATGTCTTTCTGGCAAACGTTTTTGCTGTGCCCTCAAACCATTCTTGAGACACCTTAAAGAGCACCACCCCCTGGCACATACAGCCCAGCCCTGCTGTGAAGGAACCTCCCCTCCTCGTACCCAGGGGAATGAGAAACCTCCCACCCTAGGCATCCTTCCGGCTTCATGGTCCTGGTACCAGGATTTATAGCCCCTTCCCACACCGCCAGGCTACCCAGGCCTCGTGCGGCGTCCAAGCCGAGTGTCCTTTAACGACGGGCCCTTTAACGGAAACCCCCTTTCCCGCCAATTCCCTCAGGGCACCAGCAAGCTGACGGCATCTGGGGGTGGAACCTAGCGGCCGCTTGAGACACCCCAGGAGAGCGCAGGCTCCGCCCTTTTTCCTGCGGGAGGGCGGTGAAAATCTCGCGAGCTTTCAGAGCAGCTTCCTCTCCCGTCTTTCAGGCTCTCGTGAGAGTTGGCGACGGCGGTGGCCGGGCCTACGTGCAGGAGCCGGTAGTGGCGGAGCCTAGCAGGGTAGGTGTCCGGGTCGGAGGGAGGCGGAGCGGCGAGGGGGCTCTTGGAGCCGTTGAGGGGGGTGGTTAGTGGTGCTCAGGGGGACCGTTCGTGGCGGTGCGCTTAGCAGCCCCCTCCGCCCGCCGTGGTATCTTCCCGACCGCGAGACGGGGGGCACGCCGGACATAGCTGCGGTGGGGTGAGGTGGCTTCAGTGCAGTCCATCCCCGCCCCGCTGGCTCCCCAGGTGTCACCTGCTCCCTCTCGGCACCGACCTGCTGGAAGTTGAGATTTGGTCCTGGGAAAAGCCCTTGGGACAAGGGCTCAAAGGATACTTCGACTCCTGGGTGGTGGTCTGCCAACAAAATTGGGCTGCCCATCACGATGCCCTAATAAAATCAGAGCCCTCCCCCCCCCCTCCCCGAGGGGCCTCTCGTCTCCTATGGGGGGGCTCCGCCCCCCTAAACTCACCCATAAGTTGAACCCTGCTTGGGAGCACAGTGCTGAGGGGTTGTGGTAGAGAAGTAAGGCTGGAAGGGATCTTAAAAGATCACCTGCAGTCCAGCACCTGTAGCCTTGGTGGTATAAGCACCACACTTCAACCACCTAAGCTAGACATGCGCCTCTGCTTCTTCTGAACAGCGTCGTGGTGTGAATTTATTGTATTTCTTTTTATTATTTTTTATTTTATTCTATTTTATTTTATTTGTGTGTCTGTGTGTGTTGTTTTATTGGGTTTGTATTAGTTCATTTTAATTTTTTTTTTAAAAATGTGCAGCTTAATGGTGCGATCCTTATTCCAGCTGATCTTACAGATCTTGTCTGGTAGTCTTACAGACATTGTATTTAGACCTGCATGGTTCAAGGACACTCCACATGCTGTCATGTTTCATTCATCTCCAAGCAGATTTTGCTTTGAATAATCTCTGTGTACTGGCTGACTTACGCAGGCTTACTTCTTAATGAATTAAATGTCACTTTCATATTTCTTTTTTCTTTCTGTCTGTCATTTTGTTTGTATTTTACTTGACAGCCTTGCATATTTATGGAGAATGATCAGCTGAAAAATGGCTTGGTCTTTCCCACCATAAAAGTCCACCCTGGATATCACTTGGTTCTCCTCTTCTTTTTTCCCCAGACATTTAGATTTGCTTCTCTTCTGCTCCATTGGTGATCTTTTCCATTCTGGCTTATTTCCAGCTGAGCTAGTTCTTGCCCACTCTCAGGCCAGCTTCTCCATCCTTAATGACTTTGTCCTTAATAGCTTTGATTGGCTGGATTTGATGCTCTGAACAGTGCTCTTGAAATCTTCTCCTTCCCTTTAGTTTTTCATGAATGTGCTCTTTCCTTTTTCTCCCTGCATCTCTCTCAACTACTTTTTGTATTGAGATTTCCAATCTCTGTTTTTGCTCCAGCTTTCAATAGGATTTTTTTCAGGTCTCTTCCTAGACCTCTACTCCCTTTGTAGCCTGTTGCTGGATGATCTCATTCTAAAGGAAGGCTTTAATTACCACCTTCATATTAAGTCACATATTTCCTATGCTGTGTCAGACCTGGTTCCTCCCATCCAAACTAGAAGTCTCCTGCTTTTTTTTAATATTGTATTGTTGTATCCGGCTGTCTACGTAAGCACAGCATAATCAAAATAAAATTCTTGGTCCCATATTCTGTTTCTTCTTTAGGAAGTCTGAGTGATGTTTATGAGGCTTTTAGGTGTCATAAGTCACTAAAAATTATCCTGTTTCGTCCTGGTCACTAGCCATGAAACTGATATGTACATCCACATTACTTATGCACCTCCACTTTGGCCTGAAAAGGTCTTTAGGCAACTAGGGTTGGGCTCCTGTGCAGTGATGCGAGTCAGCTGCCCAGGCTTCTCACTCCTGCCTAATCTCTGTTGCAGTTTATTTCTTGGTATACACCCCTTATTCTTTAGAGAGAAAATCCCCATCCTTCTTTTGAGGCAGGGTGGATTTTATTTAAATCAAATTGAGTCAATTTAAATGACTAGTCATGAAGCCTCGATTTTAATCACTGTTTTCTACAAGAAGTGCATTTTTGTTGTTTGATATCCTCTATTCATTTAACTACTTGAAACTTTGCACTTTTAGAGAGAGGTAAGGGCTTGACTCTGTGTACACAAACTTGTAAAGAGATAGGGCTGATGGATAGGTAATCAGGTCTCTTATCGCTCATCTCCATATATTGCTATTAACAAGGATATTATCTTATCCCTGGAGACACAAATCCACAGTTTTGAGAACTGAATCTAAGCATTGCAGAGATGCTGAATGGGATCTTCTAGACTGAGCACTGAGTCCCATTGGGTAGAGTGGCTTTCCTTAAAATTCACTAATCTATAAAGGAGCCTTGGGGAACCCCATAAGATTGGGCCCCTAATATAGTGTATGGCCTGTTGTGACCTTTTCAGAAAGTCTATTCTTGTGACCTATTTATAAAACCTGTCTCATATACTGTATAATTAGAAGTTGTAGTCCCTATTCCATGTTGATGCCTTTTGAGCTTTAACCCATCTTAAATTAAAACTAGTCTTATGTAGCTTAAAAAAAAAAAGCATCTGAATAAAAATCTGATTTAAATGTAAAAAAAAAAAAATCTAATTTTAAAAAAGTAATTTTTTTTTTATAACCTCTTCTGCTGTTTGACCATTGATATCTGCTCTGCCCATGATGGCAGTTGTGATTGCCCATATATCATCTTTTCTTACAAGTTTTTATATATGTTCTCTTATCCATAAGGGATAGCATAATACATCTTTTAGAAAATGAAAATTAACAGTGCCCTGCCAGGTCATTGTCTTGATCTTCCTTTCAGTCTTTTCTTGAAATCTACATGTTTTCTAAGCATCATGGTATGTGACAGTGGTTAGGCAGCTGGCTTACTAGTCTTTAATTAATTGTAACTGTCTTGTTTGTAAGTTCCATATTTTTAGACTGTAAATATGTGGTGGGACTGTTTCTTATTATAGGTGTATTTTCTGGTACCTCCTGGCTCTAATATTTGCTTGCATTTTTGTTTCTACCTGTATTATATAAATCTCAGTATTCAACTAGCTGAAGTAAAGGATGTTTAAAATGATTTGTAGCTGTATACAGTAGCTTTTGAGTCTTTCTTCTAGAACACTGCGTTTTGTATAAACGGATATCTTTCCAAATGTATTATCTCTCCAGGAAGTTTCACTGAGAGCAAGTTAAGAATACAAGTTTGTTTGTTCGTTTGTAGATTCACTTTTTGGACAGTAAGTCAAATTTATTTTCTTGTCTGTTATGTTCTACTGAGCTAAGTACAAGCCTGTTGAAATGCAGCTCTCTTTTGAGGTAGTGGAAGTGTTGATACTTATGATTGGCCTTGTAATTTATTTGCTGGGCCACAAGCTAAGCCAGTAGCAATGGCAGCCAGTGTGCAATAGGTGAATTAGTTACAGTGTAGGTTTTCTGGGAGTTTTGCTTTTCCTTCTGTTGAGCAGAATTAGGCTGACTGTAAAGTTAAATGAGTCATTTGGAATTCAGGGAGCAATAGTAAAGGAAGCCAGTGCCTTGGTCCTCTAGTTTTAGGTTTGTTCTGTCGTCCATTTCATCCCTTCCAGGTACAATAAAGGGAAATATGGGAAACAGTAGTTGGCGTGTTCTATTCAGAGTGTTCATATCATAGTATCATAATATCTAGGGTCATTAAAAACCTCATTAAAACCTGTTACCCAGGTTGAGAATCTTGTTTGTTTCACTTGACTGCTCCTATGTATTGCCTATCGGGAAGTTTTCTAAACTCCTCTGAAATAGTACATGGGTACTATTTCAAGCCCTGAATTATTTGTACCTTATGTGACATAGTATTAGTCTTTCATTGCAAGAGATGGTTATAATTGAGGTTTTAATCAGTGTCAGTTTAATGATTAAAGTGCTTCTGAGGTTGGGTTTTAACAGTGATTGCTAAAGATTAATTTAGCTAATTTGTTTGGCAAATGTGCACCTTTTAGTAGGTGATGCAAGTGTGCGCCAGTGGTATAACCACTTGAAATTCGAAGTCTTCAGAAAGCCATTAGGACTGCAAGCATAGCCTTCTAGTATTATCTTGTCCCTAATAAGGGCATGAAAAGGAGTGCCATTCCCACTCCCATTTGTTTTCTTCTGACTTTTATAGGCACAGAGAAGGAAATTGATAGTCTCTCCCTTTTTTAGGGAGTCAGCATACCTTCTGATTTTTGGGAGTTCTCAGTTTCTTAAGAGATTCTGTCATTGTATCTGGAATACACTGAGAGGAAATGATTAATGCATTTCCAACTTCAGTTGGAAGAGGCTTTGTGTAGTCGCCCACCAGTGATTCAGCTCACTGATGCCAGTCAGCTGAATACTGACTCTTTATTCCTTTTCTTATCTACAAGAGTTGACAGGTGTTACTGGCTTTCAGATATTCTTATTTTCCAGCCCCCCGCTTTTCGGTTGTGAAAACAACTTGCAACAGGTCAAGATAATCACTCCCTACCCTAGTGATTTCAGTAGCTCATCAAACCTAGGCTAGTTTGCCAAAAGGGAAGGAAGAAGTTTTAGTCACCCTACACCTATGGATAGTTAATTAGCTGACAGTCTGACAGTTGTGACTTCCTAGTGTAGGAGGAGCTGTTCTATTTTACCAACTACCCGACTAATAAAATTAGGAAATGTATAAATCAGGGGTTGATACCTCTGATCTATACATTTCATAATTTTATTAGCCAGGTAGTATAGTTGCGTTTAGGCTAGTCCTGGCCCACAGACTGATCCTGTGTGCCATATCCAGTATGTGGGCAGGTTTAGTGCATGCATCACATGAAGTGCATGCCCCCGACTGGCACTACACTTGGGACCAGTCCATAACCCAGCGCTTCGAGCCTGATAATAGGGCTCTGCATGCTGTATATTTTATACCCCTGGCATAGATCAGCAGGTAATGGGTGGCAATTTAGTCACTAGGTAATGCAGTAAGAACATTGTCAATTGCTGTAATGATATGTGAGTATCTTCATACTAAGATATTCTTACTTACCTAATAATCTACAGGCTGTAACATCCCTTTCTCATTTAGGGATTATAATTATTCAGTGTCAAGACTAAATTCATTCTAACACTGTAGGCTGAAATGGCCCCATGGATACTGCTCTGTTTATATCCTATACTGTCATTCTGAATTGATACAAAAGATAAGCTCTGGTGTATATGGAAATCTTCCTTGAACAGTGATTTTTTTTTTTTTTTTTTGTTCTGTGGGGTGTTGGAGCACACTGGACATTAAATAATGTAAGGATGGTACCTGGAGTCCCTCCCCTAACTTCTTACAGGATTATTGCCTGTGCTAATCCTTTAGAACTGTTCTTCACTCCAGAAGTCTCCTTAGCAATCTTTTTTTTTAGATCTGGGATTTATTGGCTATTTATAGAGGGTTTCCAGGCTGTCAATACTTTAAAAAAAAAAAAAAAAAAGAGTTACTGAGGTTTATATGCCTGCAGTACCTGCCTGGCTTTATCGCTCAGGCTCTTGCAATGTTTTCAATGTCATGAACGGAATTGGGTGGCATTTGGAGTGTATTGGCTGTGACTTGCCTAGTCATGCAGTACTTAGACAGCATGCTGTTTGCAAAGGGTGCTTATGTTGCCTACTGTCAGGAGTCATGGTAAATAACCTTGCTTTTGATGAAATGTCAAAAAATGAATCGGCAACATTATTTTTGAACTGGCAATTGTTTCCTCATTCAGTTCAGACTACTACAAAACTATTTTTGGTATTGACACCCTTTTGTCTTGGCATATTTATTTTTGTTTATACTGTTACTAATGAAGGAGGAACTGAAAAAGAACACTGGACCTTGAATAAAGTTGAATAAATACCTATATTGATGTTATTTATGAAAAAAATATTACAGGATCATGAATCTTAATGCTGAAGGGCATTAGCTGATTACCACCAATGGTCAGGAAGAAAAATATTTTTCCCCTTGATGGAATATAGTAAAGGAGTCAAATACTAACAAAAATCACTACAACTCATCTATTCAAGGGTAGTGTTGGTAGGATGCTGGGACAAATATTTTTCTTTATGTAGGAGTTTATTGTATGGTCCATTGGCATGCATTTGGGGAATTGGTAGGCTGGGCCTTGTGTGTCTTCATACAACAGAACAGAGATACTGACATTTACTTGGAGATGCTGTCTCTATTTAAATGATAAGTGAGTGGAATGTTGAAGGTAGAGATGACGAAGAGAGGCAAAGAACTGTAGAAAAAGTGTCACTTAATTGTCCCATTCCTTTGTGAAGCCTGGCTACTACTTCAAGCTGCAGTTTTCATAATAATTTGAACTACCGCTGTCTCATTTCCTGGAATAAAAGTTAAAACTGAGCTGTTCAAATGGTAGTTTTTATTGAAGAAAGTAAGTGAATTGAAACTTGCCATTGGTTACAAAGTGATTCTGGAAATATAACTTGTGCTGCTTAATAGATGGTTATGGGGAACTTATTAAGAATCAGAAGTGGTTGGGGGAAAAAGAAAAATAACAGTAGCTAGAGTAATGATGTTAGTTTGCACAGTTCACAGGTGTCTTAAGCATTCAATGACACTACTTTTGGGGGTCTAAACAAAACAAGGTTTAGGAATACTGGGAAGCTTTTAATGACAATCTGTGGAATTTGTTGAAGAGTTAAGGGTTCTAACATGCTCAAACTACACACATGCCTACCTAAGTACCTTGTATAGCATCAGTTGAAAAATGTATTTTCATTTTCTGACCTGATTTTTTTTTTTTTGAATCAAGTCTCTTATGCTGTGAACTAAAATGTTAGGCATATTGTATCTGTCTTAACAATTAATGAAAAACAAAGTTCTAGGTTGGGGTTCAGCAACCTATGGCTCCTGGGCTGGTTTTGACCCTACCCAGAGCAGCATGGGGGATTGGGTAGCAGGCAGTTGTGCCAAGCTGCCTGTCCCGTCTGCAGTACTCTGCTCAGCAGCTTTCCCTGCTGCTCGCTGTTCTTGTGGTTACTGTTGCTGCAGAGGAACCAGTAAGAGTAAGTGCAGACAGTTTGAGCTCTAGGGAGAGGCTGGCAGAGGTTTGTGTCCTTCGGTGGGGAGCTACGTCACAAACTCCAGCTGGGGTGGCTTGCCAACCCCTGTTCGAGGTAATAATTCCTAAAGTAATTCTGAATACTAACGCACTGTATTTTGCCAGTCCATGTTAAGTTACCCCTTCGTTTAGCATGATGAGTGATTAAAAAATATAGGTATGCGTTTTAATGTCTATTAACATACCTGATGGATGGATCAAATACATTTTGAGTTATCATAGAAGAGTTTCAGCACAGTCTTTTGTTTTTGATTAGACAACTTTCTGAGGTCCCTTCCAGTTCTATTGTTTCTGATTCTATAACACAGGAATAGTTGAGTGTTCATTCTTAATTTTTTTTTGGGGGGGGGGTTCCTTATCTTTCTAGTACAAGCATACTTTAGCTACTTTAATGTACTGTGAACAAAAATAGAAAATTACAGCTTGGGCTGCATCAGTACCTTGATTTTTGGCTTCTAAAAAAACTTACATTTGCCTCTTGCATCAATTTTAACATGTACCACAGAGAGAGAGTTCATTGGTTTGTAGGATGAGCCACTGTACTGTGGGTTAACTGTGAAGTTTCACAAAATCAATATTTCAGAAGTATGGCTATTTGGTTACAAATTCTGTGTTATGGTAGAGGAAAGTAAGGGTTGAGTTGAGCATTTCCTAAGCATACTAGGACTAAAACACTAAACCTTTATGTATGTGAATGGGTCGCATTAGAGTAAAAAAGCAGTGTATACATTTATTTTGGCAGAATGGGATTTATACTGTATAATATGATCTTTCATTCATTGAGCTCTGGTAAATGCATATTCCAGGCTATGCAAAGTGGTGCTCATTAGGTACAAAAGGAAGGTAGCCTTAGGAATGCCCTGCCTTTAGTAGCAGTCTTGAAATTAACAGAACAGCTTTAGAAGCTTTGAAATTGACAGTTTCTAATCAGTGTCATTTATTGTGCAGCTATTGCAGGACAGTTATATTGCCAAGTATGCAGTAGACAGGACTGAGAGTTATTATGCACTTAAGTGATTTATGGACCTAATCAATATGTAGATAGTTGATGTTTGATTGTTATGGTAAGCAGTAAGGCAAAAAATTAGATTAATGTATTATGAAGTTGCATGAACTATATGCTTAAGTGACCTGTTTAAAAATAGAGTAGAATATATATTTTCAGCTACCTGTTTAAGTATATTGAATTGTTCTAGAACAATATTTAGTAGAAAACCTTTCTTTTAATCTTGTAAGAAATGCATGCAACAACCTTCTATAAAACCTAGATAATTCACAAATGCTTACATGGAAGAGCATAAGCCTTTTTTTTTCACTTGAGTTAATGAAATTTAAAATACTAAGTCTCATTCACTGTACCAGGTATTGGAAAAGACTTTCCAGGTACAGTATGTAGTGTGGGATGGGTTTCTTTTTCTTCCACCATCCTAAATACCTTCCTGTTAATAAAAATTCTTCATTTTTTGAGACTGAGAAATTTTATATTAAAAAGATTACTAGATATAACAAATGTTTATAATAGGTAAAAAAAAAAAAAAAAAAATACTAATCCTTGGAATCTGGATAACAGTGAAAAGAGAGATGAAGACCACGTCAGAGAGTGTTCAGTTCAGATTTAATGTCGCTAGATCAATGTAGTAGGCACTTGCTCTGTCCCCACTTTCTCTTTTTTTCTTTTCTTTTTTAACAACTCTTTTCAGGCTAGGTACAGACATTCAAAAAGCCTGAGGCAGAATTGATCTAAGGTATGTGACTTTCCTTAAGTGTTTAGAGTGGTAAGAAACAGAACATGCATTTGCCTTTTGGGAAATTTTAGACCAGGTTCTGCCATTTTAAACCAGTCTACATGTGCTGAGCTTCTATTCTTTTATGGCTATAGATTGGTTTCTGGTCACTTTTACAGGTATAATATAATATCTGTACCTGGCCTTAGACTCTGTAGACTTCATGAAGATTTGTGTAACTGAAACAGTACAAATTTTAGTTCTCTGAAGAGTATATTCTCTAGTCCCAATATGACCATTTTATGTCATTCACTTAAAAATTTCTGCTTTTGTAGTTAAGTCATTTTATGTATACATAGACTTAAGGAATTTATCACAGAATTTGGTGCCAGTTTGAAAAATGTTTTAAGCGCATCTGGGATGCATATCTCCAATTGATCCATATCTCCAGTTGATTGCATACGTATATTTAATTCTTATGGACTTTGGAGGGATTTCTTTTTCAGTACATTTTAATAGTTAACTCTTTCTGCTTGGTGTTAGAGCCAGAATGTAGTGTAACTTTTTGCTAACTATAAAGATCATGCTTTTAATTCTGCTTTTGCAGTTGTATGAAGAGTGGAACTTTTGAACATGATAGATAATTGTATATTATGTCTAAGAAATGGTTTTATATTAATGTCTCCTTCACAAAAATAATCTTGTTTCTGAATTACATTCATATAGGAACACTTTCATGTATTTCAGTCTGTTGTGCTTGTAACTAGTGACAGTTTTGTCTGCACAAAATGGAATAAATAATATTTAAAATTGTTTCTCCAAAGTGTATAGAACTATATTTGTTTCAGTGCAGGGGTTTTAGAGTCAGTGTCAGCAGGTTGGGTGGAAAGTGTAAGATTGTGCCATGAACGCTTGTGTGTCCCAGTTTCTTTAGTCTGTATTAAAAAATAAACTAACAGAGCAATTTAAATTCTGCATCTATCTTTCTTTCTGTAAGGCATTGTTTAAAGGTCGACACTGCTCTTTTAATGTAGGTTATGAGTGCTGCTGCATGTATGCTTTTCAGAGCAATAGTGTGAGGAAGCTTGCAGTGGAATGGCAGGACGGCCTCATCCTTATGACAGTAACTCCAGCGATCCAGAGAGTTGGGATCGGAAATTGCATAATAGACCCCGTAAACTTTGTAAACATTCAAGGTAGGTGGCATGTAAACTCTATCACATCTTGGAGCTTCAACAAAACTTTTTCTTAAGATTACTGTATTTGGTTGTGGTGAGTCCTGTCATGAATTTTGAAAGATCTTTCAAGGGACTTTAAATTTACTGAAATCATCACTAAAAGCATTAATTTCACTGAATTATCATCAGCCTTCCTATGTTTGTATTTTTTTGTTGTTGTTCCATCAATCTAATTTATGAATTTATCTAATAGGTGCCTTGATGCATGCATACTTGAAATTTGGTTATTAGGAAATATTTCCTAGTAATTATATCAAAGAGTTGACTTTCCAACTGTATTTAACATCATGCTTTAGATTATTCACAGCTTATTCATGGGGGTGATTTAGTAGTTGCCTGTGTGAATGTTTCATTCTGCATGTCTTTGTTTGCTTAAGCAAACTTGCGTGGTCTCTTTATTGCTAAATGTGAAGCTGACTTTTAACAGGGTTTTCTCTTTCCAACTTGAGACTGCTGTGAAGGGGGTTATGGAACAAAAGGAATACTTTTTCTGGCATGGTTTATGGTTATTGGTTGTAGCCATGTTGATCTCGGGACATAGGCAGACAAGATTCTTTGGGTAAATCTGATATCTTTTGTTAGACCAACTAAATAGTTGGAAAAACTGTTTTGCAATTTTTCAGGTACAAACACCCTTCTTCAGGCATGGGAAGAGTATTTGGAGTAGGAGCTAAACAAGATAATTGTCACCAAACTTCTGTTTTTCAGCAAGATTCCTCTTCCTTCTATTTATATTTTTGGTACCTTTTGTCAAAGGATCTGAGTCTTTCATGAAAACTAATTGCACCTCACACAATCCTGTCAGCTAGCTATTAGACTTGTTTTGGTGGAAGAACAGGAAATGGTTTCTAAGGAGCATGTTAACCTGCTGCAGCTAAAATGAAAAACCTTTCTTAAATCTGTAAATTTTCAGCGGTAGTTCTCAGCCTATGGTCCACAGATGCTTGGGGGTCTGCAGACTTTTTCTGAAGGATCCACGAAAGATGACTGTAATCAACCAAAAGTATGTGGATACCCAAATGTATAATTCAGAGGGGTCCAAACCTCCGTTCAAAATTTCCAAAGGAGTCTGCACCTCCATTTGAAATTTTTTAGGAGTCTGCAAATGGAAAAAAGTTTTTGAAAACCAGTGATCTAGAGAAATTGTATTGAAGATTTACTAGCTGGGCAAGGAATACTTTAGACCAGGGATTGTCAGCTTTTGCTGCTACTTAAAGTCCAGACTATGCCATTGGCCCCAGATTTCTGCCCCCAACTCCTTTCATCCCCCACCCCTTCCCAGAATGCCAAAGCCACATATGCCTAACTTTGCCATCCATTCAAGTCTGTAGGACATTGTGCTTCCGCTCTCCTGAGCTGCTGAGGGACCTGCACACCACAGGTTGCCACCTCCTGCTTTGGACTATTGATGTTGCCTTTCATTTAGTGAGTCTTGGAAAGCAAAGCACAGTCTAGCTTTCTGCTGGTCTTCTAATTTGCCAACAAACAGTTAAGAGACTAAATAAGATCACGTGGATAATCTTACATCTGTAGATCTGGTTGCCTACATCTGTCCTGGGTCAAATAATGAAAACCCTGACTTTTTATTTTAATTAATCAGCCTTAAAGAAGAAATGCAATTAGTGTCAGTCATTAAGGGCTTAGTTTTGATATGAAAAATGCATCTTATCTTGGCATTTTTATGAGATTTACTTTTATCAATTGAAGCTGTAATAGTGAGGCTTTTTGGCTTAATCAGAATGTTATGCAAGGAGCATGAGCAGTACAAAATTGTCTCTGTTAAGTCTCAAAATATATTTGTAAATGAGGAGTCAAGTGCATATGTCTCCTGTCCCGCAGGTTTTGGTTCTGGGCTATCTGCTATTTAACATTATAAATGACCTAGAAGGAAATGTGTTTGCAAACTTAGGAGCAAGTTCAGAAGTGATTGAAGTGATAGACTAAAGAGAACAAGTCTTTAGTTCTGTTTGAATTGCTTAATAAACTGGGCGCACACACACATTGGTTTTTAATATGGCTAAATATTAAGATATGCATTAAGTAACACAGAAAATGGGCCATTCTTGTGGAATGGGGTGACTGAAAAGGACTTAGTAGGATTTCCTGTTGGGTAATCCACTATAGAGAGCTTCCCAGTATGCCCAACAGGGTTAATACAACTTTTTTTCACCTCTGTCTAGAATTAGCATGACCTATGTGGCACATATTGTCCACTTCTGGAGCCACCAGTTTAAGAAATGTGATAGTTTGGAGAGTGTTCAGGAAAGAGACTTAAGAATATTGAGCTGAACAGACTGAGCTCTTCAAGGCTTACTTGTTAATCAATTATTATGACCAATGTGGGGAACAGAAGTCTGATGATGGAGGACCTTTTTAGCTGGTAGAAAAATAAATATAATGATATCTAGGGCCTGGATGTCAAAGTTGACAGTTGGACTAAAAGTAAAGCTGAATTTGTAAATTAGTCATTTAAAATGGGGGTAATTAATGATTAAGTAATGGGTTAGCTTTTATGTGGGGGAAAATTCAATATAATTTGGTGGTTTTTCTAAGAGGTATGCTTCAGTTTAAAAAGAAAGTAAATGTATGGCCTGTGTTATTTAAGAGGTCACTGCCTTAAATATGACCTGCCTAAACAACTCATATATATGTTGAAGGGAAAGTGTGTGAAATAACATTTGACCAGTGGATGATATTGTCAATCTTTGGAAAGCCCTGTGAACAAGAGATAAACTAATAGTTTCACTATCCTGTTCTTATGAACTGAGTAAATTGCAAAAATGTTTGCTACAGTGAGATGGGAAAGTAAATACTAAACTACAAGAAAAGACTAAAATAAAATAATCAAATGTTCTTACTAGATGCTTATAGCAAAGAAAATGTATGTAGAAATGATGGGAGAAAAATGCTTCTAGGGACATAAAATTTAATGGAGTCACTTACAAACAACTGGTTAGTGTTAGGGATGGGGAGCCTCAGTGTAGTTTATTTTGCATGTCTTGGAGAGAATTTTGTAAGGTTTTGAGAAAAAAAACGCATTACACTTGAGAAATAGCATGTGGTAATGTAACAAAATGGTTGCATGAATGTACAAATTGCAACATGTCACTTTTTTAAAACATTTTCCTTAAGCATAATCAAAATCTATTTGCTATGGACCTGTACAAGGATGTTGCAAGGACTTCTTCAGAGCTGTCATTGTTCACTTTTCCCTCACACACCATTTGCTTCAGATAGCAATGTTTGTATTTAAGAGAACCTTTCAGCCTTTTTCTTTTTCATTCCTTCAGGTAAATTTCAGATTTGAGGGTTTGGCCCGAAATTTCTTGGAAGTTAATGCCACTATATATTTTTCTCTTAGTTTCCTGGGGCTCACTAGAATGACACTGCTTCTTGGTGTTTAACTAAAGATAAAGTACCAATACTCCCAAAAGTTAATAATTAATAGGTATTGCTGTCGTGGGTTCAATTTTTCAGTGATTAAAAGCTTGTAAAATGTCGTCTTTTCTTCTCAGTGGAATTTGCCTCCCTGTGCAGGCAATTTCTACCTAATCCTTCTTTTCTTTTAATTTGTGGTAGAAATAATTGTGTATTAACCTTCCATTTCAAGGCTCATAGTTAATCTCCATTCTTCTGCTCTAATGTGCCATAGCCAATTTCTTGGCAACTTTGAGGTGATGCTTGGTTCTAAACCATATTCATTTCACTCTTGAAAAGTTTTACGTCCTATGTTTTCCATGGTGGACAAGTTTTGGCTGTACTGGGTTGTTATTCCATCTCTCCAGTTTCTCAATTTTTTTTTTTTATTCCCAGTACCTTAAATCTTGATCAGTATTGAATATTTTTTCACACTTAATTCAGGATTTTCTTCTACGTATATTTGTAATTTTGTTTGTCAAGATAACCTGCAATCATGTTTCAGTGAAGTTGTAACGTGATTTACTTGTAGTTCTAGAACTGACCTGTATTACCAACCTGCAGCATATGTGCCACAAGTGGCACTGGCTTCTGCAGCATGCAGCTAGTCAGGGAGGCAATGTGGAACCCAGCAGCAGATGGGTCAGAAAGCAGAGCATCAGATCGGGCAGAGGATGAGAATCAGTGTGGCACTTGGGGAGGCTGTGGGTCTAATCTATGGCACACCTGCCAAAAAAACTGCATTATAAAATGTGCCCATCTCTAGAGAGCTTCAAGTTGACAGTAACGCTACACTGAGATGCCACCTAAGATATAAGAATAGACAAACATCAGATTATTGTTCTTATTTTCTTTATTTGCTCTGTATTTTAAACCTGAAGAATGCAGGCCCTACTCGACTCAACAGGTTAGAAAGCAGCTCCTGTCTCTGACCTTCTTGCCAGGGGTCCCTGCAACTTCTGTTCCATTGCATTTTCCACTCAGCTCCAAGTGAATATTTGCATCCTATCAGACATAAAGATACTGTTTCTGATTTAATTTCCTCACTGTGAAAAATGTCCTTCCCTCAATAGCCAGATGTTCTTCTCACCACAGGCTTCTCTTTTTAAAATGTCAGTTCATCAGTCTCATGGGGCCTGTTTCTCAGACCACATCTACAAGGGTTTCTTTAATTGGCTATCAAATATACCCATGTTGGATGCTAATTCTCCACAATAATTTCTCTCAGCCAGTTAGGCTCTGAGCCTTTCTAAGATATGAAGTTCATTGTTTAGAGTGACATTTGAAAATTATTTTCATGCGAGGCAATCCTGACCCCATTATATAAGAAAGACTTGTATCAAATGCCACAGTTCATATAACCATACGGACTATAAGGTTAGATACAGCTTGATGCTACATATATGTAGAGACTGCATATGTCATATCAGTAAAACAGACTCAAGAAAATGTGCGACATTCCATGAGCACCTCAAAATATTGTAGGTCTATGACACCACAGTTTTAGGCTGGCAGCATCCCATGGAGAACATTTCATTTTTTTTCTTTAAAAGCAAAACGAAGAAATTAAAAAAAAAAAAAAAAAAAAAAATTCCAGCCTACTAAGACTTCAGTGTTGCCTACTTAAATTTCTGATGGATGAAGTATTTTTGGCACGATGGATTTGCACAGGAAAAACTCTAAGAAAAAGATATTATGAATTTTCATTCTATATTGCTTAAAGTGGAATACGTTCTCTTGTGTCTTGTGTAGAGGCAAACTCTTAACTTCAGTTGAAAAGAGATTTTTCAGACCTGGTGACAACTGCCTCTCTTTGGGAAAGTTTTTTTTTTTTTCTTGTGCTCTCCTGTAAAGGATTGCAGTTGAGCTGCTCCTTATGCTTTGATACTTTAAGGTTTGGATGCTCCCAAGTCTTTAATATTCTTTAAGTCTCTTTCAGAAAATGTACACTTTCTTTTTGTGTTTGACTCCTGAGTGGGAACAAGAACTATGTGCTAGACCTAAGTTTCTCTGACCTATGGGCCTCTGAGAGATGATGTATTTGAATCTTGGTTTGTGGAATTGAAATATCTGGGATTTGTTTCTTCATGGGAGGATGTGGTTTCCTTGTCTTCCGGGTTGGAAAGTCCCTGTTGCCTGTTGGATTTGTTCTTTTTTTTTTTTTTTTTTTTTGTCTTGGACTTAAAACAGGAACAGAAAAAGTGCAAAGAAAAGCAATAGGTCTCTGTCCTGGAGAACTGGGTATAGATTCATGGATAGCTTAACACCTTTTAATGTCAAAAATCTCATTCTAATTCATCCCTTTAACTAAAGACCAATGCTCTTGAGTAGGGGTTTCTGCTCACAAGTCTGAACTGTACCAGAACTAAAATATTGGGGATATTGTATTCCCTTGGCCTATGGATATTGTTTGATTGCAGAATTCTAAGAGTGCTTCAAAATGCCATGACAGGAGACTTTGGAGAACTGTTAATCACTCGGGGAGGAGAAGAGAGGGGGAACTGATAGCATCACCAAATACAGAAGTTAGGAGATCCTTTGGGAAATCTGTTTGATCTAGAGTGAGAGCCTTAAAAAGAGCAGAGCTATCTGACTGAGTCTTAAGGAGATTATATGGGAGGTAACACTGGCCTTTAGAGTCGAGTTATCTGGAGCTTGAAATACCTAATCTTGGCTACTTAGTGATGTGCTTGAAGAAGTAGGCAATGAACAATGTGACCTCCACCTGAAAATTGAAAGGGAGTAGACCTTGCCCATGCTGTTGAGAGGCTCTTTTTTTTTTTTTTTTTTCTTCCAAAAGTAGAGGCTGAGCCTTCAGGGGTTTAGGTTGTAGCTGTGTTGGTCTAAGGACATAGGCAGACAAGGTTCCTTGGGTGAATTTGATATCTTTTAATAGACCAACCCAAATAGTTGGAGATTATTTATTAAGCAAGCTTTGGAGTTCAAAAACCCTTTGTCAGGCTAAGGAAGTTTCAGCAGTTGGTGTGTGTTCTTCCTGGATGGAATGAAAAGGGCATGCTCCATCTAGTGTTATAGATGAGTGAAACAAGAACATATTTTTTTAGAATATAAATATTTGGAGCCTCTTGCCAAAAGAATCTAGGCAAAGTTGTATCCTTCTGCCAGTTAATTCCTTCATAAAAAGCTGAAGCCATCCATCTTGGGTAGAGGCAGAAGGCTGTCTGGACAAGGTATTGGTGTCAGCATACGAGAGCATGCATCTCAAGGAGCGAGAAAGTACTGAAAGTCGCTGATGGCTCTTCTGTCTACCTATTTAGAATAGTGGTCCAGATTATTAATGGTGTGGAAGCAGAAATCATTATATTGACCTTTCATAGCTTTCCATCTAAACTACTGCATTTTTCTTTTATTCCAAATCTGTGATGAGTGAAAAAGCGCAGAGTGCTGTTAACTATCCTTGATAATAGCGGCAATACTATATTACCTTGTTTTCTTTATTTTCTTGTAGTTTAAAGGTAGAAAATTGCATCAATACTGTAAATTATTCATGAATTCTCTCTCCACTACAGCTCTTGCCTAGTTCCCATCTTATTTCTAACTTGCTGTAACTTTTTTTGCAATGCTGGTTTTTCTTGTCTGGGATAAATCTCCATCTTTCAGATATTCTTTCAAAGTTAATATGAGTGGGTATAGTGGTTTTATATGGTATGAGTCAGAATTTTTGAAATGCTCTAATGTAGCACTCAGATTACCAAAAAATATTTAGAAAAAGTACTTCTTAACTGTTAAATATTTATTGGCTTGGTTGTATATATAACACATTTGACTCGCCACCAAATGCTCATTGACCTATTTTTGTGTGTGTGTGTGGGGGGGGGGGGGGTGGACTGTCTTGGGAATTTGATATTACATACCACATGCACACATTACCATAATAATCAGGATTTGCCAGAAGGAGACTTCCAGAGCCAGATATGGAAAGTCTGTCTTTGTCCTCAAAAGGCTAATGTAGTAATCGCTTCTCGGCCTCTTGAAGGCTCAGATCAGCTGATAACATATACTTCCAAGATCAGTCTACTTAGGGTCTCGGAAAAAGTGAGTTTGGTTGTAAATACTAGTTCAGGCAGAATTTCAACAAAAAAAAGAGAGAGCAAGATAACTTCTTCTGTAATCTAAGTAGAACTTAATGCCTTTTTATGGCATTATTTTCATAATGCCATAAGATGAAAGAAGACGTGTGAGAGGAGCAGGTTACCAATAAATAACCTTTTCAGATGTGGGGTTTGTGTGCTGAAACATGACAAGCTGGCAAGACTAGAAATAGCTTCACAGATGGTACTTCGCAATATACCAAACAGCTTTCCTCTCATGCACTCTTTTTTTTTTTTTTCTTTTTCTGTGTGACAGTTGCATTATCCAATAGCTGCTTAGAGACGGCAAAATGGCAAGTATGAATTCAGCTCCCAGGAGGCTGGGAGGTCAGACGTCAGTACTGCACTACGCATGGCTGAGTCAGTGACTGTGAGAATGCATTGAATTAATATCTAGGGGGTTTGCGTTTCTTAACAGTTAATGGACTGTATAGCTAGAATTTGGTTACCCTTGAGGGTAAGAAGATGTTAGAGGAAAAAGTCAGGCTGGCTAATGATGCAGTGAAGTACTGAGGAGATGATGGAAATATCAAATATGCTGAACTTAGCAAGTAATGCCAGAGAATGCTGATCTGGCTTTCAAAGCTGCCTTCTTGGAAGGAGCAGAATTCCTTTGTGCTCTATTTTCAAAATTATTTCCATGCTTATGTATTTCTTCCTTGATACATACAACAGGAAGGTGCGTATCCATTCATAGGAATAATTTATGGGCAGTATAGAGCAGGAGGGAGAGTACAGAGATATACATAGTGTCCTTTGTATATCCTAGGCAGTGCTCTTTGTCAGACGACAATTACATTTTTCTGGAGGCGGGGTGGTGTGATCATTGTCACTTCTATGGTAAGTCGCTTAGAATCAGAGAAGATACTTTAAAAAGTCTTATAATGGTATAAGATCCCTTTTCTGAAAGAGGTAATTACATGAATACAAACACCGTTCCTATGAAAAAGATGGCTCTAAGTTAGTATATTAAGGGAGTTTGTTACATAGAAGCCTTAAATTAAATAGAACTGAAGAAAAATTGTAGGAAGGATTTTTATTTTTTTTTAAAGTCTTTCATTGTTGGCTCAGTTTTTAATTGACTACATTATTTTGCTTGTTCATATGTGCCAATTTACTATGATTATATTTAGGTGATGAAAGATATTGTTGCTTTGCAAGTTAATGGATCCTTTTTTTTAATTGTTTGGTATCAAGTATTACTTTCAGATTAAAAAAAATTATTGACCAATATTTCTGAAAGGATTTTTTAAAAAAAAATCCTTCCATGGTTGCATTCAAGTGTGCAGTTTTAATTTGGAATGGGGCTTTCAGCATGTTAAAACTAAGCCTCAGTTTTTTTGCCTGACTGCAGAAATAAAAGAAACATCATGCTACTTTGACAAATCTGCCATTTTGACAGGAGTTGTTCTGCACTCAACTCCCTTGCATAGGTTTTTTTGGTTAAATAAAGGGTGAAGGTTATATTTTTGTAGTGTCTACTTTTAAAACGCTTAAGTGTTAGGGAGATGGAGTGTTCTTAATTCGTGATGGTAAGGTAGGTTACTGGTCCTGAAGTTTTTTTTATGAGTGCACAAGTATTCTCACAAAATTACTTTTATGGCTAGGAAATCTGACTTCCTAAATATAAAAATAGTTGCAATAACATGTTTTCTTATAGAAATGTAGCTGATTAAAGTAAGGCACTTCAGAGTTAAATCTTTGTCCTCCTTAACTTTGCACTTTATACAATGTCTTGAGTATCTTTCTGGTGACTGAAGTTTAATGAGGTTTTTTTCCCCTCTGATTGTTCTTGTCCCTTGATAATTCAAAAATAATGTTTTTTTGAGTAAGTGCATTGACATGCGTGCATACAGTTTTTTTTTTTTTAAAGATGCTTTCAGAGTTCTGCTTTGAAAAATTGCCATCTTTCCCTATTGTGTGATCAAGAGACTTAGCTACCAGATTTATTACTTTTTTAATAACGCAGGTATAGGTTGTTTTTTGCCAGGAGTCAAACTGAAAGTGTTAAATAAATATATCCCTTGTACAGCAAACTGAAATGTCTAAATGGAAGTCACTCAAGTTCGGAGTGAATTAAGATGTGCAATTGCAGTGCTTCTTTTAGACACTGCCATATTATGGGCAAAGCCACAGCTCTTCATGGATTAACTTTCTAATTAATGCTGTGTGACAATTTTGTGCTGAAGAGACCAAGGCTGTAGCTATGTGGGGAATTTCAACCATTAGTTAGCTCAGGGGTGAGCAAAATGGCAGATCCAACTGGCAGCTGGATTCCATTTCCTAGCAACCCCTAGCAGCAGCACTGTGACAGCATGGGGCCAGGGTTTATGTGGAGACTGGCCCTGCACGCTAGCAGGGTACGCAGCTGGGCTGGGAGCTGCTCTGGGGTTGGGATCTCACAGTGGTGATAGCATGGTCCAGAGTTGACACAGAAGCCAGATCCTCTGCTTGCATGCCCTTGCCCTGGGCCTATGGGCAGCAGATCACAGCTCTGTCCTGGCTCTGGACCACGTTACAACCGCCACAAGATCTCAGTCCTAGAGCAGCACTGCTGGGGCTGGTCTCCATGGAAACCCTGGCACTGCACCGTCATGGTGCTGCCACTACTGGGGTCTCTATGGAAATCAGTGAGCAGGAGCTTCTGGAAAATGGAGTCTACTGTGGGCTGGACTTCACCCGTCCCAGAGTTAACCTCTTGTCTAGATCAGTGGTTCTCAACATTTTTAGACTATGGACTGGCAAACTGTGGACCAGAATACTGAGTACAAAAAAACAGGTTGGCTTTTGGTCCGTGGTATGCCAGTCACTTCTGGACTTCCATTCCAGCAGCCAACCCTTCACAGCCTGGCACCAGGCCATGGCCCAGGGGTTGAGAACCTGTGGTCTAGATGTGCTGGTACAAACCTCTAGTGTATGGAATAGTTGAAGTGGCTATAAATGGCAGTTGTCACTGGCACAACCTGGGGGCTGCTCGACTTTTGTTAAGAGGCTTTTTCACCAGTGTAACGGAGCTCTAGCAACACACCTATTTTGCAGAAAATCCCAGTATGTATCTGGGGGCTTGTCTAAACTAGCATGATTATGCTGTTGGTTGAAATCCTGCTGCAGACAAAGCCAGATATGTGATGATCCAACCTACTTGAATATGTTTGCTAGTATACTTCCAAGTGTTATAAATTTAAACTATAGTACACTAATCAAATGAATGCAACATATTTCTCTTTTGCGTTTGCTAACTAGCATAAATTACTCTAAACCAGTCTCTTGGGTATTGGTGAGATTCTAGCACCTACACATACTCACTAAGGCTGCAGGGGACAGGTTTATTTTTAAAACTGATAATTTGTTAACTTTAATTTTAGTGGATAGTAATTGCATTTTTTTGTGGCTTTTTTTTTTCTGAATCCATTATCTTTTTTTTTTTTAAGCTGGTTCTGCTGATTCTTGTATTTTAAGTTGTTTTTGTGATACTGTTTTTACTTTTGTAATTTTTTAACAACTTAAAATACAGTTCACATTATTCATGCTTCAGGCTGAATGAAATAAAATTGTACTATTCAGCTGAACTTTTCATAGCGTCCCAGGTACTAGCCTAAATGCTACATTTCCAGTTTCGCAATATTAAATGGTAAAATAAATTTAAAGTTATTTAATTGACCTAGGGTTAGAAAAATCTTAGAGGGAAAAAAAAAACCACATCAGATTATTAACTCCAGTTTTACAGTCCAAAGCATGAGGCTGAGCTTCCCATCCATTTTTTAATTAATATTGCTTACTGGTTAAACATGTTAGTATTTCAGTAACGATATTCTTTTTTTCTGTAGCATACATGATCAGATGAATGGAACTTTTCACTTGGACAGGTAGATTCAACTGCCCAAGTTAACATTTTTTTCTGAATGTTTCTTGATTTGTTTCAACAATGAGATGAACATTTGACACTTAAGGGGCTGTAATTAAAATGGAAGATGGTGTAGTGTTTCAGTCTGCTTTGCATACTTGAGTTTTACATTTATATGCTACCAACTGGTCATTTGTCCGTTCCATTCCATCCCATCCTGTCCTGCTCATTCTTCTGTCCCCCATCCTAGGATTCTTCATATGTGCCTGTGTCCACAAGTGCAGCTGGGAATAGTTGAGCATCCCTGCTATAGAGGGAAGGTGAAGAAATAGCACTTCAAATGGACTTTTAAATCTTATCCAAAAAGCATTCCCAGTAACATAATAACTCAATAGTAAGATGTTTGAGTCGGGAATGACTAATAAGGAAGTCTGTTTCTAATTTGAATCAGCACTATTTCCTGTAGCACCCATTCTTTTTGATTCTTCTGTCCAGCAATCCTTGATCAAAACTCACCCTGGTTTGTTAAAAACTCTTGAGATCACTGCCTGGGAGGTAATGTGCCTGTAAATAACTTGTTTGTGGGCTGTTTGAAGGACTTCTTCCTTTTAACTAGGGATGAAACGGGTTCCTACGCTAGGGAATAGTACAGTAAAATCTGTTTCCATTGTCTAGGACAGCAGTCTGCAACCTTTTTAGGCTTCAGGCTAAGGTGACCCAATTTGTGTTGGAGACCGTGCTGCAGCTGGTGCTTCTTTCCACAGCAGCAGGTGGAGAGTGCCTCCAGCCCCACATCCAAGGGCCAGGTCCAGCCTGCAGGCAGTAGGTTGCTTTCCCATATGTATGAGGATGAACTTAGTTTCCTTGACTCATGTCTCTTGCACCAAAGCCTATCGTTTACACAGTATAACAGGAAAAAGGCAGTCTTATCTCCTTGCTGTGGGGCTGTGTTTTCATCATTTGAAATATTGTCCAGAAGCAAACCTGGCATTGTGGATATAATGACTCCGTAGTTGATTTTCCATGCTTGGTTTTTTCTTGTCCCTTGAGCCAAGTTGCGTAGATCAGGGGTCAGCAAGTTTGTATCTGGCCCATTGAACGGTGGCATTCAGTAGCGGGTACCAGAGGCTTTGGCAGAGGGGAGCTCTCCGCTTGCCTTGTGGCAGTCAGGTGCCTGGGGCTCCAGTGGAGGGAGCTTTCCCTGTGCCGTACTGCAGCTGGGCCGCATAGGCTCTAGCAGAGTGGGACTGCCAACCAGCTGCAATGTAGTATCAGTGTCAGGGACAAATCTTGGAGGTGACTGGGTCCTAGTGCTTGTAGTCTTTAGGCCCAAGGTTCACCCATTCTGGCTCACACTGGGGAAACATTGCTGACCTTTGTAGGTAGTTATTAGATGTGCTAACACTTTTCTTTCACAGATGGAGGTCCTCTATGTACATGACCTCTGAGTTGAGGCTGTCTAATTTTGATGCGACTGGGTGTCAAGCTCCATGCAAGCTGCACCAGTGGGGCTGAACATCCCTTTTTGTGCAATGGTGTAAGCTATGGCCCCTTCCCCCAGCTCCCTTGCTCTGGGTGCCCAGGTGGATGGTGCTGCTTCTCTTGCTGCATAGCGGTGGGTGGTCTTGATCCTCCTCCTAACTCAGTAGCCACAGGCTCTTCCACTGTGCCATGCCATGCCATGAGCTTCTTCAGCACTGAAATCTATGCCATGCCACAACCTGGATAGGCACAGAAAGCTGAAACGGGATGGATAGCCTGGAGCTCTTGGCTGCTGCCAAGAGCAGTGAGTAGGAGCTGGGGGAGTGGCAGATTAACTGTTCATAGGCCACCATTCTGACCAGGGGTGGGCAAAATACGGCCCACGGCCTGGATGCGGCCCACTGGGGCATTCTATCTGGCCCGCAAGGCCCCTATAAAATTTAGAAAATTAATACTCATCTGCCACTGGCTCCCTGTCATGTAGCCCTTGATGGCTTGCCAAAACTTAGTAAGTGGCCCTCTGCTTGAAATGATTGTCTGCCTCTGATTCAGACAGACCTGCTCTGAGCTGTCTTTCCCTTGCTGAGGCACTGTAGGAACTTTTCCATAATACACAGTGCAAACTCGGCATATTAGATTAGTGTAAAAACTATGGATTTTTATTGCTAATCTGGTTTTAACCCTAGGCTGCCATCCCATCATTTCTTTTCTCTTCTGCAGATATTTTGCAATACTGACTCTGTAAATGCAAATACCTTCATAAGGAAAAGGGGAGAGGGTTTTCAGACTTCACTTTGGAAACTTCTCCTGCAAATATTATTTTTGTGGTGAGCTTAACTTGTATTCGCCTTTCCCAGTAGAAAAATAAAACAGGACACTATAGTAATCCTTAAATCTTGATAATAAACGCTTACTTTGGAATATGCTTACATCTATATTGTATGTCTTACAAAAATACTGTTTCTATTGAAGAGGCCACTTGAATTTTGTTCATTTTGGAATATATATCTGATCCTCATTCTCCTTAAACAAGACTAAGTTTTTGACATTGTTCAGTAATTTCTTGGCCAGCTTCACATCCAGAAAATAAGGTATACAGTGTATTTTAAGCTTGGCAGGAAACAGTATTGCAGTAGTTTTTCTCTGCACCACATTTCTCCTTTATCAGTATGAACTTTTTTTCCTTGGCCCCTTGCTCAGTGTGGGTGAGGAAGAAATATAGATTCATTTAAATTCTATTTGATACATGGAAAATTAAAAGTTTACATCTCATTAATAGTACATTCCATCACTTTCTTTTGGGTATTCAGTAGCCTCTTTTTGTGTTGGATCAGACTTGATATCAAGCCTAACTAGTGATGATAATTAAGATTTTTGTTTTACTGTCTTTAAAATTGTATGTTGCATCTATCATTGTAGTATTGGAAACTGAAATGTGCCATGCTGGGTGCTTAACTTTTTTTTGAGTAATTTTTTTAGTTTCTTGCCTCTACTTGGATAATTTCTAATCACTTCTAAATCAAGTTTTCAGAAACTTACTGCTCTAGCTTGTGCATTTTTATAAAATGCCCTGTTCAGTTCTTAGCTGGGTCATCTAGTTACTGCCTTCGAATGCAATAATTTCTTTAGCCTCTCTTCTTTGCGATTGTTGTGTGGGTTTCATAAATTAGTAAGCAAGTGGCTTTTTGAGGCCTCTCTTGGTCCTAAACAAATAGAAAACAACTGGGTGCGCACATTATAGGATTTATTGGCTAATTCTGTACTAGATTAAAGTTGTTTGTATTGTTTTGTAGGATTTTGATATCCAATAAAATAGGGTAAACGGGTAGAGACTTTTGGAGCTGATAGATATCCGATTTTTGGCAGCATATTGGCCAATATTGATTTGCTATCTGATCTAGTATGGCAAGCCATCTCCAGCTGGTTAACCTGTTGTGGTGGAAGGGGAGTGGGGAGGAAAGAGGTGTGGGGGGACAGATCAAGGCTCTCACGGTAAGAGAGGGAGGGGGCTGAGGCAGGTGCTGCCAGGGTGGGACATGGGACAGAGGCATGGCTTGTGGGTGGGGCAGCTCTTGCTGCTGCTTGCACCCCAGAAGGGGGGCGGGGCATGTGCCCCCAGATCTGTGCGGGCTGGAGCTGGGCTACTCTTCCTGGGGGCTGGGTTTGGAGCGGGACTACAGAGAAGACTGCAGCCACACCAGATTTTGCCGTAGCTCCCTCCCAGCACTGCCACTGCCACGCACCCAAGGCAGCCTGGTTCAACCTCCATGTCCTCCTGCATGCCGGGAAGAGCCGGGGTTGTGCCAGGCATGTAGCAGTGCTGGGAGGGAGCTATGGTGAAATCTGGGGTGACTTCAGTCACCTCTAGCCCCAGCTCTGAGTCTGGACCCTGGTGAGAAGAGCCCAGCTCTAGCCCACAGCTCTAGCCTACCTGCTTGCCCCACACAGATCTGGGGGCACATGGCTTTCCTTCCTTCCCCCCCTTCCTCCCCAGGGTGCAAGCAGCAACAGGAGCCATTTCCCAAACACTCTCACTCTCTCACAAGCTGCACCCCTGTCGTATGCCCTGCCCTGGCTGGGCAGTGCCTGCCTATGCCCCCTCCCTCCCTCCCTCACCACAGGGGACTTAATCTATCCCCCTCTCCCCTTCCACTACAACAGACTTACCAGTTATAGGCAGCTCCCCACGCTGCCAGCCAGCTCTGCTCTGCTTGAGCGCTGCACTGCAGCTGTGTGTACACACTGGCATTTATTGGCCAAATTATCAGCCCCATTGGATCAATTTCTAATGCAGCTAATTTTCTTTATATTGGTACTAATCCGATATCAGACCGATGTATTGGTGCACTTCTACAATAAAAAGATCAGGAACTTAAGTCATGTCTATGCTGATAGGAGCGTAGCTAAGAAGCTGATTTAAATGTTTCCACATAGTCCTTCTAGGACTCGTGTATCATGTTGCAGTAGTGGGAATAAAAACGTATTTTAAAGTGCCATAAACTAAGTATCTTTCTTTGATACAGTTTGAAATTATGCACCTTGAAACTTTTGCATGTGTGAGTAACTCAGTCTATTTATTTAAATGGAGAAATGCAACATAATATGACCTGCATTAGCCTTGTGATTAAACTTTACCTTAGGCAGCCAAGCTAAAGTATATGCGAGTACATCTTACTAACAATACCATCAACCTTTCTTTTTTAACAACTTCAGTTTTAACGGCTTAGTTTGCTGGATTGGTGTGATTTGTGGGCTGCTTCATTTCCAATTTCTTTCAACTGGCAGAACAAAAAATGACTATTCATTTTTTTTTTTGTTTGTTTGTTTTTTCAGATGCCGAAGTAAGACTGAACCCTTCTCATACAATAAACTGAAAGGGATGTTTTACTTCAGAGGAACCAGAATAGGATTTTAGAATAATATATCCATCTTATTTATCTAAAAGTGTTCTCACAAGCCTCTTCAATTTTGCAATAAACCTGACCTTTTCCTTTTAATTGCATGGCATTGTCTTTGTAGCAAAGTGTGTGTGTGTGTGTGTGTTTTGTCTGTTTAACTATTTACTTACTATGTTGCAGTAATCTATTTTTCTTATATGCCTCAGTTCTGCTTTGGCTTTACAGGTCTGCAAATTATTTCTGTGAATTCAGATTCAAACCATGAAGCAGTCTGTGGCATTTTACTTTAGTTAGCTTTCAGTACTTAGTTCAGTGTTGTCTACATTGCCAGCCTTCTGCTGATAAACAGCAGCTACCCGAATGTGTCCCCATTCTTATGACTTCTCTTGGCTCAGTCACAGTGGTTGTGCTGCTGACATTGTGCGAGGTGGACTCTGGAAGAGACCAGCTGGTTTAAAGAGGCCACAGCCAGCCAGCAGAAAGCATGGGCACATCTCTAAGCACTTCTGGCAGCTTCACTGTGGCAACAGAAGCTTTCTGTTGCTTGCAGAATCGTAAAAAGGAAGGGTCTCTTTCACAATGGGGAGTGTGAGTCTGGATACACTAATAGTATTGCCCGTGGAACTTGAGTTCTGCTGGCCAAGCTGTGTAGGATTGACCACACCTAATTCTTGCTATTTGTTTGTGATTCTAAACAGTAGTCTGCAGGAGTGGAAATGTAGGAATGGTGTAGCAAAGAAGTGGAGGTAAGTAGCAAAATTAGTAGTTTTCAAGCCCCTTGAGTGAATTGCAAATACAGCTTTTGAATACTAAATGTATTCTGGGTTATTTCTGATTAAGATTGTAGATTGCTGAGTAGATACCTTTTTTTTTTTTTTTTTTTTTTTTTAGTACTCTATCTTGTGTTGCTAAAGGAGTAGACCATACAAAAATGAGCCTCCATGGTGCTAGTGGTGGACATGAGAGATCAAGAGACAGACGAAGGTCAAGTGATAGATCACGTGACTCATCCCATGAAAGAGTAGAGTCTCAGCTCACTCCATGCATCAGGAACGTTACTTCACCAACAAGACAGCATCATGGAGGTATGTTTAGAGTCTAATGCCTGTTTCAAAGATGTAATCCATTAATCTGGTTAGTTTTTTATTTACTTTTTCATTGTAGAAGAACAATATGGGGGGAGTCTTAAAAGTGTTGCTAATTGTTTGTTTTAACGCAGGCTTCCAGTACTACCAACATTTCTACTTGGTTAAGACATGATTTTTTCTCTCTGTAATTTTTTGGTTTGTCATTCCTATTTTTCATATGAGACTCCAGTATCAGTATGATGCTCTAGTATGGGGTGGCTAGCTTGCAGCATGAGTGCCACAGGCAGCCTGTGTGGGGCATGCCAAAGTATCAGGGAAGGGGCAGGCAATACAGCAGCAGATTAGGCAGGGAGCAGAAGGTAAAGTAGTGCATTAGGCAGGGAGCAAAGGGCAGAAAGCAGAGCAGGAGATCAGCAGGGAGGACCAAGTAGAGAGCAGAAAATAGGAAGGGGATTGGACTAGCACTGTGTGGGGATTCAGGGCTAACTTATGGCATGCCTGCCAAAAAGATTACCCCCTGGTGCTCTAATTTTCATAATTTCTAGGAAGTTACAATAAGCTATAAAATACATTGCTAGAGCATAGATCTAACTGTTAAAGTTTCTTAAATATTGTGGGGGGGGCTCCTGGAAAATGCCGCCGCCTTTTTATTTATTTTTTTTAAAGCCCTTCAGTTTGTTTGAACTCAGGAACTATTCAGTGCTGTTGTGGGAAAGAAGGGAGGAAGTGTGTATAGGGAGGGGGTGGTGTTTAACCAAACACTCTTCAACTTCTCTTTATTAATCATCAGTTTAATGATAAAATGGCAAGGCAGATGTTTATGTTCTTGCAGCTTGTGAAATTGTGAAGAAGTCTATATAAAATTTATTATTTTGAATATCTTTACTAAACCTTGTTCCTGTTACCTGTAACATCTCTCACCCCATGCCATTTCCTATCTTTTAAATAATTTTTACCACTTGACTCTGGACCTGGATGGATCAGGTTTGGGATGTTGAATTATTCTTTCCTCCCCCCCCACTTTTTTTTTTAATATAAAAACTTTTGACTTACAAGAAATCTTATTTAATACCTGTACTATTACAATCATAGTTCAATATTTTTTAAAATGTCATTACTGGTAGGGTATATTTTAATTTACAGAACCACTGTAGACAAAACACAGTATTGCAAATTAGATCCCGGTTCTCCAATCCAAACACTACTTATTATATAACTTTACTCAGAAATAATCCTATTGATTTAAGATTAGTCTTTAGATTGACACATGTACAAAAAGTTTTTTGCATCAGGGTACAAAACAGTATTTTTTTTTTAGAAGAAGGCTTTTTTTCCCCTTTGTCATTTCAGAAAGAGTTAACAATGTCAGCATTAACAAGAAACAGTAACATCAGCTGTTTATCAATTTCAAAAGCAGCTCTAAAAATGAGTGTCCTTGTATTTTACTATGTGATGCTTTTAAAAAAGCCGCGTTATTAAACCTCCACATCTTTTAATATATAGATACAAGTGCTGCTATTTAGTTTGTAGGTAAAAGAACATTATAGGCCAGATCCCAGCCTGAATTCAGAAGTAGAGGTGCACCGATGCATTAGTCTGATTATCAGATCAATGCCGATTGTAAAGAAAACTGGCTATATTGGATATCAGCCCAATGGGGCTGATAATTTGGCTGATAAATGCCTGTGCTGTGTGCAGCCACATCACAGCACTTAGGCACTGAAGGGCATAGCTGGCAGCATGGAGAGCTGCCTCCAGCTGGTAAGTCCGGTGTGGTAGAAGAGAACGGGGATGGGAAAGGGTATGCAGGAGAGGGTGCAGATCAATGCCCCCTGAGTGAGGAAAGGAGGGGGCAGGGCAGGTGCTTTGTGGGGGGGGCAGTGACTCTTCCCAGCAGGGGGAGTTTTGAGCCGGGGCTATGCCTGACAGCTGGGAGTAGAGTGGCAGTGAAACTTTGGGTGGATGCAGTATCTTCCCAGTGCCTGCTCAAAGCCCAGCCCCTGCCCTGCCCTGCCCTGTGCCCTCTTGGGGTGCAAACAGCAGTGGGAGCTGCTCCCCAGTCCCACCTGGGCAGCCCCTGTCCAACAGCCCCTGTGGCAAGGGATGGGGGGATGGATCTGCCCTCCCACACCCCTTCCTTCCCCTTCCACCACACTGAACTTACCTGCTGGAGGCAGCCATATCAGGTTGGTATTGGCCGATATGCATCCTTAAATATCGGCTTCCGGTATTGGCCCCCAAAATCTCTATTGGTGCACCCTTATTCAGAAGATAGTGTTTTTTTCACACGTGTGTCTGTGTGCGCACATGCATGTACTGCAACAGTGCAAGGAATACGAAAGCAGAGAGAAAGATGCAAAGAAAAACAAGTAGTCTTCCCAGAACTGATGCAGAATAGAGCATATGCTGTAGGTGTCCTTTTGAGAACTGCCTCAGTTCTGGAGAGTGTGAATGGCTCTGACAACTACTATATAGGCTAAGCAATTCAGCAATTATCACTGATTCCTGAAATCATTCAGCACAACAATAAAAAAAAAAAATAAAAAATGCTTTCTATACTTACTGGGCTGTATCTAAAAGCCTCTTACCACCTTTTTTAAATACAACATATCTCAGGGGGAAACTTACAGCATTCCTTCTGCTACCACCACTTTTTCTCTGCTGGTCGAAAGTTCTCCATTTAACTGTAATTTACTGTTTATAAACAAAATCTGATATCATACAGAAATGAGTTGTTTTATCAGTTGAAGCAGAACTAATTGCAGCTTTTACCATAAAAAAGGATTGAAATTGAAATGTAAACTCTGAAATCATTCTAAACCTTGTAGATGAAGCAGTGTTGTATTAAATATATATGCAATCCAGAAAGAAACACCAGCTAGTGTGTCTGGCCTATAATGTCTTCCGTACATACTGAATGTTCTCAACTTCTTGAGAAGAATACATAGTTTCTTTCCAAGTTGCTGGAACAGAGGCTGCCATCTTCAGTAAATAAATAAAAACATTAAAATAAGGAAACCTATAATAATTGGAACACTAAATAGAATTATTAGTTGCAGATGGAACAAAATTTGGGTGCAGTGCCAAATAGGTAACTTGAGTTTTTTTTCATTCATCTTTTTGTCTTTGATATAAGATAACCTAGGACTCTGCCTTTGCCCTTGCTTTTGATTTTCATTGTCTATTTTAGATCGTGAAAAGGATCACAGTTCATCTCGACCAAGTAGTCCTCGCCCTCAGAAAACCTCCCCAAATGGTTCCAGTGTTGGGAATAGCAGTAGAAACAGTAGCCAGTCAAGTTCAGATGGGAGCTGCAAGATTGGTGGGGAAATGGTATTTGTATATGAGAATGGAAAAGAAGGAGCTCGGAACGTACGGACCTCTGAACGAGTAACGCTTATAGTGGACAACACGAGATTTGTTGTAGACCCTTCCATCTTTACTGCACAGCCTAATACAATGTTGGGCAGGTTGGTCCCATTTTTATTGTATAATTACAGAATAGCATGTTCGAAATAACATTTCCTTGAAGCTATTTGAATTGCTTTAAAAAAAAAAAAAAGCCCGTGTGCTCAGTTGTTTTATATCAGTGGTGCTCAGTGTTTTTGATTGGTTGACTGGATGGCTAGTGCCCAGTCTGTCTGCAGCCTGGATCCAGCTGGTGACCCTGATCCAGTATCTGGGGCAGTTGCAGTGGGATCCCATCCAGCCTTGCGGAGCAACGGGAGAGGATAGGGGGCATGGCCCAATCCCAGTCCTGAGCCAGCTGAGGGGAGAGAGCCCTGATCTAACCGCAAGGGTGGGGAGGGGGCCATGGTCTTGCCTGGCCAGGCCCCAACCTGCTGTGCAGGGCTTGGGGATTTTGGAATTTGACAGGGGCCATATTGAATGTAACTGCTCCCGTGCTGCCAAATTTCTCGACTTGTGGGAAGCCCCGTCGGCCAGATTCTAAGGCTCCGCAGACCGCATTTGGTCAGTGAGCTGGAGGTTGAGCACCCCATTTTATATTTATTTACCTTTCAAATACAAAAAAGCAACGCAACTGAATTTTATTCTACTGGCTGCATGTGATTTTTATGACCAAGTTAGTAACAATTTAAATTTATAGGGAGAAACTTGTGAAATGGAACTGTTGCTAATAAACTATCCAAGCAAAAGCTCAGTATTCATTTATAAATTGGAAGCACTGTTTTAGTACTCCTTTTTTTTATGGCTGTTTCCAAAATCAGCACAAGGCTTTCCAACTAGCTCTGAATTGAAGCAGTGAGCATAAGGGATTAGCTGGACAATTTCTGTGCGTCTTTCCTTTCATAGCAGAAAACAAGGAACATAACTAGTGTTTGGAATACAATGAAATAAATCTTTTTAGGAAAATATGGATTATCTTGTTCCAGTTGCCAAATCTTAAAGATACTGAAAGCCATTACATTCTTGTCCTTGCTTACAGTTTTCTCTTTCTGTAAGCCTGAGTGGTGATGTCCTTGCAATAAGAGCTGTTATCAGTGTCGGCAAAAAGCTAGCATCCTTAAGTATGTTGCAGATAGTTGAATGACTTTCATATTCTGGGTATGAGTTTTAAATTTAGTAAGAAAAGACCCTGTGGCTCATTCAGTGTAGCTCTGGGTAGTCCCTCAAATTCCCTGTATAAATGGTGGGCCATTTACTGTGGTGGTAAGTGGCACGTGTCCATGTTAAAGCACTTTGTTTTGTGTGCTGAGACAGAGCAGATGTGCCAGTCTCTCATTGAGTCTTGAGGTGTGCTCATGTGAGACTTAATTGTCTGTTAGCACATGTCCTAGGTGTCATAACTTAAGGCAGGTGGCAGTGCCTATTGAGCTGTAGGGGTGTTGTTGTTTTTTTTTTGAAAACAGGAGGGAGAATCTTGCCTGATGCTCCATATTCCATCTCTGGCTTCCTTTCTTCTTAGGAAAAAATGAGGTGATGTCATAAATGAAAGGAATGTGCTTGATGTCTTTGTGCACGTTAACAGAAATTGCATATCCATGTAAAGCAACATAACAGAATAGTTGCCCTTGATACTGACTTAAAGTACAGATGGATATACAATGACTGACAGGGTAGAATTTTCCAATTGGCAAACACTGTTAAATGAATTCATCTATCCTCAGGGACTGGTCAAAAGAACAAGCTTATTCTACATTTCTGCAGGTTCAAAACTAGGTTAATAAAACCTATGGAAGTAGTGTTTTAAAAATAACTCTATTTTAAAGCTGCTTCTTGTCTGTAATAGCATATGAGGCACTGAGTAAAACTTTCAGGTTTCAGGCATGGGCTTTTACCCATTTACTTGAAACTGAAAGAATGAGCAAAGCTTAAGTAGAGAGCGTCTACTAGGCTTTGCCTCAAGCCTAGTATACAATGAGCTTTTCTCTTTCTTCATCCTAAAATTGACTTCCTTTTTTAAAAGGGCATTTATATAAAAGTTCCACTTTACTCACTGAACTAGTTCTACCCCTTGTTAATACAAGAGTTATTTGGAATCAGTATTTACTGTGTACATGTACATCTAGAAGGAACACTGACAACTGGGTGCTTTCAAAAAGCAAAATATAAAAGCTAGATCATAGTGCTGTGGTAAATAAAGCAGAGGTGCACTGGTATCTTGGTCGCATATCAGATCGGCAGTGATAAAAGGAAAATTAACATTATTGACTATCGGCTTTTTTTTTAATGTCACTAATTGAATGCCATGTGCTTGTGCATAGCTGCATTCATGCACGTGGCCAGGAATGCAGCATGTTAGGTTGGGAGAGCATTACCCTTCAGGTAAGTCTGGTAGAGGGGAAGGGGTATGTGTGTGTTGGGGGGGAGGGTGGTGTAGATCAAGGCCCCCATGGTGAGAGAGGGAGTGTGGGGCAGGGGCAGGTGCTGCCCAGCCAGGGCAGTAAATGGGACCCACCCCCCACACCCAGGGCTGAGAGCATGACAGAGCACGCGTGGCTCTATCCTGCTCCTGGTTCTGGAGGGTCCCATTCTCTGCCCTGGCTGGGCAGTGCTTATCGTTGCCTTGCTCGCTCCCTCTCTCCCAATGGGGGCCTCAATCTGTCCTCCCTCCTTGTCCTCCCCACACCCTTTCCCCTCTTTAGACTTACCTGCAGGGCGCTGCCAGGCTGCATTCCTGTACATCAGCTTTCAGATTGGTATCAGCTGATATGCCTGGTGAATAATTTATCAGTATCAGCCAAGAAAATCTTTATTGGTGCATCCCTAGTGTAAAAAAATAAATAAAATGTATGCCTTCAGGCCTTTTGTGTGTAAAAAAAAAAAAAAAAAAAAAAAAAAAAAATACAACCAAAGGTAGAATGTCAAATTGTGGATATGGTTTCTTTAAAAAGCATAAAATAGTTTGAACCTTAAACTATTGAAACCCAAAAAGGTAAGATTGAGGCCTACCTATTAGTCTTCTCTGTCTAGTCTCCTCTGTCTGTAGGATGCACAAGGACTTGACACTCAAAGTGTGTATTTTTTTTTTCTCTCAACTGGTATCTGACTTTTGTTAGACATCCAGATGCGTTGAGTTGTGTGTGTAGCTTCGCAGCAGAGACTTGTGCTTATGCCACATCACTATAATATTTGCAGGTTCATTCATTTATAACTGCCAGCGCTAACTACAATTTGTACAGTCTGAATAAGCTGTGGCACAGGCAAATCCTTTCATTGTAGAAGCCCATGTACCCCTTATAGGGGAAAACACATACAGGAATTGAGCAGAAAAGGACCAAGAAAAATAAGGGAAGGAAGATACAAGCCAAGGGGAGACGAGGAGAGGCGCAGTTGGAGGAGTATAATGGTAGTGATTGAGTGGCATTCCTGGGCACTTCTGCTCCCAGGCAAGGTCTGCTACGGAGGCCAGGCACGCAGTCTTTAGAGGAGTGCAGGCCTCTTGCTTCTGCAATGGAACAGAAGCAGTTTTCAAGGTAGCAACTCTGTGGGTTTATAGAGGGGCTCCATGCTGCCCTTTTCAGCTGGAGGAAGTTGGTGTTGGGACTTAAAGCACTGAAAGAAGAAATTTGGGATGTTTTATAGTGTGAGGAATAGATGAATGAACAAATCCTGAATAAAGTGCGAGGGGCTGGAGTTAGAGACAGACTGGCAACAAGTTGAATTGCTTAATTTTGGAGGAAAGATAAATGTTGTCTAGGACTCAGTCTGTACTTTTAAAATGTTTACCTTTTTAAACAGGTAGGTGGATGGTGTTTGAGGTGCCAGGTGTTTGATCTAATCCCCTTTTTAACAGAAAAAGCATTTCCCATGTCTTTTGATTTTTTTTTTTTTTTTTTCTCTACTGAAGTCTTTCAGGGCTGTTTGTGTGTCACTATATCACTTTTTTTTTCTTCTAACCTTGTTTTCAAGCAGATTTTCTTTTAAAAGATATAGGTAAGACTAGCCAAGGTAAATATGTGTTTAGATGCCCATTCTTCCAAGGAATTGAATGAAATGTTTCTGTTCTAAACCGTAAACAGGAGCATTCCTAGTTTGTGAAGCATGGAAGAATGGAGATTGCCTTTTCTACTTGAGCCCTACTATCTAGAAACAGTTTAACTTAGAGTCTGCATTTGCAGTGGGGGGGTTCCCCAGTGGTCTTAGCTCAGACTTAATTGAAGAGAATTAATCTGTAAAATCTTATTTATAGCTTATGAAACGGATCATTAAATCTCTGTCAAGTCCATTTGTAGTTTTATCATATCCAAAGTTTCTTGGAAATCTGAAATAAGTTTTAATTGTCATTTTCCTGAACAGGATGTTTGGATCTGGCAGAGAACATAACTTCACACGCCCTAATGAAAAGGGAGAGTATGAAGTAGCTGAAGGAATTGGCTCCACTGTGTTTCGTGCTATTTTGGTAAGCTTTTATTTCAGATAGCAGGGATGATGTGTGTATGACTTTACCTCCTGTTGGTTTAGATTTCTTGTCTCTCCCCCCCCCCCCCCCCCAAAAAAAATTGGAAAAATTGAACACTTGAGGTGAGGGGTGGAGTTTACGCAGCTGTAGAATACAAATTGGACAGCTTTTGGTGGTAATGTTTCTCTTTGCTTGTTGTGTGTCACTTTGTCTAAAACATAAGATTGTCAAAATATTAACTTTGTCAGAGGCTACCCCCTATATTTTTAAATACAGTTCTTCTATCTGTAGGTGTTGGGGTTTAGTGCAATCTCAAAAATCAAAGAACCTGGGAGGTTTTTGAACCAGGGCAAAAATTATTCAAAATACCATCTGGCTGTCTTATCAGCTCTCCTTGTTGTTTTTTTTTGTAGCAGAGTACACTTGTTAACATAACTTATTATAAAAAAAAAAAAAAAAAAAAAAAATTCTCCAGGTGGCGTATGTCCTGGCAGAAAATAGCATAATTCACTCTTTAAAGAGAATTAGGCCCCTCTAACTATTGCAGTGTGACTCGCCTACTGTTCCGCCTTGCTGCCTGAGCTGTGTTGCAGCAGAAACTGAATGATGTGTAAATAATAAACAGTATAAATTTAATTTATACTTTAAATGGTAAGTGCTAATAATAAAAGCCTAAAATGTCTAACATTTGAAATACTTAATCTAATTACCCTTCTACTGTGAATGCTTGGTAAATCTGAGGATAAATATGTTTTAATGTCTAATCATATAGTTCAGTCTCTTCTTTGGAAGGGGAGGGAGAGGGAACATAAAATTTATTAAAATGAAAGGGTCCTGTAATAAGAAATTAATTGTTTCTTATTAGTAGTTGGTTTTGCTTCAATAATTTATATATAAATTTGTTATAAGGATTACTACAAAACTGGGGTAATACGTTGTCCGGATGGAATATCTATTCCCGAACTAAGAGAAGCATGTGACTACCTGTGTATCTCCTTTGAATACAGTACTATCAAATGTAGAGATCTCAGTAAGTATGGATTCTTTGAAAACAGAATAGTAGTGAACAGATGTTAACATAAATCTAGGGTGTTTTTAAATTTTCTGATATTATAGTAAAATACTACTAGAATATAATCTGGAATGTATAAACAGTTGTGGGAATAAGATCAGTCTTTTCTTCCCATCTCCCCATGCACCAGAGCAGCTCATCTTTTCAATCAAGAGTCATTAAAAATTAAGCCCTTCCTTGTTCACTATTTCCCTGTGTAAAACTGAGAAATAGTAGCAGCTGGTTGACAGCACAAATCTTTCTGGGAACAAAGTCAAGAAGTGTGTACATAAAGCTCTCCTCATGTGTTACTTAATTAGAAATTGAGAGAAGCTATAATGATAACAGAAACACAGTCTTGTTTTTGCTGGCACAGCTGTTTTGGTCATAAATTGCACGTTATTGCATCTTAGAATTATTTCCAGTACTCCTAAACTTATTACTGGAATAAAATTCAAAATAATGTCCCATGTAAAGGGCCGGAGCTCACAAGTGTGAACTTTGTGGAAAGGCTGTATACAGCCACCTATGATACTGCCCAATGAGTTTCTTGGTGGTGTAACATCACTTGCTATGCCCTTAGCAGAAAGTAACATCTGAGGTTTAGGATGCTTTCTTTTGAACTTTAGAATTGAGATTCACTGTCTGCATTCATTGGTTCAAATACTTTTTTTTTATAAATAATTACAATATTAATGATTTTCAAGATCAGATTTATCCCTATACAACACTGAAATAATCAAATTATTGTATCTGACAGAGATAGCAAACTGCAAGACAGTCTTCCTAACAGACTTTTGACACACTTTCTTGGTAGTCAGTAAACTGAAAGGTGGTTCTGATTTTGCTCAGAACAAAGCACCGAACACAATGCCTTAGCTGGTTTGTTTTGTTTTTTTTTTTTCCTGTTCTGTTTTTAATTCCAACCAAACCTTCTTTAGCAAGCTTCCAAATAATAAAATCTTCTTGGGGTTTGATTTTTTTTTTTTTTTTTTTTTTAGGTGCTCTTATGCATGAATTATCAAATGATGGGGCTCGCAAACAGTTTGAGTTTTACTTGGAAGAAATGATTCTCCCACTAATGGTAGCCAGTGCCCAGAGTGGTGAGAGAGAGTGTCACATTGTGGTACTTACAGATGATGATGTGGTAGACTGGGATGAAGAGTATCCGCCACAGATGGGAGAAGAATATTCACAAAGTAAGTCTGGCTTTATGCTTAGCACTGAATTTAACTGTAAGGGCCTCTACCAAAGTACTGTCACATGTGCTTTAATGCTGCATTAGTATTAAGCACAAGCACTATTACAGTAGCTTTATAACATATCTAATTCTGGTAGTGGACATGTAATTTTGGGTTAACATTAAACAAATGTAATAGTGTTAAGTTCAAATCCGTTCAAAGCAAAGTGCTTACCAAAAGGGCACCAGAAAGTAAGGGATGTGTACGTTTAAAATAGTGAGTGTGAATCAATTGGCAAACACACAAAATGGTCAATAACAACTAAAACACGCATGTAAATTGGAAAACAAATGGATCATGTGCCTGGTATTGTCTTCATTGTAGGTTTTTGTTTGGCTTCTTTTTAACAGTTTGCTTAGATAAATTGGCTATTGTTAACGAAGTGCCCTTCTGCTCATAGATTTCATAGATATTAGGGTTGGAAGGGACCTCAGAAGATTGAGTCCAGCCCCCCACCCGAAGGGCAGGAAATCAGCTGGGGTCATGCTTGAATCACCTGCATGATAGCTTTAGGCATTTTATGTTCAAATATGTGGCTATGAATTGATTTTATTTGTGCTCCAATAAAATAAAAGGCATCTTATAAAGGGTTATAAGATATATACTGTTTCATTCTGGCAAGCTCTGACATTTTAGATTGGGGGGGTTGGTTGTTTGTTTTTAAAGCTTATCAAAACTGTCATGGTGAATTTTAATAATAAACTCCAGCCTCCCAAAATATTCAAGGGGAGAAAGGGAGTAAAAATAGCTTGGATGTTGGTATTGCCACTTTAGCAGGGTAACAGGAAGGCTGAGGCTTGCTTTTCAGGAATCTTAAAGGGGTAAAAACTGACTATAACTTTGCCTTACAGCACACTTAACATGGGAATTTTACATGGCTGCTTTAGCTTTTTATGTGAAAAGGGAAGAGGTCAGGGGCAGCAAATCTGTATTTAGCCTCCTTGCAAAACTTGCTATCTCTAATCTGTTTGCCACTGGGTTGGTAAGAATTTTTAATATGGGCAGACAGCAGTGCCTAGAATATTCAGAGGCACACTTGGAGTTTTGTTTTTGGGGCTTTCCTGTTTGCTCTGCAGTTTGTCATATTCCCATTCTTATTTCTTTCAAAAGCATTAGTAACACCAATAGGAGAAAATGTCCAGCCCACCAGATTTAACTGTTTGCAGAAACACTACTTTTATTCTCAGATTTCAGTCTTCTATAAAACGTACTCTGAAACCTTTTAATAAATCTTCCTCAAGTAAGTGACATTGAAGAGGCCAAAGGATGAAAAAGAACTCATGCTTCAGTCTTGGGTTTGCTTTCCTGCTAACTATACTGGGAACTTAGTGGCTTGGGGCTCAGTTTTAGGTTTTGCTTTAACCTTAAGTAGATAAGCCTAGGTTACAATACAAATTGTACAATACAATTTTATCACTGAAATGTGGATTTTTTTGTTTTAAGTAATTTACAGCACAAAGTTATACAGGTTCTTCAAGTACATTGAAAACAGAGATGTGGCCAAATCTGTTTTGAAGGAAAGGGGTCTCAAGAAGATTCGACTGGGTATTGAAGGTAAGTAGCAAATTTAAATGATTCTTATTTTAAAAGGGCATTTTTGTATTGATTTTGTTTCTGCAGAATGTTTCTTTTATAACTCATCAGCCACCCATTGTGCTAGATTAATCTGAGGCCCAAGAGGATCTAAATGTTGGAGTACCTCATGGCATGGATTTATTCTGCAGTATTGCAGCCTGGTTTGTAGGAGGATGTAGAGTGGAATCTCAGCCAGAAACTGACTTGTTCATGCCTTGCTTATATCCAAATTCTAGTTTGTCATCTTGCTGCAGTGCTTTCTTTGACCTATCATCAGTGTGGTTGGTTCTGCATGCCAGGCATGGGGTTGAAAATATTCATACAAATTAAGAAGGATCACTTATAGCAGAGATGGCCAAACTGTGGTATCAGTGCTGCAAGTGGCATGTGGCAGATGAGGAAGGGAACAAGCAGCACAGCAACAGATGAGGCAGAAAGCAGAGATGGGTCAGGGAGCAGAAAGAAAAGCAGAGTGGCAGGCTTAATTTGTGACACCTGCCAGAAAGGTTGGTCCTAACTGACTTGGGTAATTTTAATTATGGGCTGTTTTGTGGTAATGGTTACCCTGGATACTATGGCTAAAACCGTGCATTTCCCTTGCTCTTTTTTGCCTGTCTTTGCACCACTAGCACTAACTTCATGTGTATTTTAAGGCCACGTATAACTGTTCAGTTCTAACAGCAGAAACTTTCCACTGCTAGATTTGGAAAAACATGGGCTGCTCCAGTCTTCCTATTCCCATGGGACTGGAGCAGCTGACCAAAACTCAATGCTTGCTTCTCACACTGGGGACTCTGGTGTCTGAAGGAGGCATAGAGCTGCTCAGCTCACGGTGCTCAGCAACCAAGCATTGTAATTCAAGTTAGAAGGAGGTGGGAGCAGCTCTCCCCTGTACCTTTTCCTGACAAAGGTGACCCTATGCCTTCAGACACCCAGAACCTTTCCCCTGGCTGTACTGCTTCTGGTCTCTAGAAGCTAAACTGAGGGAAAGTGTGCAGCTGTTCAGGAAACTCCCAGGAGCAATTTCTACATCATTGTAATTAAGGGTTTTTTCTCCCAGAGAGGCTTTGTGTATTGGGAGGAAAAAGCTCAAATATCTGCACACACTTTGGTTCTGGTAGAAACTGAATGTCTGTATGTGGCTTAAGTTACTTAAAATGAGGGAAAAACAGTGCTTTTGCATCCAGCCCAGGGAACTTGGGACAGCAGCCTGTAGTACCACCACTATTGGGATTTCATCTTGTGCCTTTTCCCTTACGCTCTAGGCCATATTTTCTGAGAAAATCACTTATTGGGCTCTGCCTGGATAGAACAATAGGTGGCTTGGTTATCTAGGTCTGAAAGGAGTGGCTTGTGAATAAATGGTCTTAGCATCCTTTTGCTTTTGCATTTCAGCTGACACTTGCAAGGTTTTGACCTGTTTTTAAGGCAAGAGAATGCAGGATATGGAGCAGGGGGGCAACTTGGTGCCTGCCACTATTCAGCATATTTGTAGGGAAATTGATTTGCTCCTTTTTAGAGCCTTTCTGCTTACTGGCTGTGCACACACTGAGAGGCTAGCTTGTAAGAGAGCTTCTTACTTTGTGTCAACCTAATGTTTTGTAGGTTACCCCACATACAAAGAAAAAGTGAAGAAGCGACCAGGTGGGAGGCCTGAGGTGATTTACAACTATGTCCAGAGGCCATTCATTCGCATGTCATGGGAAAAGGAGGAAGGAAAGAGTCGACATGTTGACTTCCAGTGTGTAAAAAGCAAATCTATTACAAATCTAGCAGCAGCTGCAGCAGATATTCCCCAGGACCAGCTTGTGGTAATGCACCCCACACCACAAGTGGATGAGCTAGATATTCTGCCTATTCATCCTCCACCCAACAACAATGATGTGGATCCTGAGGGGCAAAATCCAGGACTCTGATCCAGACTTACTCAAACAGAAGCATGCTACTTTTAAAAGGTGACTGTACTCAACTCATACTACACTGCAATTCCTGCTTTTCTTCATTGTGTAACAAAGTGTTTAGGATATTGCAGTATGGACTCTTTTAAAGACCAAAGGAGTATCTGATCGTAATTTTAAAGAGTACAACTCAAACATTCTGAGGTTCCAGTTACATACGTGTATTTGTTTACCAGTAGGCTTGTGACATTGGTTATTTGTATGCTGGACTCTCCTCGCTCTAGGCCCATCCAAACAATGGGATCTGGTGGGTAGTTTCAATAATATTGTTACGCAGTGGGTAAGAAGCAGAACTGATAGTAGCACTTTAAATGGTTGATAAATAGAATTCTCAAAGCCATTTTTTTTATAAATGTTGCACAATGCTAACTTAAACGAAGTGCTTCTATCAAAGTCTGTCTATTCAGTTGCATGTAAAGAACTTGCTCTGAATAGATTGACCCTTTTTAAATGTATTGCATATGGTCGAGCACAAAACAAGTCCTTCCCACAGGGGTTTTTGGATTGAGGGCAATTCAATTACCCGTGTAACATCTTGGTCAACTCCAATTTCTTCAGTGAATTTTTTTCACTTGTTTGCAGCTTGAGCCATCTTCAGGGGTCATGAACAACTGTTAGGGGCTTTATCGTAAATTTTGCCTTACCTTAATCTGTTCACAGAACTATTTATTTACTAAATTTTTCATAAGTGTTGTGGAATAAGAAAATGCAAATAGTTCGCTCTTCAGTTATTAAATGATTGTAATTGTAAACTCAAGGTTCATTCAAATAAAGTTTCCATTATTTTAACCTGCTTCTGATAAATTCAGGGGGGGCATGAGTGATGAATTTATAGTACAGAATTTCCAGTGGCTCTTCCCTTCTTGCCTCGAAGCAAGGAGCAAACATGTTAAGGACTGATAGAAGTGTATAGATTTCCTTTTCTCTTCAGATTCCAGGCACTGAATGGAACTTAAAAAAAAAAGCAACAATGCTAAACTTTTTTTTCCTATTTGAGTATATTGATATATGTGTACATAAGATGCATGAAACTAAGCTAACAAAATAACCTAGTACAGCTACCAATTTAAGCGCGAGAGAGAAGGTTCAAAGCAGTGAGGTAAAGTTTAAACGTTTGGAGTGAATATGTTTATTTCCCCCCCAAAAATGTAAAAAAGTGGTAGGTAATCAAATAGGTTCTAGCATATTTTTTTTAAGCAGGGTTTTATCAAATTTATTTTATCAAAGTAAATGCTCCATTTTAGAACAAGGGAAACATTTATTTTTAAAAATATTTAACTGTCTAATACATTACACTTTAACAATATTTATAGTAGGATTCTTACAAGAAAGAATAAACAGCTTTATGATACAATTAGTATAAGAAATATCCACATGGGACTTTTTTGTAGTGTAAAAACACACCATACATCTGAAATGACCATTTGCATATAAAAGCTACCAATGATGCCAGTGCCAAGTCTCACAATGATATTTTTTTTTAAATCCAAAATATACAAGTAATGCAAGCTATACACAGCTAACCAAATCAATGATGCAAAAACACTGTAGCGGGTTTCTCCACTTTGTCTGAAATTACACAAGGTAGGATGAGTTCTGATATGGCTTTTATGAAATTCAGACATAAAAGCTTCTCATAATCCAACAAGTTTCACAGACTGTAGAACTCCACCAATAAATGCACTTTGATATTCAGCTGTTGAAGCAATGTGTAGTATTTACAAGGGCCATGGTAAATCGCTAAAATCCACAGGGCCACCGAGACCTGCATCTGCTTCCAAAAGGCTCATTATAACTGCCATTGCTGCTTCATCATTGCTGGGGCTGCTTGATCCTTGGTCATTGTCTATCATATCTATGCTTATGTGAGAGTTCTCTCCTGTGAAAGTAATACAAGGAAACTGAAGTAAAGTATGTTATTATATTGGCTTGCTTCTATTTAGAAAAGTTGGCAGATTGGAAGTGACTGCTCAGAAAAAATGTCAGCTCAAATCAAGGAGGTTAGACAAAAGAATGCCTGACTATTCTGCTATCAAACCCATTCCCTGGATCAGGATGCAGCTGGAACCTAATTTCTGACCAAACCTCTACCCCCACAGTCTCTTCCCCCACCCCCAGAAAAAACAAAACAAAAGAACTCTTAACATATTTATGGATAAAATGTCACTGTGTCCTGAGGACAAGGGTTGGGGATACATAAAACCAAAAAAAACCTGTTTGCTATGGACATTAAGTGCTGAATATCCCACACTGGTTGTAAGCCTGAGCTATTTCAACTCTAGAAAACTGGGATCTAGGTTTGAGTTTTCAATCAAATGAACTGAATATGGCTTTTAACCTACAACAGTTGAATACAAACAGCTGCAGGTAGACAAGGTGTTTAGCTGGTCCAAAGCCTTTTTGAGAAGAGCAGCAAAGACTGCAGACAGATGGATTTAACAACAGTATAGGGGAGAGCATTATAAAACAATTTTACCCTAAGAATTTTGCTTTGTAGGAGATTAGATTCATTGTTTCAACCAGCACAAAATAAGCAGCAAAATAAATGAGCTGGTAATCATGGCTGGCTGGGGCATTTATGAAGTTCTTTTAACTTCCCAATCTACCCCCACATGTTGCTAATTAGGCTGATCTGCTATTCCTATTGACTATTCACTAGATTCAGGAATTTTCTACTTGAAGACTGTTAATTGGTATTAAATATAGCTAAAAATAATGTGAAGCTCAAATTCACATATCATGCTTAAGTGGATGCTTCAGAAAGGAAAGAGTTAGTTGTATAGTGCACAAGGCTAAAGTATACAAATAACTACCATGTGACTTTGCTTACCAAGAATGGAGGAACTGTCAGAATAGGGATAACCAGAATTGTCTTGGATTTGCCCAGAGAGTAAACCAACCGAAGGAATGTCTGGAGTTCCACCATTCAGAATCTAAATACAAATGGGAAATGTAATGTTGTAGATTCCAAGAGGCATTACAGCAGCATGTGTTACATATCAGGAAATTAAGGGTCCCAAGGTAAGGCTTAGGACAGAAACTCTTATACTAAAGATAGTTCAGTGACTACACATCCTGATTCCTTCATATGGTGAATGCTGGCAGCCTTCCTGCAGACCAGCCTTTCATCTTAAATAGCCCCTGGCACATGAGTTACCTTACTGCGGCTAACAGATGACACTTGAACTGTTCCAAGGGGGTCAGTGACTGGGAACTAATTCATATCTGTTCTCAGTTTAGTGGCCACATATATGCTCCCAATATTGCAAAGTAGAAGTCACCTTTTAGGTATTGTAGTGCTGTCAAACCACCACCAGGGGGTGGTAGTGAATACCCAGCCCACCCTGCACAAGTGTTCCAGTTTCCCCAGTATTCCCTGAGCAGGACATGGTGTCCAGCCAGTTTAGGTCTTCAAGGTAGATGAAAATGATGTCATCAATTGCCCAGAATTGCAATTTCCTGATGTTCCTTCTCATGCCAAGTTCAATAAAGACCATTTCTGCACTATTACCAAAACCTCCATGGTACCACCCTACCTGGGTCTCCCAACTGTGTTGGGAAGGTAGGGAAAGAGAGCTGCCTGGGCCACAGCCTTTGCATCCCTGTGTGCTGGGCACTTGGAGCTGCTGGAGCTTTTGTGGGTTTTAAAGAGCATTTCCCACTTAATCACTCATCACTTTCTTCAACCCCTGTCAATGTACCAGGGTTCAGTACACTGCAGGATGACTGGGGGTGGTGGAGAAAGGGTGGCTGGCTGGGCTGGGGGAGGGGGGCTAGGTGCTAAAGGGGGCTGCACAAGGTCTTTGGCTGAGGCCACTGCCTTAAGACTTTCCCTAGGAGTGACCAAGTAGGAAGGTGCTTAGACCACAGCTTCTGGCTTCCTGGGGAGGTGAGTATTATGTGGGCTGTGCAAAATCTCCAACACTTAAACAGCATTTTTCCGCTGATCTGCTTATCCATTTCTTTCCAGTCATGGCAACTGACCAGTGGTTGGGTCCTGGGCTGATTTGCGGTGGGAAGGGGTGGGCAGAGAGATTGGGTTCCCCTATTTCTAGGTTTATGGCATGCTGTTCAAGGCTTCCAAGTTAATTACCAGGAATGGAATAAAATTCACCAGTGACTTAAGGTAGTGGTTCTCAACTGGGGGCCCACAGCCTCCATCTTGCAGGTAGGAAGGCAAGGCTCTATGCTGCTGCTGTTCAGGCAAGTGGGGCCCCAGGGCTCCACAGTGTTGAGCTCTGCCCACTGCATCCATGGAGGTTTTATAGTGTACAGCGGGGAGTGGTTGAGAACACCTGGCTTAGGGGTTGTTTAAAAGCTGCAGAGACCTTGGGCAGGTTCCCCAGAGTCCCAGAAGTAGGGGTAGTCTACTCCCCTCCCCATGCAATTCAAATCACCCTGGGTACAATGTTCATAGGTGACATGTAGATGATATAGGTCAGGGGGCAGTATAGTTCTGGCCAGTTGTTATGCAGGGGTTGTGGTCAGGGAAGGGGTATAGCAGAGCAGTGGGACAGCTGGAGGATGGACCAGGTACTAGTTACAGCAATGCATGGTGTCCACATGTAACCAGTTCAAGGACCATTTCAAAATAACACCTGATCATCCAGGTATACTTTTGAAATGTTCCAGGCAGTTTACACTGTTCTAAATCAGCTTCTACATCCAAACCCTTGGGGTTTAAGCAGCATTTAGTTATATGGAATTCATGCTCAATTTGCAATCCAGGTAGCACTCCAGTGCTCTGCAATCAGGAGGAGGTAAGGTCCTGGCCCAAGGGTTATTCAGCATAGTTGTCTCGACACCGTGTGCCAGGGTGGTGCTCTGTTTCTGTGCACATAATTCCAGTGGAAGGTACCTTCATTCCAGAGAATGCACCAGGTATGCTGAGAAGAAATGCCTGTGCCTTAAGGCAGCAAAGAATTAGCTAGAACTAAACTTAGAAGTTTGTACTTGAATCTTAAATTTTGTTTATACTGGAAATCACTTGTGAAGTGGGTCTGAGCACTTTTTAAGTAGCTGCAGAGCTTACTGTACTGTCACATGGCCTAACTTTTGCTGCCCAGGAACTCTAGCTTTCCAGGAATTAGCATTCTGATTTGGCACCAGCATATAAAAATAGTGTATGATGGCAAGACAGCAGGGTCAAGTACTTTCACTAAGTGCTTGGTTCAGCAGTTTTACCACAAGAACCCCTTGGGTTTTTTTTGCAGTTTAGCTTAAAATCCTTTGGTGGCAAGTTAAACTTTTTGTAAGTCCTTGTAACAAGGTAAGTGCACCACAGTTTAGGGGAAAAATAAGCTTCTCCCTGTAGACCAGCCTTAACTACTACCTTTCTACGAAATATGATATGGACACCAGAAGAGAGGGAGAGGCTGCAGCAGGATTTGGGCAGACTGCAGGAGTGGGCGGACAGAAACAGGATGGGATTTAACGTGGACAAGTGCAGGGTGATGCATCTGGGGAGAGGCAACCCCCAGCACACAT
>JAGPOW010000304.1:97169246-97191678 GCA_030014935.1 Caiman crocodilus
CACTCCAGAAGCTTCTGGAACTGCAGCACTATTCCCCTTCTCAGAAAGCACCACTTTGCCTCTTGGGCCAACCGTAGCCCAATCCCCGACCTCCTCCTCCGCCACGCCCTCAGTCATCTCACCAATAGCTGCCTTCGTGCTGAAATCCAAGACCTTGGAAGATTCACCCGCTGATCCATACTGCTTCAGAATCATAGCTTGCCTGCGCGCTGCTTCTTCCTTCAAAGCCCACGCCACTTTCCGCTCCACCTCCCCCATTGCTCTGCTCAAGCAAAAAGGGGGGGGCTCAAAAACACCCTGGGTAGCCCGCCTACGTGGTCACAGCACTTCCCCTGCCAGGTACTGTTGGGAACCTACCACAAGGATAGATTTGTGCAGCCCACCTTTATATAGCTTATCTAATATTACTCACTGAGTACAGTCCCCCTCAGTGCTAACTTCTTTTCAAGTCAGGGTGAGCCACTACACTGAATACATTTCCTTTTTACTCCCACAGCTGAGCTGTGCCTTTCTTTCCCATTTCCAGCGATTCCTGTTTTCTTACCAGCCTTAGATGTCTGGCAAACATGGCCAAACAGGGGTCCAATTCACCTAGAAGCCCTCGGTCATCCCCCTCTTCAGCCTGTCGCAGGTGGTCAGTATGACTCCGCCCTCCATGAGGCGGAGCCAGACCAGCTTGCCCTGTACTTCTTCTGCATATACATTTTTAAGGATCCCAGGACTCATGACAATACCACCCAGTGCCAATTATGAGTGAGGGGCTAATTAGCACATGGATCCTTTGGGCATCTGGATAAACACACACTGAGCAGTGCTGAGCTGTGGGGCTACTATGGCTTGAAATGCTGTTGGCTCTGCTGGGGCCCAGGTCAATAAACAATATGACAAATCATAAGTATTTTGGCTCTTGATTAATGCCATGCATAGTTTATACTATATGTAAGAAGGTACTTCCTCTTCTCGTGTTTCTACTTCACATTTGACCATTTTTGTTACACATGCCTGCGCCTGTTTATTGTACTTCATTATAAAATTAAATTAATAAATTAACAAACAAGCACATGGTCACAGCTCAATTGCGAATGGATCATACTGTAAATGGACCTCTGGGTCTATGCCCTGCAATTAAGCTGAGATATTCAAGATAAGTGTCTACTACAGTGGGAATGAAGCAAAGGCTGCTCACAGTGTTCAACCTATTCAGAATCTTGCTGACAGGTTAAAATCTTATTATTCACTCTGCACATTGAATCAAGGATAAATCTCTCTCTCACATCTCTTAACACCTCTCTTTCACTCTATTCACTTTCCACTTCTCTTCCAAACGTCACAACATTGCCTACCATAGCTCTTTGGGGAAAATGCACTTTTGCCATTAACTGCTCATCAGTTAACACAGTGAATTAAGTCTGTCTTATATCAGTAAGAGACTGGCTGAGCTTGCTTTAAAATGGTGCACTCTAAATAAATCTTAGAGAAAGCTATTTATACCACCTACCTCAGCAAAGGTACAACAACGTCAGAGCTGCCCAATGCATATGATGTATTAGAAATTCAGTAAGACTATGCCAGTGTGACTTTGGGGTAAGAATGCTCTGCTGCCATAGATTTCAACTGCTAAGGAATCAAAACTCATCACACCTGTCAGAGATACTTTGAAGACTACCATTAGTGCTGTAGCTCCCATTTAAAAATATATATTTTTTCCAAATACCAAAAGGTATTCTCACCTTTTTGCCTCCTGGAGAAGAAGTATCAGGGGGCGGCGTGCTCGTTATGTTCAGTGGACTGGAACCACAGCTGGAAGGTGATGATCCTCTTATCCTGTTACACCAACGTAATTAAGATTAATAAAAGGTAATGCAGAATAATACAGTTACATGATATATGTCTTTAAAATAGCAAATTATGGTTGTGGTTACTGGCATGTTCATTGCTGGCAACTATCTACACATCTGTTGAATGAAGCACAAACCTTACTTCTGAAGAATAATCTCAACAATACAGTTTAAGAGAATGTATTAGCACTGGTTCCATACGTTATGACAGCTTTTTATGTCAGTATACAAGAGGTCTGTAGTACCACCCTATCCATAAACAGAACTCTACATTACAGGCCTCTCCAGTATAGACTGTAAATAGCTCAATCAGTTGAGTTTAGCACACTGCAATTTTCTCCATTTGTAAACTTTACCTTTCCTTCCCTATTCTTTTATTGTTAAGCCTCAATCTAAAATGTTAAGATGCAACATCTTGGGTCCAGGATGGATGGGCCTTCCATCTTCCATCTTAGGGATCTTCAGCTTATACAAGTTTATACTAGTTTAGAGAAGCAGATCTACTCTACAATATTCACAATTAAACTGCTGAAAGGAAACCCCCCAAAAAATAAAATAATGGAGTACAGCTGTATTTGCTTTTTCTCCAAGTCATCATCGCTACAGAGTTATTTGGGCTTCTCTCTATCATCCTACTGATGTAGTGAACATGTATTTAAAGAGAGACATTTTCAAAGTTGTGCTTTACACTTTGTCCAGGATTTCCCTAACTTGGTATGTTTGTCATTTTGGTGAGTCCCTGGAGCAGAAGATGACATGTTGTAATGAAGATGGCTCAGTTAAGCATGTTGTGTGCAAATGACTGCATAAACCTACATGTTTTAAGTTCCCTTTGTCACAACTTATGCATTGCCACTCACCAAACAAGTCAGTCTGCTACTGTAGCCAACACCCTTTGCGCCTCATGGACTTCTCTGCCCAACATCACACTATCTTTCCTTCCATAGTATTTACGTATTAGTGCTGCATCTATTATATGCACATCATCAGAAACCTAGCATAAACTGGACAGGCTTATTTATTTATTAACAAAAAAGTACTCTCTTGAATACTAAAGAAAACTGAGAACAAGCTAGGAATCTCATTCACTATAGCAGCATTTCAGTGGAAAGGCTGAGCAGAATGCAAAATAGGAGCTAAGGAAAGGACTGGAATTAAACCAGTGCTCTCCAACTAAATGGAAAGCAAAGGCAGTATACTTTCTCTTTGTGCTTTGTTTCTCTTTGAAAGACAGATAATTGAACAACATGCTATTTAATATTAGTTTCAGAAAGTGTTTCACTGCTTGTAAAAGCGACAGAAGGCTTAAAGTTCTTGTTCAGTCTGGAATTCACTTTTTTAAATTAAAAAAAAGGTGTGTTTGTGCTCAAAAGCATAAAGAAAAGACAGCACCTCCTTACTCAGACAGCCTGCTTTTGTTTGTCTTTTAAATGACAAAAATACTTGTTATTTTAAGGTAGGAGGAGCTCACTTACTTGCACATCAATGGAACTGGGTAACACAGACTTCTCTTAGGGCAGATAACAGTCCCCCTACCTTAAAGATGGTGGCAGGCATCTAGTGCAGTGGTCCGTGGACCCATGGGGGTTCGCAGACCATGTCTAACGGGTCCGTGAAAGATGACCATGATCAATCAAAAGTATGTAAATACCCACACTTAGAATTCAAAGAGGTCTCCACCTACATTAGATACTTCCAAAGGAGTCCGCACCTCCGTTCAAAATATTTTAGGGGTCCGCAAATGAAAAAAGGTTGAAAACTACCAATCTATTACAAGTTAAAGCAGTCTTCATATTTGGTTTTGAGCAGCAGGAAGGTAATCTCTGGAATGGGGGATGCATACTATCCCCAATCAACAAGCTTTTATGTCAGATTCTCAAACTGAGTTTACAGGTTTGATAGTTCCAAAAGCATATAACGGAGCAACTCTTTCTGAAGTCAGTAAGACATGTAATAAGGTGCTATATCATACCAGTGTCACAGGTACACAGCCATGCTTTTACAGGCCTAAGTTTAATTTTATGCTCAAAAATTAATTTCAGAGGGGGAAAGGTATTAATTAAATATTAATTTCTGAGGTGCAAGATGCCTAGCTGTCAGCTCTTATGCATTAACTCGTACCATTCCCATCAAGTTGATTTCTAGTGCAAGTGTTCTTGTATTTAATTGGCAACAGGCCACAGTGATTTGTGGCCTCCAGATCACTAAACGAGCATTAACAAGCCATGTTATTCCAGTATGGAACATAGTTGGTATGGATCCTGTAGCCCCCTACTGGAACTCTCTAGGCATGGCATGCAAGCATGATAAGCATTTTTATTTTACGAACAGAAGTATAAAAACTTGTTTATCCATTAGGCATTATTTTCATAAACATAACTGACAAAAAACAGCTACAATTGGGGTGGGGGGAAGGAGAGGAATCTGGATACTATAAAGCTTGGCAGGTGCAAACATTCAGGTATAAATATTTCACTACTTTAAACTTCACCACTTCTACTCCTAGGGGCTTCTCAGGCAAAATTGCTACTTACTATGAGCTAAGTACTAGGGGGGACATTTATCTCTGACTCCTTATATACCTATTCCTACTCTAGACTAGCCTCTGGATTTGGCCACAAATTAGCATTACACAGCAAAACACCAGAAGAGAGGAATGAAAATCAACTTGCAGAAGTGCATGGTGTTTGTTTTACTTAATATATCTTTACTTAAGTTCACTAATATACAAGTTGCATCATTACAGACTTCATTACACACTAGGCATGAGTTTATTTAGAAGATGCTTCTAAACTGAGGTTGAGCACAGCACTAATGCAACTTCCCTACTTCTGTTACTAAGCCTTCAGAACTAGCATAGGTCTCTCTGCATTGACACATACTGTGCCCTTAGGTTAGGTACAGACATTTAAAAAGCCCAAGGCAGAATTGATTTAAGTTATGTGGTGTTCTGTAAGCAGCGGAGGTTACAGCATTAGTGAACAGAACACATGTTCGCCCTTGGCAGGGGCAGGGGAGGACACGCAGGCTGCCTACTCTACGATAGCAGGCAGGGGGAGCTCCTGCTCCCCAGATGCATGTGATCACTTATATGAGCATGTGCAGACTCCATGTGGCTCCACCCAAGCACGAGGGGTCTCCTGGACTCTGTGTCAGCTTTCCTTTCACACTCCCACTGCCTGCCTGAGGCTGACATCTGTCCAGAGGCAGGAGACAGAGCTGTGGAAAGGTTCTGTGCTGACTTGGCTCTGTGACAGTTCTCCTGAGTGTGGTAATTACTGTGCTCTAGCAGACTCCAGCATCATGTGTATCAGTGCTCCCACACTGAAAAATGGTAGCCGGGGCGCTTTAACTAAAGTTCATTCAATGTTCTTTAGCTAAAGTGCCCTGCCACCATTTTCCAGCACAGGAATGTTGATACAAGTGACAGTCTGGGCATTTTAATTAGAGTGGCTCTCAGAGCTACTCTAATTAAAGTACCCCTCCGCCCACCCTCAGAGCATGTTTATGAACTCCCATAATATCTGTACCTGGCCTAAGTAGCCATAGGTTGGTCTCAGGAAGCTTAAGCTTAAGAGACTCTAAGAGTAACTTGCACCTAATTCTTCATCTCTGGATTTGGCTCTACCACTTCTTGTTCTGCTGATGGTCTCCCAGTTAACCTCAACATTTTTGGCATTTAAGGGTAACAGTTTATTCCTATAAAATTATTTTCCCACACTGTTTTTTCATTCATCTCCTCCCATGATTTAGCTTTTTGCATAGTTAGTTGCTCTTTCTCCCTCTTCCACTATTGTTAAAGTACAATTAAACTACAGTAACTAATAATAAAAACAGATTCTCCTTTAATTTAAAAAAACTATCCCTAATTGAAAAGAACCATGTTATTTTTCTTGGTGGTGCTTTCCTCTTTATATCACATCACATTTGACCTAGCATGGCCAAAGTTTCATGAGGCAATAGTAAATATCTATTTAACATTAGTACTGCAACTGTATAATAATACATGGTGCTTATGGGAATAAGTGTAGGACACTCATAAAATCAGCAGCAGCAACATTAAAATAGAGAGCTAGTTTCTCTCACCTGTGAATCTCCATGATTTCCTCAGCAATCATTCTTCCTATTTTACCTGCCCCAGCTCTTGTTCCACCTGGAATACCAGGAACTGTAGGATGGGTCCTTTTGGGGCCACCTAAAATGTGAGTGAATATCTATCTGTAAGACCTTACATGTGCACACTGATAAAAAAAAAAACAAGTTACACTCAACTCATTACATTCTTTTTTAAAAATAAAGTGAAGTTATAAATATAATGTGCCATCTTGCAAAATCTGAAGGACATTCTTGGACATTTTCCAGTTACATTGTCACCCATCTGTGATAAGGTCCCAAGGTACAGGCTGCTCTAACTTATGCTAGCGGCTGGCTCCAGAAGCGCAAATTAGGAAAGTTCTGTAAGTGCAAATGTTGCCTCCTGCTAAGGTGTGCCTCTTAGAAGATGATATCTGCGTCCTGAGCACAAAACACTAGTAACACATTCACCATAACCAGGACTTGTTTGTCCCAGGCCAGATGGTAAGTGCACTTTGGGCAAAATGTTAGTGCCAAATATACAGTATTAGCTTGTCATCTGCTGTGCCTACATACTTTGATCAAATGATGAAAGAGAGTAAATTTCATAAAGCACACTACTAACAAGTCAGCATTTAGCAGCAGAAACCACAGCCAGTATGGACAATCCTTATATACCTGCTAAATATTTAACCAAGTCCATCTGGGTAACTGCAAATTCCTGAGAAGAGAGGGAAAAGCAGTATGAACTCCAAACATTATGCTCTTATGGTCTCTAATTGCCTTTTGTTATTCTAATGTGAAGTTGGCAGCAGTGATGGAAGTCAGGAGAAACTGGAAGGCATACAAATTATATGCACTTAAGACAATAAAAGCAGCCATAGAGTACTGTCTGTAAATTCTTGTGTGTTAGCAATTCACTTTCAGAAAGTAACCTCCACAACAATCTCTTTGGGTTGAAGTCAATGAGAGATAAAATAGCCCAGAATCAAAATCAGTGTAACAAAAGGAACACCAGTCTCTCCCCTTGCAAGCAAACATCCAAGTTTTCTTTCATGCCTCTCCTGTCATCACTGATGTCCTATGACTACTTACTCTCACTTTCAGATCATCATCATCAGTGCTTGTATTATTTCTATGCAAACTAAATCTGTGAATCGGCACTCTATTGTATACATTACATGTAAAGTATACCTGCTGTTTGCCAAGAGAGTGGTAACTTCTGAATGGGAAACAAGAAACCTCTGTCTAGCAGGTTTAACTCTCACAACACTGTAGTTACCTTCTCCAGCCTGGAGTACGCTGTCCATGCTATGTGGAGAAGCTGCAAGCTGTGGAAAGGCTGCATCCCCACCATCGAGTACGCTGGTGCTGAAGGTATTAAATCAAAACAAAGAAAATGATAAAATGACTACAAAACAGTAAACATGCATACATACATACATACATACATACATACTTGGATGGGGATATTTCAATATCTGCAATTTAGGAAATAGATCCAAACATCCCAGTGAGGAAACTACAATGAACAACATGTATTAGAGATAAATAAAATCAAGGAGGAGACTATTGGACATATTTTGCAGAAACAGATACAGAACTCTCACAAAATATCTGATTCAAACTTGCTCTTCTCCTAAAATGAAGAAGTAACAGGCCCAGAACTTGAAGCAAACCTCAGTGAAGAAATGGGGTTCCTTCACTGGAGAGCTATGTAGCCAGGTGCAGTAAATAGGTTTGGGATCCCAGGGTCTTTCTATATGAGCTTATTTATCATATTTTCTCACATACCACACACCCCAAAGAAGACATGCACCTTGTGTTAGGAAAGCAGAATGGAGGAAAAAAAGTTATTGTTGAATTCTAGCCTCATGGAACAGGAGTAGAGTCTATTAAGCATCATGCATCCCCCTTGGCTGATCAGCCAAAAAAGTTGCTGCCAATTTGGAAAACCTCTTGCTTTTGGCTAAAGTAGCAGCCTTCATCCCTCCTTCCATGTGGTTGAAGGAAGCCAGCACCTGACAATCATTATGGGATGGAATCACCCTTATTGCTTTAAAATGCACCCCCCAATTCTGGATGGCTAATTTTTGGGATAAAGGTACACATGTTATATGAATAAATGTAGTATTCACATTTATACAAACTAATAAAAGTACTCATCCAGTAACTCAAGTCATTGGCATTAATAAATATTAAAAGGGCCTGTGTGTAGTTAATTTCTAGATTTCATTCCTTTTGTTGTATATCTTCATTTTTATTTAGCTTACGTACTTAAAAACAACACATTAGCTTAACATTTTTAAAAGAATCTCTATGTTCTTATCCTCGAGGCAAGATAAAATCTTGATGTTAGAGTGCACGTTAAGGAAAAATACTTACGAAACAACTGTATTTGTTGAGACAATATATTCTACTTCTTTGGTCCAAGGGTTCATGAAACTGAACCAGCGACTCCTCAGTGTAATAAAAGAGCCATCTTTTATTTTAAACTTGTAACAATTGGTTGTAATTTTTTCTCTTGTCTGTAAAACTAAACAGAGGGAGATAAAGAAACACGTTAGTTGTCAGATCTACACAAGGAAAATACAGAGAAACTAGAGATGTTACATAGACCTTTCATTTCAGTTTTAACTGAATTTAAGTTGGCAGAAAATAGCACTACTTCTAAGACTCTCTCTATAGCAGAAACAGATTCAATAAAAATCTTAAGCTTTTGCTTCACACCATTTCAACCTCAGCGTGGCATTATTACACTGTTCAGTGCACATAAATCGAAATATTTTTTGTGCAAAAATGTAATACTTGCCAACTTAAAAACAGTACATGTATTTTTGTGAAATACAAAGAACTGATATATATCTAGTTAAAAACTAAAACTCTCCTTCTTAAAGCTTAGTCATTAATGATTTACCTTGTCTATGACATTCCGCAAGATGTCCTATATCGTCTTGATGAAAATATTCATAACAAGAAGTGCCTAGAAGTTCCTGTGGCAAGTAGGCCAGAATGGCTGTCGCCCTTTAAAAAAATAAATAAATAAAAAAATTCACCCCTGCATTTCCACATTGAAGTAAGTGGAGTAAAGGTACTTTTTAACTTGCAAGAAAAACTAAAAAAGTTTCCATTATTTGGATTTCAATTCTGAACTAGATTAAAATTAATCATCTAATGCCAATAGTTTTCTTTTAAGTACTATATTCTGACCCGCTGTTTACAAATGTGAGAACACTTCCATTTTGGAGAACGTAGAACTGGTTTAAACCTCCTGGCAATCCACAAGAAACTGGGAGAACCTTAGGGCACACATTGCCATTGGTAGCATGCAGGTTTCTCAAACACTCTAGAAGCTGTTTTATTCCTTTGAATGCCCAGAAACCTGCTTTTGTCACTACCAGTGTCTTAAAAATATCTCTCACTTCTCCCTACTGAAAGCCCTGAAAAACAGACAAAAAAGAAAACTGAAGATATGAAAAAATGCTATAAAAGAAACATTTTTACAAAGTAAAACTAAGAGACACTTTACTATACAGTTCTACTACTATTATACCCAGACAGGACCATAAAACAATTAAGTCATGGCCAACCCATTTTTATTTCCTCATCAGAAAACTTTGAAATTACCAAAGCAGCATCCTGTATTAGTGGAAAGAGATATAAGACTACCGGATATTACATTTTCAAATAAAAGGGCCAGTGTATAGGCCATGAAGATCATGGATTCAATGCATTTACATCGGTTCCAAGGCTTAATGAAGTATTTTTTAAAACTACATGTCTAGAAGATGTGTGACTATCAAGTGGCTTTATAGAGTAAGGACTGATTCTTGCAATATACTGAACACACTTGCCCTGGCTCACAGGATTTACATACACTGAACTTCTTTGTTAGATTACAGCCAAAACATGAAGCACCTGATGAGATGGTCCCCCATTTCTCTTTGTATTGACTATGTTACTACTACTGCTTACAACACAGGAAACTGAATACTGAATAACTGTGTGTTATATTACTACCATCTTGAGCTGGCATGGAAATTACTTACGTAACAATTACAGACTGGTCAGTTTGACTTCAATGAAAATCTACTAGAGCAAGCTGTGAAATACTAAATTTGCAATTATATGGAGAACGAAGGGATGACCATTAGGCAGACCCTGGATTTGTTCAGAATACATCATGTCAAGATGTACTGTCTTTTTTTTTTGCCTAGGCAGCTGGTTTGGTGGCTAAGCAAAATGCAGTAACATAATATAATTGGACTTAGGTTTCTGACAGTGCCACATGCTATACTCTTTAGCTGGTGGGGGAAGTGCGGGCTAGGGAGAATTACCATTAGGTGGATAGAAAATTAGTTGACTAGCTGCAATCAAAAATTAATGAATGGGTCAATGTCAGATGACAGGTCTCAAATGAAGTTCTTAAGCAAAGTTCTACTCGGGGTTCTTAGGGTCCAGTCCAGTTGATATATGTATTAATTTGGATGCAGAAACAGTGTATTGATGATATCTGCAGGCAGCGCAAAAGTAGGAGGGAATTTTTGAAGAACAGGACTAAAATTTTAAGGGAAGAGTGTGAAGAGAACTGTGCTGTATTTAAAAAAATTGAATTCAATAAACACAAATATAAAGTTCTACATAAAAGGAAGAAAAAACATGGCAGCAGCAGTCACTCAATACAAGGGCGACAGACACAAGTACAGAATGTAAGATTCATTAATTAATTATATGGTAGTGGGACTACTGAGAAGGATCTGGGGGCTGGGTGGACTATAAACTCAACATGAATGAAATCATTCTCCATTTGATATGCTGCTCTGTGCATATCCTTTCACAGCATCTGATGAAGTGAGTTAGTTCACAAAAACTTATGCTCCAACGTGAAATCTAGCCTACCTTCAGCAATGTAAAGCCATCACAATAAAAGTAAATGTAGTTTATATACAACAGGAACATTGTATATAGTAAGACACAGGAGGACATAGTAGCACTCTTCAGCACTAGTTAGACCTCACCTGTCCTGCTATATCCAGTTTGGGGAATCATACTTTTAAAGACAAAGAAACTGGAGAGTCCAGAAGCAAATGCCAAGACAAAGGGTTGGAACACAAGCTATATGAAAAGCTTAGGTACCAGGTACATTTAGCTTGCAGAAAAGAAGATTAAGGCTCAACATTATTTAGATCCTTCTAAATAAAATTATCATCAGAAGATGAGCAATTTTTAATTCAAAATTATTTTTAATATCATTTGCTCTGATTGCTACTAGCTGCTTTTGCTGAGAAAAATCAGAAAGTCAGCTGAATCATTCCATTTTATTTTTAGACCCAGGCAGTGACTGTTTTAAAAGGCAAGAAGTACTTCTACTTCTTCTCAAACTGGGGAAATTAATTATGTCTTCATTTTTAAAAAGGAGAAGAAACTTTAAAATAAGAGTCTGAAATAAATTACCACAGTGATCCAGGAAAAACTTTAACTGAATTTAAAAAAAGATGCAGCCATTTGTTATTTCAACATTCCCCTGGTTCAAAAGAGATCCTGGATCTTCTGAATTATTATTCTTTATCAGTCACTGTAACAATCAACATCATCTCTCTCAATAAGGAGCTGCTTGCATTTACAGTTAAGGCACCAACTGACCAAATCACTTTAAACTGACTTAGAACCTATTATTACAACCTACCATATATTCACATAAATCCAAGATGAGGTCCCTCCACCCCCAACAGCACAGGAGAAAAAAAAGCATCATCTTGGATTTGACTATTTGTCTGGGAGAGGCACTAGCTTGGCTCTGGCTTTGGTCCTAGGCTGAAGCAGGATCTGAACCACCACCGGTCTTGGGCTGGAAGAGCTTGTTTGGCCACATGGTTGGGGAGGTGCTGGGGGAGACTGAGGCGGAAGGTGGTGGGGGCAGGTGGGACTTGCAGCCCGCCCTCTAGCCTGCCCCCCACCCTTCTTCCCTTCCCCCAGCTGTCACCTCTGCCCTTATGTTCTGCTCCAGCTTTTGTCCCTCCAGGCCCAACCCTGCCCAGCCAGAAGCCATCCTTTCTTCTCCCTGCCTGGGCTGGGCTGGGGCCTGGCCAGAGCCACCACTGCTGCTGAGTGCCCTGCCAGAGCAGAGCTGTAGCAGAAGACGGGAGGAAGGCTGCAGGAGGGAGCAGGGGATTGAGGAAGCAGGGGCTGGACTAGGGCCACGCTGTTGCTGACTGCCCCAGAGGAGCAGAGCTGCAGCAGACGGCAAGGGGGATGGGGTGGGCAGACAGTAGTGGGGAGCAGGCTCAGGCATAAGGTACAAGGGGTGGGGGAAGCAGGGAGTGTGGGGGCAGGCGTGTAGAGGCAGGTGGCAGGCATGTGGAGGGGGATGTGGGGTAACGGTCTGACCCCTCACATCCCACTGCTGCTTTCCCTGCCACAACAGTAGAAAGGGGGACAAATTTAAGATGACTTTCCATTAATTAGATCCTGTCCATAGAAAACAACAGCAAATTTATAATTTTCCATGTACATAATCTAATTAATACATGTTCATCTTAAACTCAAAAGTTGTCTTGGATTTGGACACGTATGGTAGTTCACACGGAAACTTCTATCCAGCGTGTTCAGAAAAACGTAACATTCAAAAAATCTTTAAAAAAAAAAGTTGCAACTTGAATGTTAATAGAAATCATTTCATCTTGAGATTTGCAAATAAAAGGCAGATTTTTTTCCAACCTATTTAAATATAAACACGATAGTTTAAAACTAATACACCATAATTTTGCTCTGGTTACATTATCAGATACTACCAACTGATAAATGAGCATTAATATTTTAAACTTAATCCCACTGGAATTACCTTGAGACCCAAGTAGTTTGTAATCAAGTGCCATTAATGAAGTAAACTAGCAGAATTGTGACCTACTATGATTATAGCTGTTTTGAATAAATGTAATCACATAGTATAATAACATTTCAGCATCATAATAAATATCAGCATTAGACTATTCTAGTTATCAAAATTATCAAAATGACTCTTACCGCTGATCTACAAAAACAAATTTCCCATCTATTGCATGTCGAGAAACATATTCTGTAGGTTTAACCCTGATCTCGCCATTGACTGGTTGTGGAACTACATGAGGATGCAACCGTCCAATTGCAACAAGACAGCTTAAGTTACAACCTTCGTTATCAGGCTCATTATCTTCATCTAGTCCCATTTTTGTTGGTGGCCAGCTTTTTAAATATCCTGTGCTATGGATAGTGCAAAAGCTTTTACGGTCTGCTATAAAAGAAAAGAAGGTTTACATTGTTAGCATCGCCTTCGAAGAAATTCAGCTGTCAATCAAGCTTGCAAACATACAGTGTTTCTCCAACCCATACACAAACGCATACTACATGTTAGAGAAGGGTCAAATACTTAGTGTAGACATGACACCTTCCCAACCAGTGCTAATATTAAAGACACTCATGTTTTACCACTCCAAGTAGTCCTGGATTTTTAAAAACCCAAACTACGGACTTTTCCTATTAATAATTCTTAGCTCATATAACTTGGTGGGTGACCTTTCTTTTCCATGCCTGAAACCAAATACTTCAAGAGGTATTGTCCCTGTGTGCATTCCAGCCTGGAGCAAGTATGTGCTCCCCAAATCGAAGATTTTACCATCACAGTCTGTTCATGCCACACACATCCTCAGGTGCTAAACTGCGGGGGTAAAGGATTGTGTGGTACCAACTATTTATTCTCCCCCTTCTCATATGGATTCTATCATGATGTAGCACATGAATCCAAAGCAGAGTAGGAGGAGGACTGATTGTGGAAGGCACACAAGGACAACACAAATTTAAGAATCCTAGTAGCTGATCTGGCAAGTTACCTTTACTGTGTCCCAGACTGACACTTCCTATGGGATATTCCCAGCCAGCATACTAGATAGGAAGTGGGTGATGGGAATCTTGCTGAAAAACTGACAGCAACATTATCCAAATTTGCTTTGAAAATGAACAAAGAATGCTTGCAGATGTAAAAAAAACAAACAAACCCCAAAACTGGCACTTTACTTTAAACTCAGCGTGTTCCTGCACCAAGCCCAAAAGAGGCCGTGTGCTACTTCAACCTGGCTTGCCCAATGTAAAGAAGGGACGCTTTAGTGAGGCTTTTTTGGCACTTTTACCTAACAGCTAATTGAAATCAGCTTTAGCTAAAAGAGCCAAAAAACCCCCAATGAAGCACCCAATCTTTACAGATGCTGCAGAGCCAGGCTGAAGTAATGTACTGCTACTTCCAGTAAAGCGTGGTTTGTTTTTTCTTTTTTTAAACGTCTGCAAGCAGCCATGTCTCCATCCTACAATACCCAATCAAGAAGATGTTTTTAGGAAGGCCACAGAGAGCAGATTAGACCTTAAATGAGTTTTGATAATGGTTGGAGCTGAAGCAGCAGAGTTGGATATGGCCTTCAGATTAATTAATTGTACATAAAAACCACATTTCATTCTTTCAACAAAAGAAACAACTTATGAGATTGGTTTGAAGGGATCAGTTATGTACATAAGGCTTTGGATGAAGGAACTTCCTTTCTCCCTACACTCTACCCTAACTGAATAACTTGGGTTAGTATGAAACTGTAAAATGAACCTTCACTGAATAAAAAAATTAGGAGCAATTCAAGAGAGACTTGTCCTGATGACGAAAGAGTCCTCAGCTGCCCGAACTGCCTGACAGATGTTATTGTTGTAAGGAAGTAAACTCTCATGGAGAGATAAATGTGTCTAATGAATCAAACAAATTTCATTAGGGATGACAGAACTAAACTGAGACCCCTATGATGGAGCTGGGTTTGTTGTCAATAGGAAGAGCCTTTTAAATCTTTTATAACCAGTTGCACCAAGATTTCTCAAAAATGTTGTAGAATTGCCGGGTGGAGGGCACTTTTGCATGCCAAATGCACCCCTAAAACTTCTGCCTCATTACAGAAGTACTAGCACCTTATTCTTTGGGAGTTCTTGCAGAATGCATCCTGGGATATGGGCTCTCCTGACTTTTACAGTGGAACTAGGAATGTAATCTACACTTTAAAGAGAATTTGGGAGTAGTTTATCTCCCTTCTTGCCCTCTTCAGTGTTTCTTTCCTCTCTCCCTCCCATGCTTCTAATAAGTTGCCTTGAGGGAAGGATTTCTGGAAGCTCTTGAAGTTGTAGCTGATAAAGCACTCTAAATTACTCAACCTGCTCTAAGGGGAGTCTGAGGGAACCAAGCCAGATTCTGGCATAACTGACTTGTCCACCAAGAATATTTTGAGGTGAGTTCCCCTAAATTTTCAGACCACTTGTGAATATAATTTTACGATGCTACATTTTATCATGGGCCATGGGTAAAGCATTGCTCTGAATGTGCTCCAGCCTTCCCCCGAAGGTGGCCCACTGCACAATACATTTAATATATGTTGGGTAAAATAGATTAATATAATCCCTTTCAGGGTAGCAGACATTTTATTGAGCTTCCATGCCTCTTGGCCCCATATATCTTTTAGTTCTGTCTTCCCAGGAGGCCCACTTCAACAGAAGAGGTAATGGTAATCTGGTGTTTAGAACAATGCTAGGAAGCAGGAGACAGGTTCAAACCCTCTCTGGGTAAGTAGGGCTTCAGGCTAAAAACTAGGTTTCTCACAAATTTTGCATGTGCACATGTGGGTTTCAACACCAACAAGTGCAAGGTACTGCACCTGTGGGGGGAAGAACCAGCAGCATACCTACAGACTGGGGATCTCCCTTCTTGTCAGTGCAGAGGCAGAAAAGGATCTTGGAATCATTATCGATGCCAAAATTAATATGGGCTGACAGTGTAGGGACATGGTCAGGAAGGACAACCACACCTTGTCATGCATCCACAGATGCATCTCAAGCAGGTCCAAGGAGGTGATCCTCCCCCTCTATGCGGCACTGGTCAGACTGCAGTTGAAGTACTGCATCCAGTTCTGGGCACCACACTTCAGGAGAGATGAGGACAGCATTGAGAGGGTTCAGAGGAGGGCCACCCGCATGATCAGGAGAGGGTAAGGGACCTGAACCAGTTCAGCCTCCACAAGAGAAGGCTGAAGGGGGACCTAGTGCCCTGTTACCAACTAGTCAGAGGGGACCAGCAGGCATGGGGGGAGTCCCTGTTCCCCTGAGTACTACTAGGAGTGACTAGAAATAACGGTCACAAGCTGGCAGAGGGTAGATTCAGACTAGACATCAGGAGGCACTACTTCACTGTCAGAGTGGTTAGGATCTGGAACCAACTTCCAAGCAAAGTGGTGATGGCTCCTAACCTGGGGGGGTCTTTAAGAGGAGGTTAGACGAACACCTTGCTGGGGTTGTTTGACCCCAGTACTTTTTCCTGCCATAACACAGGGTCGGACTTGATGATTTGCTCGGGTCCCTTCCAACCCTACCAACTATGAAACTAAGTGGAAATAGCACCTGGCCTAAGTGACTTAAGCATCCAAGTTCCATTCTTATTTTCAGAGACCTAGGAGTGTAAGGACAAGTGATGTTCAACAAAACTTGTAGCTTACAGTCATACTTAGCATGCATTAGTTATCACCACAACTGTTGCAAAGACTGCACAATCTAGTCTTGTCCAATAACACTATTTCTTTTTCAGCATGCCACAATAGAAAAGCTTCTTTTTGGAAAAGTTTGAAAAGAGCAGGAAACAATAAACTTAAAACTCTTTATCCAACTGCTACAATGAAGAATATCTTCAATACAGGGAATTCTTTAAAATTAAAGGTGTGTTTCTAACTTCATATGATGTTCAAACATTACCTTTCTTCTTGGAACAGGTGGAGGGAAAATCTTTGTCTTCTACTTTCACAGAAGGCCTGTTGCACTTCATTCTACAAAAGAAGGAACGTCTTGCTCCAGAACACAGCCGCGATGGCCCAGGTGTTATATCTGTTTTAACTGGAAGGCCAGCTGCACCAAGCGAAAAATTAAAATCAGGAAGTTTTTTTTTTTTAATTTTAAATTAAAATGAACTAAAAGATGACCATTAAAATAGCATTTGAGTTTAAAATCATCAGCCTCCTCTCAGGGAGCTTGGGTAATTCATAGTAATTCCATGGCACCTAGAATTGATTTTTCCCATTAGATCAGATTATATTCTATGTTGCTGGCATTCCCATAAAAAAGGACCCAGAAGTTAAAAGTACCATGTTGGCGTTGCACACTTGTAACTTGGGAAGATTTAAGCTGAATGTGATTTGGATCTTTCTAGCTGCAAAATCTGTTACAACAGGCATTCAGGTTAACAGCTGCCCAAGCATCACATTTTTTAAAACCCTTTGAAAAATCTGTTAGAATTAATAAAGTGACCTATACCTATAATAATTGTGCAAAAATGGTCTTGTGGCTAACAGTACAAGACAGAATCCTATTCCTAACTCCATCAAATATTGTACAGCTTTAAGACAGACACCTGCCCTGTCTGTAGTTAAATATCTTGGTTTCTAAAATGGGTATAATACAAGTTTAAAATATGCATTTTTAACTTTGTTAATAGAGTTAGATCCTCAGAAGACATGGCAGAAGTGATAATATTAACCACTTCTTCATTATCTGGAGAAAAAAAAAGAAATTCTAAAAAGTTAGTCCAGGTACCCTAACGATTCCAAAGAAATATATACTCACTTTTTGCATCTATGAGCCTTTCTCGAGGTGCAGCATCAGAAGAAGAGAGCTGCTCTTTAACTTTGGCAATATCTTTAGGATGAAGGTAGTCAAATAAACTCTGACCAATCAAATCATTCTGCAAACATTAAATAAATGCACGAGTTAAAAATCAGTAAAGGGAAGTAGAAGTTTCTTTTTACAGATCTGTTAACTAAAGATCAGATAAGCCTTTGTTAAAAGTTAAGCCTCATGTTAGTATGACTAATGCCAGTTTTATTTGCCTTATGCTAGTAGATGGATGCATAGAAGAAATTTCTACTTCCACTGACTTCTTCATCTACTAAAGAAAGCACTCCTTTTTATACTAGTATTTTCTACTCCCCAATCAGCCACTGCAGAACTCAAGCACATAAATCTGTTAGAAAACTGATTTTAAAGATTATGATTTGTGTTACCTGCTACAGTGGCCACAAACCACTGTTTGTTCATTTCTGTCAGTGGAAACTCCTGAGAAATTTCCACAAGTAGAAATCTTTCTGGGAGAGGGAACATATAAATGTTCATCCTGCAGCCACCCCCTACCCCCATTTTCACCAGACTGGGGAGAGAGTGGGAGAGCAAAGAGTGGCTGCTCCTTTGACTGGCTCCTGAGCACCATGAGCTAAGTGAACTGAACAGCATGGCAACACCCACCCGTCTCGCACCCCCCGGACTTCAGACCATGAATCCCAGTCAGGAAAGCAGGTAGGGGCCTTTGCCCTGCTGTTCCACTCTCCTGCACTGATCCAGAGAGGACTGGAGCAGCCTGGTACTGCCCTCCCCAACCAGTCCGCCAATCAGGCAGTCCCCAATCTGGGGAAGTGCGGGGAGCACTGCCCCACTTTTTCACCCTGCTCTCTGACCAAACTGGGAGGGGAGTGTACAAGCATTCACTCTCTTGCAAGAGAAAAAGATCTCCCAGGTTGACATCTGGAAGATCTTTTCCCTAGAAGTGGTATGTTTCCCTTTGGATAAGCTACGTTAACATTTGTAAGTTTGTCATTTGTACATGGCCAGTGTTAACAGCAACCCTGTATGTAACAAGTAGAGAACAAAGGGAACATTTCCAAAAGGGCAACAAGCCCCATTTTCAAAACCAATGAGAAGCCTAACATAGGTATGCATGTTTAATAATGTTACTCCAAGACCTTACTTGAACATTTGATAATGTTACTCCAATGTAATTCAACTTGATTTCTAAGTTGCAAAATAGCTCAAGGGAACCTCAGCTTTTCCTGGGTCCAGCTAAAGCCAGAATCAGTCCAACCAAAGGAATATGTTTTTCCAACAGAAAAGAGGTGGTACTAGATTTCTTATATATGTTATATTGTTATTGTAATTCAGATAAATGCCCCCAAGTTTGGATACATAAGCAAAAAAAAAAATTCAGTTTGAGGTCTGTTCACAGTTATCACAATGAAGAATACCTGACTGTAGTTGAGGATCTTGAAGACAGATTCTGATACAAACAATATCTTTCCTCTGTCACAGCCCACAACAAAAAGAAATCCGTCTGCTGCCTAATTAGGAAAGATACGGAAATTACCAAATCAAAAAACTTCATTAACAACTTTTTAAACTTTTAGTTGCACTTTGGGAGATACAGTAGTATTTATATGTTAGTACTGATCTACTTGAAGTTATAGAAATAATTGAATCAAAAGGAAAAACAAGAAGTTATGATAAAATCTTGGACTCTATGCAATTTGAAGATTTTTTGGCATCATTTTTCTTTATCAATGCCAAGAATTTAAAGGCAATTTACTAACAAAAAAAGCCTATTTCTTATTGAATAATACTACATGCATATAAAAGAATCAATAAACAAGCTTATATTTAAACTATATTTATTCCATATTAAATATGTTTTATTTCTCTTAAAAATCAAGTATAGCCCAGATTCTGCACATACTTATATACCTGTGTGTTTCTGGCACATGCATTGTTTCATTTAATTCAACAGAACATGAACACCTGTACACAGCAGATATGGCCATAACTTTGGAACAGCTCAGATTGGCATAAAGTTACAGTACTGCAGAAACTTAATGCATATCCTGCACTAGGTGATTTAAAAGAAATCTCTAAAACACTGCAAACCTAGTCAGTTAATTTTTAAACCTGAAATTTATTTTAAAGGGCCACTGATTTTTAGTGAGTCAGTCTTCAGGTGGCCATCTTGAAACCTCTAGTTTGAAAAAGGTATTAAGCAGCTTCAGGTTTCACTGATTTCAAGTGCATTTGCATGATTTCATCATCAACTTTGCTTCTCAGGCTGCTCCCTATCTTGCTAAAGACAATTCAGGTCTTTCCACAAATATTGAATTCACAGAGATTTTTTAAAAATCCCCACACTGCAAATTTTAAATTTTGCCTTTAAAATTTAAAACATACCCTGAGAATAAGATGTTTTAATTCATCATCTGACAGAAAAGCAGGTTTGTAGTTTGCTTCTGTATATGGATTTGTGGCACCTTAAAAGAAAAAAAAAATGAATAGACCACTTAAACTTGATAATGTACATCCTTTGACAGCACAATTTTACAAACTTTTCTTTGTCAGTATTTTGTGGTGCACTTGTATCTTTTTCAGGCATGTTTTAGCTTCAACTATCTTTTATATCGAGTGGAACTCTGATGAGGACAACTTGGAAAAGAATGAACACTGGCAAGAAAACATAAAAAAGAACAAACACATAGTAGTTTTAAACACTGAATATCCTTTGAAAAATAAGAATGTTCCTCCTCCTACAAACGTTTTCCAAACATGTCCTATCCAAGTCCGCTCTCTATATTAGAGGAACATTGAAAAATTATAGTGATGTTCTGAATTATTTCTTAGATCTAAGACACGGTCAACTATGACTCAAAGTTATGACTATCTAATTTCTATTTAGTGACTTATGTGAAATGAATTAGGAATTGCAAACCATTTAATAGAGGATGTATTCATTTCACAAAACTGACAGTTACTATGGCACTATCTGAAAGCATTAAGCAAAGGCGAAGGACAAGCTTTGAGGCTAGCTCTGTATGTGAGGCAGCTTCCAATGATGCTAATACATGCTATACCTTTTCCAAAAGTAATCCTTCAGATCCTATTCTCTTTGGAAAGACAAAACTGAGTTACTAGATCAGGGAGAGGCAGTTATTTTGGGCAGAGGGCCCCTGATTGAGTTTTGGCAAGCCATTGAAGGCCGCATGACAGGCAGCCCAGGGCAGATAAATATTAATGTTCTAAATTTTTAGGGGCCCTGTGGGCCAGATAGAACAGCCCGACGGGCTGCATCTGGCCCCTGGGCCACATTTTGCCCACCCCTGAACTAGATAATGACAGGCTTACTGATTAAAAATAGCATGGGATTTTGGATCCTTTAACAAGCTGAGAGATGATAAAAGCAATTTAAAAGATAATGAACCTTTCTACTTTAGGCACTTGGTAATTGGAGGATGGTCTCATAAATTCAGTGCCATGTATACTATGCTAACTTTACCACAACCCTTCTCAAGGTGTCACTGCATGCACTTTCATGGCTCTCACTCCTACAGAGGAAACCTACAACTAACCCACTCTTAAACAAGAACACAGGTTAGGGCCTCCTGGGTACTAAACCCAACAATTGTAGATTGTAACTATTTATTTTTAGGAGCCTCTGACATTAGCTAATAAAAAAGTGAATGAAGAACAGGTTCTCTAAACAAAGCGCCAGTTATTTCTTCATGCAGTGGTACAAAGTACAGCGGAGGTATGTCTACCCATGAGGAAATTACTCTAGAGTAAACTCACCCTGGGCAGGTGTCTTCATGTGCAGGGATGAAGAAGCAGATTTGCTGCTCCTCGCAGCAGTTTGCTCCAGCCCTTTCCAGCCCTGCCCTAGCCCCTGTGACAGTCAGGGGGAGCTCTAGGGGCTGGCATGGAGCCTGGGGCCAGGAGACAGTTGTCTTCTAGCAGGGCTGGGAGATTGCTTCCAACCCCAGGAGCTGCCTGTTGCAAGGAAGGGGACAATGCCATCTCCCCTCTTTCCAACTGCAGCTGATTCCAAGCCCTGTGCCTCAATCACTTGATCAGGGCACAGGGCTAGGATTTGGCCCTGACCAGGACAGTTCCCAGCCAGCCTCAGGCTGTGTGGGAAAGTCTGCATGTGAAGCCTGGGGCTTGCCCTAGCTACCTCCAGGTTGCATGCACAGATCTCCCCGTGCAACCCACAAACTGTCCCAGTCAGGGACAGGTCCCAGCCTGCAGGGAGTTCCCAGCCCTCATTCCATGACTGTGATCGTGTTTAAGAAGAAAAAGCGTCTACCGCTTGCTCGCAAATCTCCCCAGCCTGTCAGCCTCTGTTAGCTGAGCCAAACTCCCCCCTTGGTAATGCCTGAAACTTCTGATCTTCTCCAAACTGTAGTTTAGCCTTAGAAAAGGACCCTACATTCCACGGCAGGGGTAGGCAATTATTTTGGGTAGAGGGCCGCTTAGTGAGTTTTGGCAAGCCATCAAGGGCTGCACAACAGGCAGCCTAGGGCAGATAAATATTAATTTTCTAAATTCTTTAGGGGCCCTGTGAGCCAGATAGAACGGCGTGGCAGGCCGCATCCGGCCCTCGGGCCACATTTTGCCCACCCCTATTCTAGGGTGACTGGAGCCAACTACTCCTTCAAAGCTGCTTATACAAGGATTATCTGTGTCATCGTTTAACTTTTCCCTCTCAGTTCTTAATAACCATTTCACAGCACCCTTGCACTTACCCCTACTATCCAGACACAATTAAAAACTCAACAGGGAAACACAGAGTTGTGTATAACAGATAACTAATTTCATAAGATAGTAGAGATTGCCATATTTAC
>JAGPOW010000304.1:97191778-97223262 GCA_030014935.1 Caiman crocodilus
TGTGTGTGTGTGTGTGTGTGTGTGTGTGTGTATGAGAGAGTAGTTGAACACCAACACTTTTGCAGTCAAATCAATATTTGGGATTCCTAACTGATTTCGGAATGCCAAAAGACTATTTTTTACCCTATCTACAGGAAAAAAGCAGGCCAACTTCATAAATCATCAGAGATCTACCATAACCCTAGTATGTAACACCAACAAACATGATAGCTGGGTTCTAGGAGAGCCTCTAATCTTGTTTTAAGCAGCCATTAATTATCTCCAATATTCTTTTTTAGAGTAGAAGAGACCTATACCACCTGAAGAAAAAATGGGATTTCTCTGAAAGTTTAGCCAAAAAAGCTGCTCCCCCATCCAGTTAACAAAACATTTAATTTATATGGAACTTTCCCGATTAAAAAAAAAAAAAAAAGTGTATCCTGTACATGAATAACTTAAACAACTAACCAGGTAGAAACTGAACACCAGTGAACCACCTTCAAAAATCAAAATTCAAAAGGTAAACTGAAACCATTTTGTTCTGTGTCTACACTAATATAAGGGTAAGTTTGGAGCTGTTATTCCACAAAAAAGTACTCTAGATGTAACTGTTTTCCACTTTACACAACTGTAGCAAAATTAGTACTTGTTTATCTCCAACCTTCTTCCCTTTCTTTCTTTTCTTAGAGATGGTTAAATGTTAAATACTTGCATAGATGATATGAAAGTTAACCATACAAAACTGGAAATGCAGACGTTAGCATTCCTACAGAATCATTATCTCTGTCACATTTCATACTTGCAGCTTTTCGCAGTCTTGTTTTCTAGGGAAAGCTGTTTTGTAAGATGTGCATCATTGGTGAAATTCATCCAGGGGCAGAAAGCTGGCATAAGATCTTCAGACCATGTAAGTCCTGCATGGCATAAATTGTGCGTCACACGGAGGCCTCTGTTCTGGCCCACATGGGCAATTAGGGACTGGGTTAAAGAGGATGTCTTGGAGGAACAGTTAGGTGGATCCAGAGATTAATAGCCCATTTCAATGATACAGAAAGTCAGTAGATGCTATTCCAGCTCATAAGCCATGGAATCCTGTCAAAATGATCCTAGACTTAGAGGGGATGGATTTTGCTGCCCTATAGTTTTCAATATGCGCCATGTCTTTTCTTTCCTGTAGAAAATTTGCTTTTGGATTTACTGCCTTCTGCACAGCTTAACTGCAACTTTTATGTTGCCTTTAATAAGCCAGGTCTCAGAGTCTGTTTTCAGTCCTCACTATTGGCTCAAATTAATTATGTCAAAGCAGTGTCAAATTTGCACCAGAAGAATGAGTAATCCAAGAGGGATTCGAGATTCTGTGGAAAGTGTGGTGATGATCATGACAAGACACATGCATCATTCTTGCAGTTTGTAAGTTCTAAACTCCTCATCGTTCAATGTGGGACAAAGGCAAAAAGTTTTGTAACTCACCTCGTAATGTTTTCATATGCTGAACAGCCATCCTTAGTACAGTAAGTTTATCTAGTTTTCGGGACATAGCATTGCAAGTTGGTACCAAAGATGCCAACTCATCAATAAAACTGTTCATTTTATCTCGACGCCTTTTTTCAATTTGACTATGAGCTTCCCTACACAATAGGAAAAAATAAAAATAATAATAGTACTGAAGAGCGTTATGAAATGCTGAACTGTGAAAAAAACAATGAAAAGACAATACTTCATTTAAATAGTAGATTGTAGGTCCCATCCTGCAACCTTTGTTCATGATTTTAAGGCTGCACTTGCACAAGCAGTTGTGCAAATGCTAGTGTTTAACATTATTGCTGTGCATAATTCTGGCTCCAGCCGACATTAAAATGATGCGATGGGTTGGGACCTGATCCCCAATCCCAACAGTCATGTTTCCTGCCATGCAACATGTCCATGGCAGGACACACCACTGGTTGAGACCAGAGACTGATCCCAATCATGTCATTATTTTAACAGCAATGTTACAACCCAGTTCAGGTTAGCATGGTTCCTAACTGGAGGAGGTAAGTAGCTCCTCCTACCTTGAAGTTTACTTTGCCATATCTGGCAGCCCAGAGACAAATCCTGCTGCTTTGTCCTGCAGTTCCTTTGGGACTGTAGGGCAAGGATCTTCACAGGTCGCAGCCAATTCTGTAGTTTACCATTAAAAAAATTTTAGAAGACACCATTAGCCCCACTTTTACCTAAGAAGAGTGTGTTGGGCATCATATGTGCCTGTTGATAGCCCACTTCTAAAATTCAACAATTTTTTTTTCATAGTACATGCCCTATGGCCTTTTGATTTTAGCACTGTACACCCTCTTAAAGATAAAATGATACACAGCTGTCATTGCAATATTAAATTAGCACTTACAACATAGAATAATTTGGTGCAAGGCACAGGGAATTAGCCACCCAATATATACTCAGTGTTAATGGGAATTCTTAGTTAAATTGTACAATTTAAGAAAAAAATATCTAACTTTTGTTTAATAAAATTTCATGAAGCTTACAGAAGAACAAATCTTTCAAACTGCAAAATGTGTGACAATCAAACAGGGGAAGACAGATCTGCGTTTGAAAACTAGCAATATGTGCAAATTGTGCCTAACATACTAAACTTGAAATAGTATTTTTTTAATATTAAACTCATTAAATAACTTATTATGTTTGTTAAGAAATAAAATAGTTCACCTTGCATTTTTTATCCTGCCTTGTTGGTCTGTGTATTCCAACCTGCTGGGAAGGAAGTGACATTATAGTCATATTTTCTAATACAGTGTGAGCCACATATTGTCTCTGGCAAACAAAACAAAATCACCTAACATGGAGGGTGGGCAGTGAATTCTCCAAGCCTCTTTCAGTCACACAGTGATAGTAGCATTGTTCTGTCAATTTCAAGGTTGCTATTGGTGAGATCCAGAAAGTTAAGGGAAAGCTGTCCCTTCACAAAACAGCAGGCATTCTTAAATCTGTTTAAACAGTTCCTCTAATTTCGAAATTAGTGGGATATGGCAAATTATAGGTGGCACTTGCAAAATTTAAATGGCTGCCTGCCTTACTCAAGGATATCTTACATGGTTTATAAAGCAATACTTTTGTATACACTAAATACCTTAACAAGCATATTTTAACATGCATATTTTTCTCTAAATTCTGATTTCTAAATCAGATAATTTGCTAAAGTATCCCCCCTAAGGTTCATATTACCGTCTATAATAGCTGTAACAATAAGCCAAAATCCTGCAAGCAATGACAGATATACAGAGGCCCAAATATTTCAGTAATATTTACACAGATGTAAGTACCACCACAATTCTCACATCCCTAATGAAATGCTTGGAAATGTACACTTTAATAATTAAATAGTACCTTCCATGCTGCTCATCTTTATCTGTATCCATACCTTCCCTGAAAAAACAGAGCAAAACTTTCAAAAATACAGTAAGGTTAGCAAATACCAAAAGCTTACATCAAACAAGCATTTAATTATGCTTGTTAATGAAATCAAACAATTAATTAAATCATAAAACATTCCTTTTGCCTTTAATCCCCTAGTGCAAAAATAAGCCATCTATTTAAACAATGTTATATGCACAAATTGTATATGAAAGATCATAAAGGCTCCATATGAAGTTGTTTGGTTTTTCTATTGCAATGATGAAACCATCTCGGAATAATTTTGCCTCCGCCAGAACAAAGCAACTTACATATTTAATATGCTGTATAGTAAAAGAAGTTACAATCTGTTGGCATCAGTTTTATGACAATATTTTTTAGTGTATTAAAGTGTCCTTTCTAGTTTCCCACCAAAGCATTAAAATATTTATCCATTATCAAACAACTTGCACTGGTAAGTCAGAAAGAAATAAAAAACTTCTAATTCTGTGTAGAATTTTTTTTTTAGCTCTTAGTTTTCATGTTCTGGTGTGATGTTTGTAGGTGCAGATTAGCAAAACAGAAAATTTTCCCCTCTATATTTCTAAAAAAAATTATCGATCTCTTATTTCAGGGCATCATAGTTGGCATCACCTATTTTAAAGTCTTCGCTTTTGTCACTTTTAATAGGAATCTAGTAGTATATCCCAAGTTAAGGTTTGCTTTTTAATTCAATTGTGAGCTGGTGCTCATGGAATATTTAATCAGTATTTTAAAGATGAACACCTTGACATCTACTTTTTTTTTTTTTTTTACTGATACCTGGTTTTAAAATTGTCTTAGTAATGTATTGTTTTGTTTATCAGCTATGTGACCACCGTGTTTATATAAACTTCTGTATGTTGTAAGTGCTGATCACATTCATATACACTTTCAGAATTGTATCCATACTGGCTGTCATTCTTAATATGTCTGACACTTAAGACAAAATCCTTGCCTTTCTAAGCAGTTGTTTTGTAGAAAGCTTCAAATTCTGTTTCATGAGGGAATACTATTTTACCACCTTTCTGTTAAGGAAGTTACCTGGAATCTCCATGGTGATGACAGAAGAAAAATCTTTTATTTTTACAAGGAATCCTGCTTCTCCCTGCTTTTTTTGTGGGGCTCTTTTCTTTCATGAATTTCTCTGATTTTTGTGAAAAATACCCAATTTAACTTTTTCCATGAAAACCATGAAATGGTGATTTCAGTTCATTTATACCTATTAAGAAGACAATGTAACAGGTGCACAATACACTTCTACAGTCAATCTTCTTTTCTTTGCTCTTGACCATGGCATAATAATTACTTCCCCATTTTTCACTTAAATTTCAAGCACATTAAAGCATTTCCCTTTATTTTATGTGAATCCAACAAAGCACACTGATCTTGGGGCTTCCCCAAAGAAACTGCTTCATCTTGGCCTCCCTTATGCTGAAACTGTAAATGACATGCCATTTCCCCAAACAAATAGCGTTATTTGCTTGAGAACAGGCGAGTTAAAATTAACTCCAGTCAAACAGCCCTAGTGTTTAGCATAGCAGACCTAGCATAGCAGATTTTACAATTGTTTTTTCCCCCTTCTATGTGTTCTTATGGGTCACAGGTTGGAAAAAATCAAAGCCACTGGTGAATACATTTTTGAAAAAAAGGGTAGTGATTTCTAGAAGCTGAACTTGATACCTTAAAAGGAACTGATTTTTTGAGGCGGTTACTCACATTTTCTGGAAACTGACCACTTTTAAGCCGTCAAAAATTGGACATGCAAAATCGCTAGTTACTTTTGGAAAACTGGGGCCTCAAAAATAACAAAAAATGATCCTATTAGTCCCACCTACAGCCCCCTTTATGTTGCTTCAGCAACTTCCAAATTAACTGCAAAATTCCTTCCTCTCATACACAGAAGGCATAGTGTTCAGTTTACAGAACTTAGGTTCAATGTTCATCTAAAAACAGTTAGAAACAGTAAACTCCAAAGTGTACCAGAGAGGACATTCTGGTACCTTGAGACATACAAAACCCATGGAGTTTGTTGACATCTTCAGAATTTCAAACAGAAATAGATATTTAAATGATGTTGTTTGTTTTACAGATAAACCTCCCATTAACCACAATTTCCCTATCCTCCCTCCCACTAATTTTTTTTCCAGATCCTCTTCCCACAATCTGCTGCAATTTGCTACTCTTATTTCTTGATCACTGCATTTTTCAAGATCCTCTTCCTAATGGCGCAGAAGTTGATACATAACAGAATTTCTAATGAGGTATTTTTCTTTCTTTTCTTTTGACATCTGCCTGAAGGGCTCAGGCAAGTAATTTTAAATGCTGTTTTTTGTTGGAATTTAGTGTATCTTTTTGTCATGAAACCTTACACAAGATAAAGTCTTAAAAATAATGCGACTAATAAACCATGGTTCAGAATGTTTATCTATGATCATAAATTACAAACACATTTCAGTCATGGAGAAAGGCCAGACAGAGCTCCTTCTGCTGAACTAAGACTAATCTAAATAGCCATGCTACTCTAGAAGAAGTTGATGTAAAACATTATGCCCCAATGGGACCTTCCCCTCCCTCCATTTCTCTTCAGTTGTTCAAAAGTTGGGGAAGCTACTTAGGACTATCATTTTGGGGAGCATTTTATTCTTCCCATCACACAAGATCAACCAATTATCCTGATCTAGGCATAGCCAAGGCTTTTATTTCTTGCCCCTGTCTATCCATCTGTTCACAAAAGGCAAGCAGTCTCTTAATCCTATCCTTCAGCCCCAACACCCACTCATACTGCAATTAAAGCTGCAATATGAACAGACTTTATTTTGCTAAGCAAAACTGTATGAATGAGAATTTACCTTCCTTTCATCCACTACATAGCTGAAAATGGCTAGGGACAATGTAGTCCTTAAAACTGCCTACTTTTTAATGTTCAGGTGATAATAAAAGGAAATTTAATTAAATACCCTAAGAAAAGCATTTGAGACTGGGTGATAATAATTACAAAGAGAAAATAGGAAGAGTGTAACAAACACCTCTAATTTTTTTTAAAAAAAAACTCATACACATAAGGAAGTTCACATCATTCTAGCTTTAGTAACTGGTTTAATTAGTAGGGATTATGTCTGAACTGCCTGCTACTATGATACTTTGATCTAAAAAGATTTCCCATATTTCAAGTTTCCTAGATGTAGCTTCAGCTGATTTCTTATCCTGTTTTAGTGCTCACTTACCCATAAATAAGGCCTATTTCTATCCAATTAAATATACTGAAATCACAAAACTGCAGAGTTTTCATTTGTGTTGCACAACCTAACAAAACTTCTAACAAAATTCAATGTCTATGCAAGTTGCAGACTGGCAAAGTACATACATATATTCACAGACAGAAACTGCTACCTCCTTTCTGACAAGGAAATCTTGACCTTCTCTCTGTATTATACTTCCTTCCACTCATCCTTTTCCTACTCAAATAAAGGGATATCTATGATAAAAGGTTCTCTGCTAAGCTCGTACTGACTTGCAGGTAATCAAATATTTTGAAAGGTGAAATATATAATCAAATGTGCTGAAATATTTTCTAAGTTGAAGCAGGAAATCCTTGCTTTCAGAAATGTCACTATACACCAACAGCAAATATAGAATTTTGACAACAAGGGTGTGGACTTGTGTGCCATGTGACTGGATGTCCAAAGAATGCTTGTCAAGTATCCATACTGGTTGGTGGGTCTGCAGCCGATATTCTTCACAAGGCTGGGGGCAATGTGAAGAGGACAGTTCCTATCAGTGGCCTGAAGGGGCAGGCCAGGTCAAGTCGGGCCAGATAGGGCTTTGCTGGCAAACTAAGTAGAGGAGGAATCAAACAGGGGCACAAACATGTCACTCCTGGATTCCCCACCCCCGTGGCGAGGGGACACAGAAAAAAAAACAACCACCCAATAATTTGGTTTACATACGACTTTTATACTAACTTAGCTTACCGTTTGAGTGAGATATATTAAAACCAAACCAAATTTTTAAACAACCCTACTGTGTACACTTACATTAAACACAGGAATTTATACAGGTATTGTATATTCCCCTTCTCTTTATAACGGTATAAATATCTTTACTTGGAAATAAGTGCGATCACATTGTGGAAGGGACTAAACCAGTACAATTTTCATATTTAGGCAAACCCAAACAGCCTGTCTAAACAGAAGATGCAAATTTAAACTAAACAAGCAGACATTCTTTAACTGGTGCAACCAGTGTATGTGGATTTGTAAGTCTTTCTAAACCTAGCTTAATATTAGCTTAGCTTGTACCTAAAAACTACACGAGAAAACCTAATATAAAAATTATACTTCTCTTAGAGTCTAAATTAAAACTAATTACTGAAAGGTTTATACTTACTCAAAAGAAAAGCCATCAAGTCTGAAAAGATAAAGAAAAAGTATTATATACAATGTACAAAGAATCATTAAAATGCTTACTAGATTAAATTACACCAATTTCTTTGGTTTCCATTAATTTCCAGTGTGGTACCAATTCTAGCACACTGACATGAAAATTTGTATAGCCAGAAACTAAAAAAACCCAAACAATGTAATTCAAAGTGAAAAGGCTCGTTTGTAACCTACTTCAAAAGGGTGCAACACTATTATCTTATAGAAAAATTAATTCCAAGTTTATAAAATTAATCTGAAAGGATACTGAAGTTGATTTCCTTAAAATTAAACCTATTGCGTGCCTTCTGTTTAGTGAGGGTAAACTACGAGCTTCTTGCTTTACCTGTCAACAGTATAGTTAGAGAACTGAGGTACAAAGTTCTCCATAGAATAGAGCACTAGGCATACCTAAAGTTTCTTGTGTCTGGGTTTGATCCAGGAGGAAAAATGGACTCTTAAATCAGTGTTACAGTTCTCAATCTGAAGATAAGATATACTTTCCTTGATAACAGAAGGGCAGTATAAGGAAAATATAAATATGAGGTTAATTACTACCCTTGTTAATGTCTCTTCAGATGTATTAAGATACCAGTAGTGTCACTTCAGTCTTTGTACCTAATCCCTATAGTTTTAAGATAAAAGCTCTATAAAATATACTCAAAACACTCAGAAGCTCCTTTCTATAGTCATCATTACAAGTGTTAATAATCACAGAAAAATAGGTGCACTAAATGTTACAGTTACTTCAGGTCACTATTTGATACTTAAGTCTTAAATAAACTTGATAATCTTTATCATTCAATGTACTTTCTAAATTAGAAATAAAACCTCAAATAATGTTGAGTGTTCCCTCACCTATGAATCAGTCAATAAATTCCATGTTTATTATGCTTGTCAGCATAAAATTTAAAATGTAATGCGGCATCAATAACAAACTTATTTAGGTAATTGAACAACTGCTTCCAAAGGAAGATTTTGAAAATGTATCAATCAATACCTCAGACACAAAAGGTATCAATTTACCAACCATTAGAAGATTAGAAAGTAACACAAGAGCCCCAAAAGCTTTTTGCTCAGTTAGATCAGGCACATTTTGTAAACTGTAATTTTCTTCTGTAAAATCATAAAACTAAAGGCATTATTTCTGGCTGTGAAATAAAAGTTATAATTCAAGACATCCTGTTGCTCTTATGTGACAGGAGTAAAATCATGAGAGACTCAATAAAAAAAAAACACCACCACATAGGCAGCAGGGTTAAGATCACTTTGCCTGATAAAAAGGTTCCAAATCACTTAAGGCCAGGTTATAAATGGGACAGGAATAACCCAGAAGGGCAGGAAACTTGCTGGAAGAGAAGGTTTGTGGCTCCTTCTGTAGGCTGAAAGAGAAAAGGGAACGTATGTTCCCACACTACTGGAATGACTGTACAAGCTTTAACATAAAGGGAAATTTTAAGCATTTTATTAAATTGTTCTGGCTTTATTCTTCTCTTAGTTATTATAGTTTTACACACTACAAAACTGTGTATAACTGGCTTACCACAGAGAAAGATGAGGCACTACAAACTGGACACCAGCAGGTTTTTTAGGTAATCACACTCAAAGACAGAATAAACTTCTGGACGTCTCACTTTGCTAGACTCCAATTCATCTGTTCCAATCAAACAGTACAGTCAGAGTAAAGGTAACCTGCTGCAGTGGCAGCAGTGGAACTGAAGGGAGCTAAGCTGGAGAACAGATTGATGGGCTGTTTTGTATCTGATAGAGTGTAAGGCAGTTCCACCACAGAGCAATTAAACTGAAGGAATCCCCTGCTGCTTACATCTACTTCACCAATACCCACACAACTGCTCTTATGCCAACTGAACAATGAATTAGAGCTTCTTGTGATCTAATTCACTGTTCACTTGAAAAAAAAGCAATTACAAGAAGATATCTGTGAAGTACAGGTAAGCAGCTCAACACAATTGCCTTCAAACAACATATTACAGTTATGTCCAGACAGAAGGAAAAATCAGGGGAGTCCATTACAAAAAATACGGGAGTCAATTACTATAAAAAACAGAAAAGGGGTGTTTGTTTAATGGCCAGGTCAACATTTTTACACTTCAGGTACAACCACCATTAAAGTTTATTATGGAGTGTCTTCTGATTAGAAGGACATTTGAAGGGCTTTAGATGTAAAGAAACTATTTGCAGTATAAAAAGCAGATTTAGTCTTTCCAGAAGAACAAAGGAATTCGGAAATATTACTCATTCAGAAAAAAAGGGATTGAAAAGAAAGTGGTGTGAGAGGCAGGGATTTTTTAGGGGGTGAAATCTTTTACAGAACCAACTACATAATTGGGATATTAGAGAAGTTTTTAGGCACAAGATACCCACCTCAACATCACTTATTCTACTGTAGTGGCCCCTAAACACTCAACCTACCAGTTCCATTGGTCAAATGAGTGCTGCAGGGCCAGTCCACTGTAACCAGTGCAGGTTCAGCATGCAGGGCTGGTTTAAGGGTGCAATTTGGCATGCTGGCATGACCCTGCATGCCATACATGGGCAGTGCCAGATATGTACTGGATTGTGGCAGTGCACCTTTGCGTGCCTGCCACATTAGGGGCAGAAAACAGGAAACAGCCAGGCATATAAACCATTAGGCACATAAAGGCTGCAGTTTGCTGCTGCCAGCTCAGGCACAAACACTGCCTGGCTGAACTGCATGGGACATCTAGCAGGTATGAGCAGGAGGCTCTTTGTCTTGGGCATGACTTAAAACTGCACCCTGCTGGAGGAGTGCCTTAATCCCAGTCCCCATCTTTGGGTGGGCTTTGGAGGCAGTCATGGGGTCAGGCACGGGTGCAACCACCTGAGCCCCTATGGGGGGGGGTGGGATACAAGACCCCAGGGAGCAAGTGTGGTGGGCCAAGCACAGCAAGTGGAGTGCCACCTGAGCCTATGGGGATGGTTGACCCCAAGGGCCTGAGAAAAGGCATTGTAGTGAGGCCCTAGCGAAGAGGGTGGAGTTATTAAAGTCCTGAGAGGGCAGGGATGTAGATGGTCCCACACAGAGTCAGGATGTGAGTAGGCAGGAAGGGCAGTCCCAGAGGCGCGCTGAGTAGAGCCAAATTGGGTGCAAGCCTGAAGGGCCGGCCACGGGAGTGGTTGATTGTGAGGATGATAAGGCTCCAAGGTGGAGCATGTTGTGGAGGCTCTAGAGTGGGCACAATAGGAACCCAAGGAGTGGGGAGTAGGCCAAGGTATGTCTTTGGACGTCTGAGGCCGTAGTTGGGGCTTAGCCAGACAGTTAGGGGCGAGTCTTAACCCCGGTAAGTCCTCCACCGCAAGGAAGCATATACAACCCATATACACTAGTTGTAGATTATTTTATTTTATTATAAAGCCAGGAATTCCCCCATTTCTGAGGTACAAAGCATTTTCGGTATGTAAAAAAGCATTACTTCTTTAAATCAATTGTAATTGGATAGAAAATATGTACTCTTTAAACTATGTTAAACTAGGCTATATTAAGAAAAAAAACCACGCTTACTGATAATCAGTAGAGCTTCCTTTCCTTTTCCTGTTGCAATCCATTCCTGAAGTACTAAGAGAACTGGAGATTAGGTCAGTGGGACCAGGTGACATAAAGTCACTAATTGTAGAAGAAATATCCATCCTTTGGTCAGCCATTGGATTCTCTATCAGATATAAAAACATTATAAACTTTGTTTAAAAAATAAAAAATAAAAGGATCTGCTAAAATTCATATGGCATCATTTGGTTTTGTTATAAAAAATAAGCATATTTTGAAGAAAGAAGTTAAATGCATCTGATTCAACAATATTCAAAACAGCATATATATAATATAGATGTAAATATATATATAGTTTAAAAATATTTATTATACAAGTAATTTTATTAATATACATACACTTATATTTATATATAATACTTGTATGCTAATATAGTGTGTGCCTCCCACCAGACTGTTGTCTAGACTGCCACCTCTTACATGATAATGAGTTGTAGTTATTATGTTCTGACTTTGTAATGTTAAGAAGTTAAGTGAAGTGACCATACAAGGAGGTAGTGAAGTGGCAGAGGACATGTATTAAGAGTAACACATAACAATAAGGTTAAAAGTCTGTCCCATTTAATTGATTGACAAGGTTCTAGCAGCATGCACTGAGCTAGGCACCCCATTGGTGAGAGAGGAGATATAAGGGACCGCACCTCAGTTGGGGGTTGTTGGGTGGTTGGTGACGGGGAGTGATTAGCGACGTGGAGGAGTTGTTAGTGAGAGGTAGTTGAAAGGCTTTACTCTGGAACTGTAGATTTCAAGTAGGGTGTTTCACCCCAGTTCTCAGAGGCCCCAGAGGTTGGGGATCATCGCATAACTGAAAAATACTACGGTACGCTTACATTGGGCTGTAGTCATCGCGCCTTAATCACATCGCATCGTGTTGTAACTGCTTTTCATGCTGATTGATTGCCTGTACTCACCTGTCTCATCCTGATCATCACCTCAACCATGTATATAAGTTACCCTTCGTTTGAAGTAAGTAAAGTTTATTTGTTCCACCTCACTCTCATCTCCGAAGTCACCTGCTTTCCTCGCATAGCCCCCTTGCCCAGGGCCCCGAGGACACCTGGGTTGGCGTTGCCACCCAGTCGCCTCACCTGGTGTGCATTCGGCACGAGGCCTTCGCAGCCACCCAGAGCCGCCGCGCGTGCCACAACTTGAATCACAAAATTTTTTTTCCAGAACTTAAAGTTGAAGTTTTATACTTTCCAGCATGTGCTACAGGCTACGTAACACAACAAAATCAATTTCTTAAAACGTACAGTTTAGTACAATCTGTGAAATCAGACTACACACATACAAAGTGCTGGAATGCCTTCCCATACTGGCAGTCTACTCGACCTTAAACAATTCCTCTGTTCCAAAGAGTTCACAATTTTCTCTGAATGAATGAAATACCAGGACTAGCTCATAGAACAAGTAGCTTATGGAATCAGTCATGGACAACAAGCAATCAAAAAGAACATAAATAAACTAGGCATTAAATGGAAACTATCAACTTAAATCCATTTAGTTTAGTACTTTGTTAGTTTTAATCACATAACCTATAACCAGCTGTGTGGTGGATGAACCTGGAGAACAGGTACCAGAAGTGGGGAATGAGAACAGAAAAGATAAAATACTCAAGGTATAAGTTGGGGGGGATAGGAAGAACAAAAAAAGCTAAACAAATTCAACACTCTTGACATAGTGAAAAAGACTGAGCAAAGGCATGACAAAATTATGTTTCTGTTTTAATATTGTACGTATTACCCCTGTGGGCAAAATAACCCACTAAATTGTGTGTCTGTAATGAATGTTGCCAGAATACATAAAATATACATTAATTACTAAAGAAACTATAACCAAATAAACACACAACCATGGACAGTTCTTACCTGAAAACTTGTTTTCTGGAAGCAATCTAGAAACAGAGGCCTGCATTCAACCTGCTGCTGTGGCAGAACCAGCCAGTTACCTAGGATCTTCTTTCATACCCCAGGTCTAACAGTTAAACTTTTTCAAAAACCTGGATAGAAGGAAAACAAGAAACATATTACCTCCCTCTTAAAGATGTATAGTTTTCCCAACCAACTTCGTTTTAAGCAAAGCGAATGCCAAACATGATCTGGGATGCTTTAAGTGACAAAATTAAAACTGGTTGCCACTTCTCAAAAGAGCGATATTTTAATTCTCCTTGATCATCTATAGACTTCTAACATACTAAAGTAGACTAACGCTGGACTAATGGCACTAACAATGTCCCTGCTCCAAAAGAAGACATTATTACAATCGTCTTTGAAAGAACACAATGCAATTAATAGTTTCATTGTCAAATAATCAAGCAAATGTGGAAGCAGGCTTTGAATGGATAAAACACATTTATATTATTGACAGAAATTTGCTCAACAAAAATGAGCATCTCAGTTAACTAGAAGTGAAAAGTTGGTATGAGTACTGATTTGGGGGTCAAAGCAGTAATACAGGAAAATTCTTTTTTACCTTCAGCATTCTTCAATCCTGCCCCAACTTGTTCAGTACAATTGCATGGCAGGCTTACAAAAGACAAAGAGCAAAACTTGCCACTTGATTATAAATGGAAATTAAAACCATGCTGGAATGGTGATTAGTAAGTGGTCTGTCATATACTGAAGGCTACATTAAGCCCCTACACATTAGGCAACCATCCTAAATTTTTAAAAGTTTATTTGCACAAAAGCTGACTCAAAGTAAAGTTTACTTGTGTGAATTAAGGTAAATGGCATGCCACACAAAAAATGTAGCTTTTCTCCACTCAGATAAAAAACAAACAAAACCCATGGATAACTTAAGCTGTTCTAAAGTTTGAAGAGTTTTAAAAGGACAGTTTTGAACAGTATTATGGATGGTAAACTAGGAAGCTCAACTAATTACAAAATTTAACACACAATAATCACAAACTACTGTGAATACTTTTAGCAGAATTAGTTATGTAATATAATGATCAGAAAAGATCTACTTCGGGAGGAATTTTATTTTTTTATCAATAAACTCTTAGGAATGATTTGTATAAAACTTGTCTTTAACATACACAATGTAATAAATGGGCAAACTTAAGGCTTTGGGGTATACTACCTTCTTGTTTATGTACATAAATTTCTCATTTTTTCACAGGTCTGTGGGCAGTTAACAATGCAAAAGCTGGAACTGCCCAAATTTGGCAAGCCTCAGTGCCATGATTTGTAGATTTATCTCAAATATGAAATGTCATAAGAAGTTTTGGCATATGCTTTATTATCATCATTTATAAATTATATACACATAATGCTATTTTAATTTATTATAACTACACAGAAGTGAAAGTAAGTAAGTGGCACCTTATAGTTTAACTTGTATAAACAGGGAGACATGAGCTTTGTAGGCTATAGCCTACTTTTGTGAGATGCTATGAATGGACTTGCAGAAAGCAGAGGTAAACAAAGGAATAAAATCATTACAACACCCTGGCTAATTGCCTAATTTCAAATTAACACAGCTGACTTCCTCTCTCTACACAGTAGTGGTTACAAACTACCAGAAATTAAAATCCAGTATTACAACCACTTTTCTTGTCTGCTTTGTATCCTGATTTTTGGTATCTAGAAAAATGGGTTAAAGTTTAGAAATAAGACACAGGCCTATGCTTTAAACCTGATGTCAGGTGACTATTTCCTTTATTGCTTAGGCATCTTCTCAACTACTGAATCACTTTTCTGGAGCAGGGTTTCTGACTGGGGCTTCGAAGGCACACTCTCTTCCTTACCACGTGTGACACTTCTACTTGATCTTACCTCAATACAGCAGTTGCACTAGTTTAAAATATACACTGGCATATGAACTGAGGCAAACATGTGGATACACTTAAAGCAACTCAAAAACATGCTACTTTTGTTTTAGCTCGTACCTGGGAATTTTCTGACACAACCTAAACTGACAGACGTTAATTTAAAATCAAATTAGGAATTCAAAAGTTTTTCCTCACTCGTTTCTCTCTTCCCTCAGAAATCTTCACAAAATTCATTGATTGGTGTCTAATTCTGACCAAAATTTTAACATGCTTATAAGGCATTTATCCAAAGCATTGGAATGAAAATATAATAGTCCCGATTTTTAAAAATGGCGATAAGAGAGCTCCTGTGTCATAATGCCTCAATAGTATTTTATATATTCTTGCCAAAATGCGTGGAAGACATCCTCATCTTTGGACATGGATTTCTGAAAATAATATTTTGGGAAAAGAGCAGGCTGGTTTTAGAGAAGACTACTTATGCATAGACCACTGTTTGGTGTTGCACTACTAAGCATTTATGTCTGTAAAAAACCCCAAATAATTTGTCTATAGCCGTCACAGATCCCAAAGGAGCTTTTGATTGCACAGACAGATTAAAATTATAGAAAAAACTGGTAACAGCATCAGCGGATGTAGCTATCCTCTATTCAAACACAGCTTGTAAGGTACATTACAGGATTGACAGTGCCCTGTTCAACAGTTTCCCAACTAAGACTAAGGATGTCTGCTAGCTCTGCTTTATTCTTGAATGATCTAAAATGGGAGGTAACAAGGAATCAATTCCATATGCCCATGATTTTGAACGACCCTATCCCCATCTTTATTAATACATCATCTGCATAAAGTACATCATAATCCCAAACAGAGACTACTAGATGCTTTTTAGCATTACTGTACCTCAACTATCTTGGAAAAGAACACAGCTAAAACCAGTCTTAGTTTTGGGAAATGAAAGGAAGAAATGAGTTTGGCTTTTACATGAGAAGAAACTAGAACTGATGTCTTATTTTAAATACCTTGAAATTACTTTAGCAAAAGTCTGAGCTGAGTCATTAAAAGTCTATAGATCCAAGGCAGAATCCATTTTATTGTACAGAGCAGAACTCAAAGGTGCTGAAACCATGGTCCACCCAAAAATTGAAAAAGTTTTCTAATTATTTTTAAGGTGGTTTTATCTCTACATAATTCTACAGTGGGGGGCTCAGGTGCTCTGAAACTGAACTGATAAATGTGAGCACCTTAGCTCTATTAAGAACTTTAAATTAATGAATGAAAAACTAGACCATTTACATCTACCAGATACACCAAGATGTGCAGTCTAGATGCTTCTTATTTGCCAATAAACTGTTATTTATCCACCCAAATAAGAGCTCTAGACAAATAGCCTGTGAAACATAGTGACAGTCATCAAGAATAAAAGATGCAAGCATACAGACGAGTATACCTGTGTTCACAGTTTTACACAAAAGGCCACTACTAGACTGAAATTCACTCTCATGAGACCTGCAACTATCAAAGGCACGTGGTGTCAGATCCCATATTCAGACAGAAAATGCTCTTGTGGGAATACTGAGATAGATGCCTTATATCACAAAGTGTGATCTTGTTTGTTCTTTGAATAAGTAAGAGGAAATGGATCTCTCCATTAATGAAAAATTTTAAATAACTGGGATAATGAAAAAACAAATCTGGCTTTTTTTCTAACATTTCTGATCCTGTCCTAAATTCCTTAGGTATATTTGTGTTACTTGCGCAAAGAATAAGGGCCAAAATCAAGTAGAATTCTCCTGTTTTATTATTCAGTGTTTCGTTTTATCTTTTCTATCACCCTACGTTCCATTTTAATTTTGTGTAAACTGGTTGAATGGATGATCTTACTGTATACTTTTGCAAAAATTATGTAACTATTGTCATTTGTTTATATGTTTATTGCTCATTTTATTGTATTGCTTTGGCAAAAGCTGTAAATAAACTATTACTCCTACCACCAATTTATCTAAAATTGATTTGAAAATGCACTTTCAGTTAAATCAACAAATCTCTGAACATACAGATCAGAAAAGACTTCTCTTGCTGTAGTTCCTTCATGGCTCACCCTTTCTCCGCTATGTCCTATTTTTCTTCTCTCCCTGAAGGAGTACAAGTGCAGTGTCTATGCTACAAGTTCTGTCATGTCAGGCTGCCCTGGAGCAATAGCTATGCTTCCAGACTATGTATAGCACATTCATGGTGCAATCCTGCAATTTAATATATAAATTCTCTGCATCATGTAATCTGGGGTGGCCAACCTGTGGCATGGGTGCCACAAATGGCATAGGGAACCTCTGTGCGTGGCCTGCAGGAGATAAGGGAGGGAACAGGGAGCACAGCAACAAATACAGCAGTGAGAAAAGGCAGAGCAGCACCTCAGATGGTACGGGGAAGGTGCAGGGATCACCTTGTGACACACCTGCCAAAAAAGCTCGTCCCTACTTATTAAATATATTCTGAATAAGTCACTTTAGAAGATCCTTATAGTTCTTGACATAACAGAAAGGACTGTGATATGGCCATAATTAACAGTTTATAATTAAATTTTATGCTGTATAATCAAGTTTCATGAAGAAAGATACTGTCCGAAATAAGGTTTTAAATACAGGTTTTAAATGCAGTTGTCAACTTACAACTTTTTGAATTACAACGTTTCTCACTCACAACATTTATAAACTGACACTGTTTCAACTTTTTGATGCGTTTCGACTTTACAATGCTTGATCCAATGCGACGCCACGCCAGCAAACAAGTTTGCTGTGTTGCTCATCTCCCTGGAGAATATCTGTCCAAGCCTGACAAAGGGTTTTTGAACCCAAAAGCTTGCTTAATAATTGTTTTCCAACTATTTAAATTGATCTAATAAAAGATATCAGATTCACCCAAAGAACCTTGTCTGCCAAGCTTCCTTGGCCACTTTCTTTAAGAAAGCAGACAAGACTCCAGAAAAACCTGCAGCCAAGACTCCTGAGAATACTCCAGCCAAGAACCCTTCGAAAAATCCAGGAAAGTCACCTCAAAGAAGTCCTTCCAAATCAATGTGATTGCTATTTACAATATAAATACATTAATGTAGCTATATTACTCATCTATAATTGATGGAGTACAAAATGCTGGGGGGGTTTTGGTGAAAATAGGGTATTGGTATTGCGCCTTGGTTCAGGAATCAATCCCCCATTTATAACATTGTTTCTATGAGAAAATTGGTTCCAAGTTACACCGTTTCCACTTAAGAAGCGGTTTTCAGGAACCAACTGTGTTGCAAGTCTGAGGCCTGCCTATACTTTAAAATGTCTTCACAATAACAAGCCTGAAAATGACACCCCAATTTAACCAAGACTATTAAAATATTGCAAAATGTATAAAAAAAGAATGTGTCCATTTTATGGAATCAAAGCAAACTATGTAAAATGCCTGGCAATTTAAAGGAAACAAAGAAACACAACACTGATATATCAAAATTTATAATCACTCCACTCATCCGCAAATGCCATATCACTTCTCTCAGCCAGAACCCTATTTTTCAGCATAATATTACCTGCATAATTGTTATTTTAAAATCCAACACAAAGCATTTATAATGGAACAGCTGTCAGTCCCTTAGAGCAGTAGGGGCCAACCTTTCTGGCAGATGTGCCATAAATTGCTCCCCTCTCTACTCCTTAAACCACTCCACTCCCCTTCCTCTACTTAATCTGATACTCAGCTTTCTACTTCCTACTCTCTGCCTGATCTGCCACTTTGCTTTTCTCTTCCTGCCCTGTGCTCCCTGGCTGATCTGCTGCTCTATCTTCTGTTTCCTGCACTGAGGCTGTGCTGCCTGTCCCCTCCCTGCTGTGTTGTATGCCACACACAGAGGCTGCTTGTGTCACCTAATGCCATTCAGGCAGATTGGACGCCCCTGCCATACAGCATGAGTAGCATGCTCACCTATAAGAAATGTTGACTGTCTGGCAACAGCTGTTTGCTTATTATAATGCTTTTTCAAAAAACTTGGAAAAGTACTGAATTAGTGATTTTTTTCAGCCTCCAGCTGCTAGTTGCTCAATTCCACAAAATATTCTATAAATAAAGCAACACTGCCCTACTGTTAGCACCCACAGACACATAAACAGAGCCAAATTCCTCCAATTATGACCCACAGCGCGTTGCCAAGATACATTCAAGCACCTACCTGAAAGAATGCCATCTAGGCCACTTCCTGATTAAACTTCCCTGTAGAAAAGAATCAAAGCATGTTGTCACTGAATCACATTATGCAGCTCCTCTCTGCATTCTCACTATTTCTGAATGCTTCCTTTAGAATTTCTCTGATATTTTATCTTTTTCTTTTTAATTATGCTGAAATACAGAGACAACAAGACACTGAGAAGAAAAATATATCCTACTGTTCATCTGTGTTTTGTTTTTTTTTTCTAAACTGACACTTGTCACACAATTGGCTTAATCATGCAGTAAAGCTGATCATGGGTATGTGAAACACCTCAGTGAGCAAATCAAGGTCAATGCAAAGTAGGTCAATTATGTCTGCCAAGTACCCATCTGGGAGTCAGGATCTTTTTATGCAAGCACTGCTACCTTCAACTGTGCCTAGGGCAAGATCCAAGTTCCCTCATCATACTTGTTTATTTATTAAATGTCACTCTTAACTTTGCGATTCATAAGTATATCACATCATAAAAACATTATTTCACAATTATAGGTGAAAACTGTCAATGTGATTTCCAGAAGAAATATAATTGAGAGGATGGCATGAACAAAAGATTATGGGCGACTGAACAAAACATAGGTAACTGCAGCTTTACAAAATGAAAAATTCCTCCTCTAATTTTTATCAGAAGCAAAGTGTCACACGGTTCTGAGTAGCTGGAAACACAAAAAATAAATGGCTTGTCCATACAGCAACTATTGTGCAAATCATTGGGGTAGGAGGACATGCTTCTAAAAGTCCCAATTCCCATGAAATCAAGAACACATCTGTCACTTAATTTGTCATATTTGTCAAATGTCATCTATACTAATTTGTTTTTCAGAGAGCATTCACAATGCTTGAACTTCTTGCTGAGGTGATGTTCTGCAAGAATGCACTGCACTCTCGAATGATGAATGTCCCGAATGTGATACAGATACTCAAAAGGCTAAATCTTCTAGTGCAATGGAGTGGATTTCATTCTAACCTGCTTGTTGAAATAAGGTCTTTGAAAGATGGCAGTAAAATTTTGCAGGAAGGAAAATGACCAAAGTTGTTAATAAAAAGGCAGTTTCTGCCTGAACTTCAGGCCTTGCATCTGTATGGCATCCAGGTGCATTTCCCAAAACAGTGCACTTATGTCTAATGGCAGGAGAAGAAGGATATATCCCTGGCTTTTTTCACCATCTTGTTTACAGGACTCAAGGAGATATGTGAATAAGCATATCCATGGAATGTCTGGCAGACATTCATGCAAAGTTAATTTTGTCACAGGTGATGTGTTGAATACCTGCAGGGTACTGCGATTCCTAGAAATCTCAAAAAAACCTTATTGTTCTTTACAGAAGCTGCAGCTGTAGATACAGGGATGTAGAATGAGCATCAGAAGGGACCTCCAGAGTGATCTAATTCAACCTCCTGAATGAATGCAGGGTGCATTTTCCCTACAAAATCATGGCTAAATAGTTATTCAACCTCTTCTTGAAAATGTCCAGTGAAGGCATTCCATAACTTCTCCTGGCATCTTGATCCACTATCCTACAATTCTGACTGCAAGAAAGCTTGTTCTAAGATTTAACCTAATTCACTTTGTTACAGTTTAAACCCAGTATTTCACGTCCTATGCTGTAGAGCAGTGATGCACGACTTCTTTGCCCCAAAGGCCAGATGAGTTGTGCCTGGTCTGTCTGTGAGCCCGATGCAGCTGTACAGGGGGCAGGAGAGGGGCTGTGGTCCAACCCCAATGCAGCTGCACAGGAAGGTGGCGAAGGGACCATGGTCCCTTCCCCACTGCAGCCATGCCGGTAGGGTGGGGGAAGGAAAGAAACATGGCCCGGCCCGGCCCTGATCCAATCCAGCCCCATGGAGCTTGGGAATTTGGTTGGAAGAAAGGGTGGCAGTATTAAATTGCTACTGCATCCCTACCATCATCATTTTCCTGGCCCATGGGAATCCCCACAGGCAAGATGCCATAGGTTGGCAAGCCACATCTGGCTTGTGGGTTGAGCACTCCCGTATTAGAGCATAGGAAATTAGTTGTTCTTCCTCATCTTTTTGTCAGTCTTTCAAACATTTAAATATTTATCATGCCTATCCCCCCCTTGGTCTCCTTTTGTTGAAATATATATATCTAGTTCTCTCAACGTTTCCTTATATAGCTTGCATTCCAATTCCTTTATCATCTTTGTCACTTGCTGCTGGAGTCTTTCAGGGAGGACAACCTCTATGAACTTCATTTTTTTATGCAGGGGACTTTTCCTTATTTGCTTTCAAACTTAACTGCTCAAACAGTAACTGGATTTGATTACTACTGACTTCCACTTGCTGGCTGCATCACCTTGAATTAATTCACATATGGAAAAGGCATGCTTCAAGCCATAAAGACATGGAGAACAATGATAAAGTCAGAAGACTTACAGAAGACTTTCAGGGTGTAAACAGATGTTCCATTTTTATGGGGAGAAAGCGTTTTGTTCTGAGAGCAATACAAATGTATGCACCCATTTTCCCATTTGATCTCTGGTACTTCGCAGGTACTTAAAAAGTACTAAGGACTTTCCTGGGACAATGCCTATAAATTAATTGCCGGTTATTCAAGTAAATTGCCATTCATTTCAGGGACAAGCCTGTCAACATCCTATGGGACAGCCAGCATGGGTCTGTTGCAGGTAGGTCTTATCTGACCAAACTCATCTCCTTCTATGATCAGGTCACGTCTCACCTGGACAAAGGAGAAGAGATTGATGTCATATATCTAGACTTTAAAAAAGCCTTTGATCTGGTGTCCTATGGTCTGCTCATGGAAAAATTGGCTAACTGCAGCCTTGGCTACATCACAATCCGATGGCTGGGAACTGGCTCTAAGGTCGGACCCAGGGAGCGGTAGTTGACAGAAGTGAATCATCGTGGCACTCTGTGACAAGTGGTGTCCCCCAAGGTTCCATCCTTGGACCTGTTCTCTTTAACAACTTTATTAACAATGCAGATACTGGTGTCAGAAATAGACTGGCCAAATTTGCTGATGACACTAAACTTTGGGGTAGAGCTTTCACACCTGATGATAGGTTAGTGATCCAGGCTAACCTGGATAAGCTTAGTAACTGGTGTATATAAACCAGATGCCCTTCAATACAGAAAAAATGCAAGGTATTCCACCTTGAGGGGAAAAAACCCCACAACCTTCTTATAGGCTCAGCAGTGCTATACTTACTAGCACCATGGCCAAAAGGGACCTGGGGGTCATGATTGACCACAAGATGAACATGAGCCACTAATGCAATGTTGCAGCTGATAAAGGGAACAAAATTCTGCCTTGCATCAAAAGATGCTTCTCAAGTAAATCTCAGGATGTCATCCTCCTACTGTACTCATCCTTGGTGAGGTTGCAGCTGGAGAACTGTATCCAATTGTGGGCTCCACAATTCAAGAAGGATGTGCGGAAGCTTGAGAGAGTCCAGAGGAGAGACGCGCATGATTAGAGAACAGGCCTTATGAAGAGAGGCTGAGATCCATGGGACACTTCAGTCTGGAAAAGCACAGGCTCAGGGGTGACCTAGTGGTGGCCTACAAGTACATCAGGAGTATGTATGGGGATCTGGGGGAAACACCTGTTCACCAGAGCACCCCATGGGATGACAAGGTCCAATGATCACAAACTCCTCCAAGACCACCATTTTAGGCTGGACATAAGGAAAAACTTTATGGTCTGAGCTCCCAAGGCCTGGAATAGACTCCCTGCAGAGGTGGTGCAAGCACCTACTCTGGACTCTTTCAAGAAGCGTTTGGACACTTATCTTCCTGGTATCCTTTGACCCTAGCTGACTTCCTGCCGCTGGACTCAATGATCTTCTGCAGTCCTGTCCAGTCCTATGTTTATGGAAATCTATGGAAGGGGCAGCAAAGCAGCTTGAAAAGGGTACAATGTGTGATGGTCCCTGTGTCTACCTTTTTTTGCTGCAACCCTAGATTGGTCATAAACAGGACTTCCCAACCTGGTGCTGGGGGAGCTGCTGGGAGTGGAGTGCAGCAGAGAGCTAAGGGTATGGGAGCTACCACTGCCCCCTTTGAATGTGGCAGCCCTACCCTGCCCACCCACCGCTCCTGAACCACACGTATCAGTGTGCATGTGTGTGCAGGCCCCCCCAACCCTGACTGGGGTCGCACCCAGAGGTTGGGAACCAGTGATGTAAGGGACCACTCTTTTGGTCAAGCAAGTCAAGACACCCTCAGTAAGACATTTGTTTATTGCCTAAAGTGTTAGAGAAGGGCAGATCCAGAGTGGATGCAGCTGAATCCCTCTGATCCTTGTTCCACCAAAACTTTAAAACCAAATGTCTAGGAAGAGCAGCAGCATTTCTATTCAGGCAGTGCTGAGTTAACTGACTTCATAGATCTTTATGTCCCCATTCCTGCTCCTCTCCCCACTACACAGGTATTAACACCCTTCTCTCCTTTTTAAGTCTTGATGTTCCACTACTCAAACTATCCTTTCTTCTGGACCTCATCTGTCTGTCAGTCATTCCTGGTAACGCTTCTCTTTTATTATTTCACAGTTCGGCAGGCTGCTTTTAGCCCTAGTTAAAAGCCTTAACTCAAGTGTGGTAATATTAACTCAGGTGTAAAAATGACCAACAGTGAGGTATGGTAGACACTAATCAAGATACTTAAAAGGGCTAGATTTTGTTTTATCAGTCTGAACAACAGATGTACATTTAGCTATAATGATTATGGTTAGGGACCTACCAAACTGATGGTGGGAGTTGAGTGAATGGCAATTCCTTTAGTCTTGCAGGTTTCCTTGTATGACCCCTTCACCATTGGTTGCACATGCCCGATTGGTGAGGAGGCACAGGTTTAAGTATGGAGCCATTTTTGCCATTCACCACTGATTGGCCAAGGGGCCCTGGCAGCCATGCTGTCTGTTGTGGTCAGCCAGGATACAAAATTAACACCAGATTTAAAACTGCAGTTTTCATCTCCCTGCTGATCAGAAGCAATCAGTAGGGCATGGGTCAAAGCACACAGAAGGAACCTGCAAAATAAAAGGAACTGCTCTGCACCCCATTGCTCACTCTCTATTAGCAGGAATGCAAAAACCACAGTTTTACATACTGTGCTATTTTTACCTCCCAGCACCAGTCAGCAACAGACAGCATGGCTGCTAGGGCCCCCATGGCCAATCAGTGGTGAGTGGCAAAAACAGCACCATATTTAAAACTGTAGTTTTCTGCCTCCCCAGTCAGAAGTGACCAGTAAGCAGTACAGCCCCTCTGCCAACCAGGGGACAGGGAAATGCACAGGAGAACTTGCTGCAAGATTAAAGGAGTCACCACACATCCCACTCCCACCACAAATTTGGTAGGTAGGGACCTACAACACTATCTTTTGCCTACTTTGCTGTATTTTAAACTCAATATATTATGTATAAATCTAGAAAATTAGTGCACATTCCAATAGTTATATTTATTTTTTGCTATGATCTTATATTGAAAGATATAGTTTTAGCTCCCTAGCATACTAACAAAGATTTTAGTTTGTGTTGGGTTATGTGATAATGTACCACAATCATCTGCACCCTCTTTTTCAAAATCCTAGATCTACCCATGGTGTTAGACCATTAGCCAAAGTCTTGTGGACCCCAAAATAAGGCTGGACCTGGAACCCTGCCTGTTGCTTTGTGAGTTTATGTATACACTTGCTGGTACCCTGCAGGTTTCTGTACCTCAGCTGGCTTAATTCTGTTGCACTAGTACAGAATACCCTGGTAACTGATGTACAAGTAAAGTTTTGGCCACCGCACGTGCCTGGGAAGCAGGCACTAGGTGTGTTAGTTCTGTAACAACTAGTTTTAAGTGTAAATATGTGACTGCTGAGTAAGGGAGGAGATGCATACATAGCCTAAATTATTAAATTACTGTTTATTTAGTTGGGTCTCCAAGCTACTATAATAAAATTGATACATATGATGCAATGTATCAGTCATCAAGGGGGGGGATGGTACACTATCTGTCCTAACATTAAAACTTCCTAAGAATAGTTTTTTTTAAGGCTAGAAGAGTAACATAATTCCATCTTAGTGCAAGCATACGCATGACCCAGATTCTACTATTTAAAGTTATAATCAGATCTAAAAATTGCTGAAATCATGGGAATTGTTCCATTTATTTCGATGGTTCTGATGAAGCTCTAAATAAATCAAATTAGGCATCTTGATCTAGTGCAGGGGTCAGCAACATATGGCCCAGAGCTGGGGGGGAGGGTAGGAGAAGAGGAGAGATTTGAATCACATGGCAGCAACTTTGGCCTACATCATGCCACAGAGAAAGGTGATGGAGGAAAACTGTGGTATCCAGGTCCTAATGCTGGTCCACCTTGGACCCAAGCAGAATCATTCCAGCCTCCTGCTGGAAAAAAACATTGCCAAATGGTATTCCAGTGGATTTTATACATACATGACAAAAGACTTTTTAGAAAAAGGTAGCTTATGCTGGTAAACATTTAAACCTGTCAGCTTACTTTATTTACTAGTCTTATACCCTCTGTGGGATAATTCCAAACCATTTAGAAAGGGCAGGATATGAATTTAATAAATAAACAGCTATGAATACTCAACATATGCGCTGTAAACATTAAAAGTTAGTGCTCCTGAGCTAATGTTCCAAGAGGAAATCATAGCCAACATACCTCTTCTTTATTTAGAGTAGTGGTTCTCAACCTTTTTAGACTCAAGGCACCCCTCTCAAAATGCTAGCTCTTAATTTTCATTTCTTTTCTTACTACAGAAAAGCAATAGAGCAGTATATTGTTGGAAAGAACTCAGGAAGACCACAAGAGGTCAGAATGTTTTTAACATTATAGATTTCCCAGCACCCGAGAGGTTCTCAAGGCACCCTAGTTGTTAAGAACCACTGATGTAAAGGATGGGATAGGCTGGGGGTTTCTTATTTATATACATATATATAAGATAACCAGACAAGAGATATGTTGCTTATAGAAGACAATGGAGATTAAGGATATGCTTTCCCAGCATGTATGATTCCAAGCATTTTTGAAAGGTGAGAACATTCAGTCATGATTCTCATTAATGCTCACTTGAACCAGGATTCTGGTTTTCCTTTACTGTAGCAATTTACACAATATAACTAAACCAGAGAGGCAACATTTCTACATGAATTTTATTAAGTTAGAAAAACAGGATTTTTTGCAGGCTATGCTACATTAAACATATTCAGCATAGCATTTCAAACCCTATCATCTTGAATTCTCCTTAAGCATGGATTATAAAAGTGTATGCAAGTAGTAAAGCAGCTTAAAATTTGTTGTTCTACTTTATTATGCTAAAAAGTAAAAATAAATTGAAGTTTCAAAGATTTCCCTAAAATAGACTGACACTTAAAACAAAATGGCCATGTTTACAGTAAAAATATTAAAATATATTTCTTGAGAAAAGACATTAAATTCTAGATGCGATTACTTACAGGTTAATCTCATTCTCTTTTTCTTAAAGAGTTGAATTAACAGCAAACATTGTTAAATCACACATTTAAGGGGATAGGAAAACAAATCTGTCAATATTTAATTACTACTAATTCTAGAAGTCAACAAGTTAAAACAAACAAACAAAACTGATTTGTTTTGTTGTTTTAAGCATTCTTCAGAGTCCAGTTAGTTTTCAGATGTACTACATCTTTTTGTTCAACACACTTCCAGGAAATGTTGTGTATTAGACCAATACAGGACAAATGACTAACCCACATAATATCAATAAAATATCTTTTTCTAACTGTGGAGAAGAGATCTGCACAATTCTTTAGGACAACTAGTCCTTCATAATTTATCAGGTGCTATGAACACTGGCTATAAAAATGACTCTGAGAATCACCAAGTCTACATCACGTTAGAAGCAGGCTTTCGCCTTTTGTGCAGTTGCATCACACTGCAGACTCACATGGAGTCTGTGGTCTTCCAAGACTCCCAAGTCCTTTTCTGTAAGTGCCGCCATCCAGAAAGCTGTCACCCATATTTTATTTATGCATTTATGATTATTCCTCCCAAGTCTGCCTTACAATTATTTGCCTTTGCCTTGAAAGATGCATTCCGGTTGCCAAAATGTTAAATCAAAGGTTCCTCAGTGTTCAGAGGAATGGTGCAATGCAAGTTACCCAGGATTACTTCAGCTATCTGTTGTTTTTCAGAGCAGTGGTTTTCAAGCTGCGTACTGCAGAACTGTGGGGTTCTGCAGAGAGATTGGGGGTAACGGTGGAGCAGCACGAGGTAGTATGTCATTGCCAGGCCACCCGTATCGGTCTTCAGCATAGGAGTAAGGGTTCTGCATCTAGAGAAATTATACAAAAGGGTTCCATGACTTTATGAAGTTTGAAAACCACTGCTTCAGAGGATGAAGAGCTGTAGTGAGAATCCACTCAATCTCTGCACACGCAATTCATTTAAGCTTGCATGTGTAGACATCTACTCGCAGTTCCTTTTCCTGTGCTATTTTTGAAATTAACCAGATCCTGTCAAGTTGTTCCAATTATAACTACCTTCACTGTCAAAAATCTGCATCTAATTCCCAATTAAATACATCCTGCTCCTTTTTCAACCATTATCTCTTGTTCTGCCATTGTTAGACTTTTAATACTTCCGAAGCTCTTTACTGATTCCCTTCTATTGTCTTATTCTCCCACCATACTTTTTGAACTGAGTGCACCAGAACTAGACAGAATATTCCAGTAATGATTTAACCAATACTGTTTACACAGCTACTGTTTCCTAAAATCAACATATCTTGTGTACATATATATACAAACATCACATTAGAAGTAGGGCTACCTTGGGGTGTGTGTAGACAAAACGGGGGCCCTAAACTGAAGCGGTAGGCTTTAAAAAAATACCGCTTCAATTTTGGGCTGATTAAACCCCCATGTCATACACACACCCCGCTGACTTACCTGCCTCTCCAGCAGGGAGGGGAGGACGAGCTGCTGGAAGGCAGAGTAGTTCCTGGGCTGGGGGTGGGGGGTGCCCGTGCTTCCCTCCATGGCAGCTGTGGCCCCCCAACCCTGGCAGCACCTGCCCACAAGCACCCAAATTGGGCAGTCCTGGGGATACCACAGCCATGGAGAGAAGCACCAGGCCCCCATACAGCTCAGGCAGGCAGGCTCCAGAGGGGGGAAAAAAAAAAAATCAGACTTGCTGTTTCTCGTGGGCAGAGCTGTTTTCCCAGTCTCCTATCAGGCTGCCTGCAGGGCCCCAGAGCTGCACAGAGCCCAGTGCTTTGCTTCAATGCTGTTGGGGCAACAAACTGAAACTGCTTGAAGGGGTTTTAGTTTGTTGTGCCCCAAGTCATTTAAAATGCGTTACATCCCTGAATTTCCTACAGCAGATGTAATTAATGAACAATATGCTGCCGAGGCGTGCAAACACCGACACCAATAAAATGGTGCAAAAGCATTTAGCCCACTTTAAAGTGTCATGCACACATGCCTCTTGTTTAAGTCTACACACAGCCCAAGATCACTTTTAATTCCTCTCAAGTACACCCTTTTAGAGACAGGTCAGCTTCCTGAACCCCACTTAGGTGAAACTATCAAGTCCAAACATTCAGTCTGGGTTTGACATGTAGCTCGTTTCCCGCAAAGACATTTCTAAATCCTTTCAATGTTAAGGATCTGTGACCAACAGACCATTAAAATGGCTCCCGGAGAACATCTCCAAAGCAATGCATCAAACATTCACTCCCCCAGTTCTACAAGGCAAAGAATGGTGTGTGCTATATTCATAAAAAAGCACATACATTTCCAAGTTCAGAGCACCCTTTTTCAGATCTTCATCATGGAAACTCAGGAGTTAAGCTTGTTTTCCATCATGACTCGCTGATATGTTGGGGTTTTTTCACCCCACTACCCCCCAACTCTTCTTCCCCATGATCACAGTATGACCAGGACAAGCAAAGTCTTGATCAGAAAGCTTTTCTGGTCGCTTTGTAAGTCAATACTATATAAACAAGATAACACTGTCCCTTGCACAAATTAAGTTATGAGTCACTAACAAAATTAATATTTACTTTTCCATTAACAACTTCAGTGATTATGAGTTTCCCTGTAAAGATAGATTAGAATAAAAAAAGTCAAGGAAATCATTTCAGCTTCCATCTTTAAAAATCAGAAATTGATAAAGTATGTTACAGCTGTAAATTCTTGCACAGAGAAAGTCTAATTGTTTAAATCCTGGTAGCCACACTCCTTAAAAAAGATATTGCAAGCACAGACAGACCCTCACCACCAACCGGTCCCAATTGTTCTTTTGAAGCACAGTTCAAGAAGAGAGTTACATTGAGAAGTTTGATTATTAAAACTTCTTGTAACATTCCTAGCTTATACCAATATTATTTTTCTAAACTGGAAATTCTGTATCACATGGCATAAGTACACTTAAAAGAAGTACATTATTTGAACTTCTTAAAGTACCAATTTTATTACGTTTTTATTTTAAGGATCACCAAGTCACAAGTTCTTCTTTAAAAATAAATGAATGAATGAATGAATGAATGAATGAATGAAAGGGGGGAAAAATCATTTAGGACTCAACCCTGAAAGCTAAAAGGGCTCTGTTGCATGTTTAAATTATGGCTGGTTTCTATCCAGCTTTAAAATCGCTACACATTTTCAAGCACCAACTTCATAGCTGGTTGGTTCTTTTTACAGGTGGATGGACATTATGGTGTAACAATTAATTTGCACATGTGGCAAGTTAAATTTATTGCATGATTAACCAGGTAATTGCATCATATATGTAACATGTGGCAAGGGACTAACTTTAGTTAATGAGTGCCAAGGACACTCAGTATCTCACAAGATTAAGCTCCTTTTAATGTGATACCAGTTCTGAAAATATTCTTCCCCTCAATTTGATGAATTATCATGATAATTTCAAAGCAAAGACTATTTTTAAAAACAGATCGTTAGTTCTGTTTTCCTTCGCTAATTCCTAGGCTTACTGAAAAAAGCAGGATGCAAAGCCCCCTTATTTGTATACATCATCACTATGACATGCACTGTTCCAAAGGTCACATGCAGCCTATTGTGCCTATCAAATTGTGAGAAGAGCATGACATGTGAACAGAGGCTTCACACACATTCTTTATCCCTTCCTGTACCAGGAGGAACATTTTTGTCCTCTAGAAGACCCAACAAGTGACAACAGCTACTAACTACAGCCCTTCTGACAAGACACGTTCCACTCTTGCTCACTCTCATACATCATCATCAGCAATCTCTTGCAGCTGAGGATGACTGTCTTCCATGATTGCCTTATCTGTGGGTCTGAAGATGACTGTCAAAGCTAATCCAGGATCAACAGGTTCTACTGCAACTTGGGCATGTTTACATGCAGGATGGGTGGCTCTGGTTCCTTGGTTCAGTCTGTGACGTACTGTTTCTATCGCTTTTCCATCTTCTGTTGCCCTTGCTGTCATCAGGTTTCAAAGTACCAAGAACCTTGCAACAGACCCTTCTTCCATTTGGGGTTGTACTGGGCAATAGTCTCCCATGAGTCGATGTTGCATTTTTGTAAAATATATCCAAATGCAAATTAAATTAGATACTGACAGGTTATGAAGCCAAATTGTAAAAATTCAGACTATTTTTAAATATTAGATTTGTTTTGTATCCTTTTAAGTACAATTGGAGTTGAAACAATTTTTAAAAACTGTTGCTGTATTAAAAACATAAGACATTCATAAAATATCAGATCTGAGATAGCAGTGAATGAAAGAGGCCAGGAAAAGTATGAGAATTTACTTAATGGATCTTGATGGTATGCAGAAATCCTAGATTAATATATAGTTAGACCGAGCATAAAGGAAAAAAAAGCCCCAAAAACCAAACATAAACCCCCCCAACTATGAGACAATTTAGAACAAAACTAGGGGTGCACCAACAAAGAATTTTTTTTGACTGATACTGATGGCCGATTATTAACCAGCCATATTGGCCAATACCAATCCAATTGTCAATATGCAGCCCAGCAGCTTGGACAGCAGTTTCTGGACAAAAAGTTGGCGGGGGGGGGGGG
>JAGPOW010000304.1:97227874-97248591 GCA_030014935.1 Caiman crocodilus
GTAATGTGAACGGAAAAGTGGAGTCCCCGTTCTTTTCTGCAGAGAGAGAGAAATCTATGAAATTGCATGAAGTTATTTTTACAGGGAAAAAAAATCATCATGGGTTTTGAGGGTCAGAAAAAACAATGACATCATCTAGCCTGATCTTCTGTCCTATTACAAACCATTAACTGTGACCAAATTAATCCTGGATTAATCCCAATAACCTAACTTGGGTGTCTCCAGGAAATGCATCAAAGTAGTGGAATATCCACTACTTCATAGCTTGAAACAACCCCCTAAAAAGGTAAACATTAGTGTCTTATTTCTAGTTCTTCAAAGCTTCAGCTTCCAATCCATATAATCACTGGTCAAGAAAAAGCCTGAATGAGTATCGTATTTACTTGCAAACTACACACATACTTTCCCCCTCCCTATCCTACTCCACAAATATTTAAGCCAGCCCTAAAAAAAAAAAAAACTGTGGTGCATATCTATCAGCTGCCTTGCTTTATTTTTTCCTGACAGTATTAATATTTTCATAGCCACTCTCAGTTTGGTGGATGAAGATGCTGAAAGCCATTTTGCAGCACAGCTTCTTCAAGAAGCAGCCAGCTCTAGACCATGACTATACATTTTATATTCTATACATTCTGTCTTCCAAAAACAAGGTGCATGTCTTGACTGGGGGCATGTGGTATGTGATAAAACATGATAAATGGGCATTCCTTGATATCCTGACCCTACCAACTTCATATCCTGAAAAATTCAGCTTTAAAAATTATACTGTTCTATAATCCAGAATGACACACATTCTTGCTTTTCATCCAACAGTAAGATAGCAGGTGTAACAACTTACCCCAGTCTTACTTAAAGCCTATTTTAATAGAGAAAACTATACAGTGAGATGCATCAGATAGTAACTGGTCACACCTGAAGTGGAAGATTATTTCTCCATCTGATCTGAACAAAGACTGACAAGTATTTTTTTTTAGACAAGAGGTATGGAAAATTCATCCATACAGCATAAAGATCTGTTTTAAGAGAAGCTTGCATATAATTGCCAATAACTGACAGATGCAGACAAAATTACACCAAGGGGAGTCAGAAGAGGTGATGGAATCTGAAGGTAAAGAACTTCAGTATTTTACTGCAACACAAGATTAAGCAGGGAAAAGGAAAGATAAGGAAACTAAGATAATAATACTAACCAGCCATCTGCTGCCCCACAACTGGAACCACTTGGTCTAGTTCCACTTTTTTCCTAGTCTTAGAGTTGCAAGGAGGTTCTTCTTCCCTCCCTGTCTTTATGTGCAGCCTGCTTGCTAGCACCCTATGCAGTCACTGATTTTTAACGTTTTCAGGCCCTGTTGCCAAAACATACTTTCTAGGTTTTGTTTCTATATAAGCCATTGTATCCCACCACACACTACTCTCAGACAAAAAGTGTGAATTAAAAGCATGCTACCCTCTAGCATGACCTTCTTGTGTTGAGAAGATGTAATATTCCAAGCAAGAAAATAAAGTTCTTCTTTATGTCAAGGGAACCTACTGGACCATGCTGCTCTAACTACTTAGAATTAGCAAGCCATAAGGAGCATCCAAAACTGAAACTGAGAAGAACATCCAGGATGGATCATATCAAGATGGAATTGGAGAGCAGAGAGCATTTTTTTTAAAATAAGAAACAAATTAATGATTGTATCATAGTATCTAGGGTCAGAAGGGGCCTAGAGCAGGCCATCTAGTCTGACCCCCCAGACTAGATGATTGTGATTAAATTAGATTAAAAGTCTGATTGTGTATCTGATAGTGATATTATTTGAAGAGCTTTTTGTATAGATTTACAAAAGCTCTAGCAGTAGTCTGGCAAAATCTAGACTAAGAGGCACTGTATTTTTCTGCCTAGACAGTACCCAGTAGACTGAGCAACTAAACCTTAAGAAAAAGGTCAATTAAATGTCTTGGAAACAGACAATTTATCCATTTAGATAATTTGCATCAAAAAATTCACCACATCTCCAAAAGAATTATGCAAGCCTTATTGCTCTGTTTGTCCCGAAAACACTCAGTTTTGTCCTAAATTATATCATGCTTTCAAAAGAGACAACAAGGTAACTGACTGGCTGTTTATTTGGAAACCCCAATTCTTCTCCCCCATCCCCAAACCGTGCCCCAAGTTTAAAATAATTTATTAGCTGGTAAATTAATTGAAGTGAATGTCTAAGATATCACTAATCCATGAAGTTTACATGAAAGGCACATCTTAACAAACCAACAAACCAACCACCCAAAACAGTATCTGAAGTTCAAGAGGTGATGCCAACATATATCCACACCTACAATAAAGATTTGCATATCAAGCACTCAAGCTTGGAGACCCCTTGCTTAGTAGCATCTCTAGAGGATGAAATAGCCCCATCCTCTCTACTATATTGGCACAAATTATGAAAGGGCAGTGCAAAACCCCTGCTTTTCAGAATCCTGTTTTGTACTTGCCTCCATAAGAAGAAAGGAAAGATGGCAGGACGAACACTACATTTTGATAAACTTCAGTTACTGACAAGTATCTCCTTCTCCTTTAAGTAACTGTTCAAATGCATATCTCCTACTGTAAGCAAATCCAAAGCAGCATTCATGTACCTGGAAATGGGGGTCTCAGTCCTCGAAAAACAGGCAACTGAAAACCACCAATACAACATTTATCCTGGAGGTTTCTATGATATGAGACTCATGAAGCACTCTACCTCTTGACTTGCATAATGAAGGCCAGGACCAGGGCAAGGCCCTGAGATTCCTTCACTATCATAAGTTTCTAATACCAGAACTATTACAGACATACAAAGGCCAGAAGGCTCACCCAGACCTCATAGTGTGTTATATCCACCAAAAGGCACGGGCGAGAAGGCTTGCAGAACTATGCTTACTCACAGATTGAGGTTCAGGATGGGGGAGCCTCCATTTAAGCTTCCTAAGAGAAAAACTGTCATTTCCTCTTGACATCTAATGTAGATAGATCCATTACTGTACAACCCCAGTCTGTGAAACTGATGTGGGAAACTCAGTCCTTGATTTCCCCCTTGTAGGATTAATGACAAGTCCACCAAAACATTCTACTCTGGTATCCAGGGGGCTGTATCACGAACAAGTGTATTTGATGGTGAATGCACCAGAAGTATTTCCCTGGAGAGAAAAGATAATATTGCACCATGCTAGCTGCTCTTCTCCCTATACTGCACAATAGTGTTCATCATAATCTGTATATAATGCCCTTTTACGCAGTACAGGAAGCCTTGATAAGCTTACCAAATCACACTGTGTTACAATTAACATGGATTCCCTTCTCTGGTGTTCAGACACCTGGTTGCCCACCTGACATTAAGAAAAATCCATCACCACATTCACCAAAGGATTCAAATGTAGGCACTCCACTGTACAAACTAGATTGGTCTTTCCAGCAGGCCAGGAAAGAACAAGCCATAGAAGAAATGTCATCCTTACTTAGATAGTGCTTCCCTGAAATGTAGACTTCACTTTAGGTGAACAGTATAACATACAGGAAGATACACGAGAAGCCCCACTGCTGAAGAATGGGAAGACAAGTCTTTGCTATCACAGTAATAATTTATCACCAGGATGAGATCTCATGAAGACTGTTAGAAACATACCCTATTGTACTGAAGGCCACAGTGGTTCCCCTAATAGCTGAAGTTTCTGCACAGGAGTCAAACTGGACTTTTATGCTTCCTCCCTTTCTCTTTGGAACCAGGAATTAAGTGTTATAGAATCCTGTTCCCCACAGCTTCTAGTGTCCCTAAAGCCATCCAGAAAGAAGTCTCCTACTTCAGCTAGAGCCCAACAGAAAGGTTCTGAAAAAGGACTAGGAGGGCAGGAAGCAAAATTAGATGTTATAAATTAGATACGGGTCTACCAGGTTTTGCCCCACCATCTGATGGGGTGATGATCACTACCAGGGAAAGGGACTGTTAACAGACAGTCCATATCTTTAGTCTGGTAGCTCCAGTGTCCTATATTAAGAGCAGTCTCTAAAGCAGAATTAGGCAATTTCTTCTTACAAGTCAGAGCTCCTGCGGTGACAGTTTATTTGCAGTTTAAGAGACGTCTCTGGGAAAGAATATGAAGCTGAAAACTTTCTGATGAATTAAAGCAAAATACAGCTCTTGTATCCAGCCTGCAGCTGCCCCTGCAGTGCTCTGCACTGGACCAAGCCCTACTTACTCTTACCCAGGACAGCCTGGGCTACACTTCTGCCTGCACCCACTCTAGCACTGGCCAGTGCACACAGCTTCCCAGAGGAGCTGCTGCCATTGCTGCAACAGCCATCTAGGTACTCCTCAACTCGTCTCCACCTCCAACAACTCTTCCCTCCTGCCCCTGCTGCACTGCTCCAGGCAGGGGGGGGGGGGGAGCTACAGCTGGACAGCTCCTGCCCCAGTGCCTGGGGCTCCAGCTCCAGACCACCTTTCACCCATTTGGCCACCTAGCACGATGAGCAACCACATGCAGATGGCAGAGTGGGTGGAATGCAATTGGGAGCTGGAGCTGTGCTCACTAGGGCAGGAGTCTTCCAGCTGCAGCTTCCCTTCTGCCTAGAGCAGTACAGCGGGAGGAAGAAGAGGAGCCACTGCTGCAGGGAGGAAGCCAAGCAGTACCTGGGTAGTGCTGTCAGCAGCTGTAGGGCAGGTAGGGGTGGGAGCACAGCGCAGACTGCCCCAGGCAGAAGCAGGCAGGGCTTGGCTGTATGCAGAGTGCTGTGGGGGAAGCTGCAGGCCAGATGGTAGGGGAGAGAAGAGGCTGACACCCCTGTGCCACAGTGCTTTACTGCACATGCCTTATGACCCCTCTCCCTGCCCCCTCCCCCCCAGCAATTTCCTGGGACCTAGTGGGACCAATTTCCTGGCAGCCCCTATCCCCACTTTCCACACACACACACACACACACACACACACACACACACACACACACGAGTAAGACATCATTTTGACCTTTTATACAAATCACTGCTATATATATTACTCACGTACAACTCAGGATTTTTTAAATAAAATTAAAATGTCATTGTAGATGTTTGTAGACAAGGTTCCTTGGGTGAATTTGATATCTTTTATTAGACCAACCCAAATGTCTGGAGAATAGTTATTAAACAAGCTTTCAGGTTCAAAATCCCTTCGTCAGGCTAAGGAAGCTTCAGTAGCTGGTGTGTGCTCTTCCTGGATGTTTGTAGATGTTTGATTTTTAGTTAAAAAACCCAAACTGTATACTATAATTTGTTAAAATGATGTCTACTGAAAGATTTACTATGTGCCACCCTGAACAACTTGTCAAAATGCATTAAGTGGCCCACCAACCAAAATAATTACTCACCCTTTAATTCAGGGGTGAGCAATGGAAGCAGCAGAAGAAAGGAAGCTTGTACAAGGACAATTCTGAAACCTTAAGAGTCTGTCAATGTCATAGTTAAGGAACCATCCTAAAATTGCTACTCCTGCATCCCTCATGAAATGGATGGCCCCATCTGGTAAATTTAAGATATAGTAACATTTCATTTGTGGAACTCTGTTCTAAAATTCTAATGTTATAAAAGCCTTAGTCTGTCTGCAATGCTTTATTTGCACTCCGATTGGTTGCCTGAAACAATTAGAGGGCTCCAAAAGCATTCCAAACAGGAGGCAACGAGGCGCTGCCATGACAGAGGGGCTGGCTGGCCTTGCCCACTCCTTCCCCCTGCTTCCTGCAGGCAGCAGCAACTTCAACCCATTCCCACCCTGCATCATTCCTGATGGGCAACTGGCTAATTCAAAGAAAAATACTAGCTGAATGAATCTTACCAGCTAACACCTGACAACACTGGCTTGCAGGCAACTCCTTAATTGGATAGAATGATATTTTTGCACCTCTGACATTACTTCCCATTATTTCATAATACCTATTGGATCCCTGCTCTGAACTAATAGATTCCTAAAGAAAATTTAATATTCAACTAGGTTAAAGTGGCTCAGCAGCAACTAAAGCAGACCCTTTTTTCCAACAGAAGGAATATTATGAGATATAAAATTAGGATATTGCCTGCTAATTTCCCTAACATGTACAGATAATTTTTTGTACTACTGAGCAACAGCTGCAAGATATATCTGCTCTGCTTTCTCCACTCACACAATGCAATACTTTTTAAAATTTAATGACATTGAGATAACTTAAGTCTATTGATTAATGAAAAAAATCAAGCAAGTAAAAAAGTCAGTTTCAACTATTAACATGTCATCATTAAAGTAAGACAGAAGTTTGAAATGGAAAAAAACCTGCACTATAGTTTCTAACAGGGACTACTTGAAGCCCCAATACCTCACTTTGTTTTCACATTAAGATTTTAAAGGTCTGACATAACCTATAAAAGTTACAATAAGCTTGGTAAAGGCTACAACTGTCCTTAACTAAACCTATCTATCTACTGAAGTAGAAAGTACAGTCACCTATTGTCCCAAGGCTGTTAGCTTGAGCCATTAAGAAAAGCAGATACAAGGTTTTCAATAGAGAAGCTTTAAGTGATTTTTCTGGGCTTCTGAACTGAAAACATGTCCTGAATAGTGTGCATATTCCTTAAATATACTTAAGGACCAATGATAATACAAAACATTCTACTCACCTAGTTCATGCAATCTGTAACTGTCCATCCTATAAATCTAAATTTAGAAATTATTTTGAATCGACAGTGCTGTATGCTGGGAAACAGAGCAGGAAATAAAAGAGGTTCCTGTTTTGCACCAGAATTGTGATTCAAAAGGATCTGGATTAGTAGCAGTTCTTCAAAAACAGCATAAGCGGAATAGATTCTGAGTCTTTCCCATTATTAAACTATGGGCTGAGGAGCAGATGGCAGCTGTGTAAGCTTAAGGAAACACTTATGAAGGACAGTGGGAAGAATCCCAAATACCAAGGTCAAAAGATACCAGAGAAAAGTCTCCATTCAAACAAAAACAACTTTGGTAGACCCAGGCCAGGGGCTCTCAAACTTCTTAAAACTCAAGGTACCCATCAGAAAATGCCAGTTCTTTTTTTAGTAGTAAAAACTTAAGTACAGAAAAATTAAGAAAGCAATTCTTCTGTTGCAAGGAACTTAGCAAGACCATAACAGGTTGCAATGTTTTTTAACACTACAGATTCCTATTTGAAATGTCTGGGTTTATCGTGTATATCATGTTTGCATCCCTAACATTATATGGCACCCTTGAAAGGATCAAGGTACCCCAGCAGGCCACAGCACAGGTTGAGAATCACTTACCCAGGCACATTAAAATCCAAAATATAACCCATCATACTGCTCCACCCAAGCCCCACTAGCCTAACTATGAAAAAGGAAATCCTGGATTCCTGCCTTTACCCCCAGTGCTGCTTGTACATTTTGCATTAGAAGTCACTGTATTAAAAGTAGAAATAGTACAGGGAATAGTGACTGGAATCAAAGACTTTACAGACGAGTTCTATAACCAAAAGACTGGAGAATCAAGCTTCCTCAGGTGTTCTCCTCCACCTTGTGTCCAACTTTGGGCACTGTTGTGCGTAGTAGCTTAACAAGAGTGAAAAGTAACCTCACCCAGACAAATTGTTAGGGTATCACCCTATGAGGTAGAAAATGTGTGCGTTGGGGTGGGGTGAGTTTGAATTCTTCAAACACAAGGAACTGTGAACCTGGGTCTCCCACTTCCTTGACCAGCCCTCTAATAGACTACTATATAATAAGGTAGTACCATTCTCCTCCATACAACCACATTTTGAAAGGAGGCAGTAAACCCTGGTCATCATTTACATCAAAAAGATTCACATATCCCTAGGAATGGGTTTCAAGCTTTAGATCCCAAGGGTCCAGAACCACCTGCCTACAGCATAAAATTAGATGTCTTACCGCCAAAGGCATGCTGTTTAAGACCCAGCCGGTGCTCAGAATGTCCTAATTCTTTAATTGCCATTTTGAAGCACCCAGATCCCCCAATACACTCTACAGCACAAACACTGAACTCAGGACTGCTGATTCCACTCTAGGGGTAAGACATCTACTTGTGGGCATGAGAGTCATATACTGGATTTAGCCTAGCAACAAGAAGTGAATGAAGAGGTTACTAGGGGATTGTAAGTATAAAGAGACAAAAGGAAGCTACCCTTTATCAAAACTACTACTGTGGCAAGATAAGTAATTAGAATTCCAGCACAGACAATAAAATTAGACCAGAAGGTTAGCCTGTTACCATCTAAATTTGACCTCTACAACCAATGGAGGAAAACACAGTAGATGGGAGTATCCTACTTTACAAAAGACCAAACAGCATAAGGATCTTCACAGAGGTACTATGCCCTGCAGACAGTGAAGAGTTCTTGACTCTGGTTGATGTCACTTTTTATTCTGTAGGATTTTTTGTACTCATTTACCTGAGAGAACATGTAGTTTTTCCAAGTCTGACCACTTCATTTAATACTTAAGTACTTAACAGTAAAGATAACTTACAAAAGAGAAGGGAAAAGCAATAGCTACCACAAGCGATGCTGGAGAAGTTAGTGGTAGGATATCACTTAACACACTTGAAGTCATTCACATATACTTGAGACGCTTCCTTCTTATTACCTTACAGTGGCAACAGACAACAGGAAGCAAGACTTTCTGATTAAGTTTTAAGTGCACAGGGATTGATTTTAGCATCAGTAAAAAGGTCAAATTCTACAATTCACAAAAAGTGAAGGTATTCTCTTTTGGGAGATGGGGAGGAGGGGCATTTGCAGTGTAAAAGTCAGCCATTTGTTTAAACAAAAAATTCCAGTCTTTCTATGCTTTAAATTAAGTACAAATAACTTATCACATCTTTAGAATTTTACTTAAAACTGTGCATGAATGCAAAAAGCTCTTCATTTTGCACCAGAAGACAGCTGTCTGATACCCTTATAAGCATTCCATATACAAGAGCTCTCCTCTGCTTTTCATTCAAATCTATCCTGTGAAGAACTTTTAGGGAGCATATCTTGCTGCATCTCCTGTTTTTAACTCCAAAATTAGTGTTAATTTCTGCACTTCAGGATTAATATAAAGAGAAAAGATAAAATTACGAAGGCTGAAACTTCTTTTTAATACATGAAACTGACACTTGGACATTCTCTCTGTCACTGGCAAATTCTTAAAAGAAAAAAAAATGGACTTGTGATTACTGTAACTTTCCCCATACAAAAAATGTTTTAATGCTAATGCTTCCTGTAACAACTTAATTATTCAAACACCATTAATAAACTAGTTTGTTTACAGTTCTATAAACAGACTGACTACATAATTAAATTATTTCTGAATCTTATGTATATTATAAATTAAAAAATAAAATCCTATAAAATATACATCACTGGTTGATGTAAAAAAAAAAATAAAAAAAAAAAATCTCCAAGAATAATCAATCAACATATTTTTCCTTTTTGCACAGTCTTCTCCAACAAAGAAAAAAACAACAGCTGCACTATGAAAACTGGATTGCCTTTTCTCCTCAAATGGCAGGGACATGGACTAGACACTAAGACCTGAAACTATTTTTTCTAAATTCCCTAGATCTCAAGATGACAGTGACCAAGTAATATGTAGTTTAGCTGGTCTTGAACATCATGATGATGGAAGACAGTGTTTGAATGATGTAAAAATGCTTAAATAGTAGTGCCTTAAAACATCCAACCATGGGCCACTGCCTTTAAACAACATTCAGTTCTAGATTTCTGCTCATCTAGACCAGAACATAAACTGTCATTCCTCATAAATAAGCAGCCTATTTCCAAATGTATGCACAGAACACATATAACATTTAAAAAATAAGTTATTTATGTAGCAGCTCTATTATTACTTGAATCTCACTGAAAGTCTGAATCCTAGAACGACTCAAAATTCTAGTTTACAGGGGGGCTCAAAAAGGAGGGAGAAGCACAGGCACACTTAACACAGTTCAAGATGGGATGCTTAAAAAAAACCCATGCAAACATCCAGTATCAAAAAACACTGCAGAGGCTCAAGCCATGTAATAGCTAGGGCTGTATGAAAGGCAAGTTCCATTTAAAAATTAAAAGTAATTTGCCTGATTTGGCTTTGTTCCAAATTAGAACAGAACCAAAATGTGCCCAAGTTATCCAAAAAGATATATATATTTTTTAAAAGTAGTCTGGAATCAGTTGAAACATTTCAACAAATAAATATAGTTTACCACATATGTCCACACCCAAGTGAAAAAAGGACAAGTTGATGCTGCCAGATCTCCTTCTTCTCCTCTCCAACCACCTTTTTTCTGTAAAGCAAAGTTTTGGCAAAAATAAAAATCATTTCCCAAAGCTGCACTCTCTGACAGTTGTTCCATCTAGGTCTCAGGACTTCAAGGGGGAAAAAATCATATATAATAATTCCTAGACATACAGCATCAACATTAAAAGACAAGCTCAACTACAGTATGGTTTTTCTTTGATTTTTTTGAGAAGTAACAATCAAACTATGCCAACTCACTTTATCTACCAAAAAAAAAAAAAAAAAAAAAAAAAAATCAATACCAAGATGTCATGACCTCTAACTTAGCTTCCCATGTAAACAGAATACTGAAAATGCCACTGAATTTTTAGTGACCAGTAAGGGTGAGGAGGAAGGGGGATGACTGAAAGCTTATGAAGGGACAGGCAAAGACTGTATTGCACAAAGCAATTATATGATATAAAAATGTAAGTTTCATTTTAATTCCGGTCTACATTTTCTGTGTTGCCTTATTTAAAAGTTCACAGCAAACAGACAGATTAGGTCATGAAAGGGGAGTGTTATTCACAGCTAAGTCTCATGAACGATATTTCTTGCTCTAAAAGTAGCCTACCAGCATCATCAACATCATTCCTACTAGACAACAACCTAGTAAACTACAGTGTGGTATCTGCCCAGAGTCACAAGTTGTTCTGACACCAACAGCTGACTTGGAAGCATCTCCGACATGGGAGGCACTTAATACTAGCTTCTGAAAGAGTAGGAGACTGAAGGAGATTACACATTGTGTGCATTGACTACAAAATATCCATTTGCAGCTGCAAATGAGGAAAGATGTTTGAATATAAACTAGCCACAGACAACCCACCTAAACATAACTGATCTGGTATTTATTTACAGATGAGAATAAATTAATTTACTCTTGCTCCTGAGATTCTTGAATTAATCTGTACAATTACTGAACTTTAAAACTACGTTTCTGTATATTTTTAAGATACTAATCAATGCCCAAATTAGTGGGATCAAAAATAAACCATTAAGTATCCACTATTTCAGAGACTAAAAGTGAAATACTTCATTCTAAAGTGCCAATCTTTTCAGCAGGCATGCCACAACTTAAATCCTGGTTTTTTGCCTGAGTGCCACTCTGATCTTCTTCCCTGCCCAATCTGTTGATCTGCTTTCTGCTCCCTACTTCCCCCCCACCCCGCCAATCTACCACGTGCCACACAGAAGCTTCCCATGCCAATTGTAGCAAACATACTACAGGTTGGCCACCACTATTCTAGGCCATTAGTTGATGGATCTATCAAGTTATTGCTGCTTTGAATTTTTATATTTCTTCTTAAGAATCAATTAGATAACACAATTACATTTTCAATATCAGATGAAAGAAAATTTCCAAGAAGATACAGCCTCACTGGTAATTCATAGCTGAGGACAAAACAGTTCACTAAGATTTAAACAACTTTCACATACAAAAAAACCCCCAAAAACCAAAACTGCAGTCTGCATTAACTTGTATTTTTTTTTAGATAATTATACACAATAGACCCAAAGCTGTTATGACATCATATTTCAATAACAGAATGAAACAAAACCAGAAGAGAAGCACTGTTATTTTTTTAAACCAGTAGTTCTCAACTTTTTTGGACTTGGGCACCCCTCACTAGCTTTGAGGCACCCCTCCACAATTTTGTGACTTAAATAGCACCCAGTTTAAAAGACCTAAATGTATGTATAGCATTACCTCCTTGCAGAGGGGCCAGGCAGCAAGGGCGGAGGATTGGCCAGGCAAGGACAACCTGAGCCTCGGCTTATCTGCTCACACTACAAGTAGCCCTTCAAAACGATCTGGCACGACTCCAGCAGACTACCTGGCTGAAACTGCTTTAAGCTTTTTCAGAGTTGCATACCACTATCGCTGAAAATGATCGTACTAATTGTAATTATGTTGAAGTATGACAGATTTTTAAAAGAATTCCTCCCCCACTTTTGTTTTTTCCCCCCATGCAATCCAAATAATCCTGAAACAATTAAAAAAAACTCTCCAGAACTGAAGAAGGAATCTGGCAGCTTCAAAAAGTTAGGTGTCACAAAATGAAACTGGTCACTAAAGCTAATCTTTCACATTATATACTTCAAACATGAAAGTATCAGGCATAAACTATTTACAAATACTATCTTGAGATACACAGAGAAGAATGGAAACACCATCCTTTTCTTGTGCTGTACATGAAACCCTTCAACGCTTCCCATCACTGTCTTTGATTTGGTCTAGAAGTGACAGTATAGGCTTCTGAGAGTGGAGCAGACCCAGAGACAGATTTTTAAGTTGGGTTTAGATACAGAGGCATTTTTCTAAAGCACTTAACTATGCTCAGAAAATCTGGCCTAAGTTAAAAGGGGTAACCCTGCAATAGTAGCTCAGAACATGACCTACACTATTAAATAATTATGAATTCAGTCTAAGCTGTTGCATTTCAGTCTATATCCTTTCATATGTTAATAATTTTAACAAAAAAAAAAATTATTTTAGGCTGAATATGCAAGCTCAAAGTGAAAGACATTTTAAATTGACTTGTAAAATGTCCATAGCTATTTAGGCCTTAAAGAAAGAAACAGCTACCCAAATCAGAGAAAGAATTGAATATTAGTAAGAAGTTACGGCTTAAGTGAGTATATTCACTCAGGTTCCTAGAGAAGGCTGGGTTGAATGCAGTCTAGGGACATTTCCTTAGTGACTTTAAAACTTTTAGGTACATGTAAATACGGCCGCCTGCTTTTGCCTACTCTCCTTACTGTAAGGAAATACACCCCCCCCCAAATAAACAAATGTTCAAGACTGACAAGTAAGCAGGTAAACCAGAGGCAACAAAAAGTTAAACCTAACATAAGCTTAACATGCCACATGCACAGTGCTCCAGTTCTCCTGACAAAGACATGACTTTATGCAGTAACATTGAAGAGTCCGACATGTGGGAAATAGCAATGGAGTGTCAACCCTGCAATCGAAGTCTTTACTTCACTCGTGCTTACATTCAGTAACCTGAAATATTGTCTACATGCAGAGTTTTTGCATTAATTTAAAATGATTAGTGTAACACTGAAGCTGGAAAGTATCTCATTAGTGGTCATAACACATGCAAGGTTTTACAAACAAAAAAGCATAAGCCTATTTAAAAACCTTATGTTTCAAAACTCACTTAAGAAGTACAAGTTGTACTATCATCACAGAGCTTGTCTCTTATTAGAATTAAGGTGTGGTGGTTAACATACTTTTAATCCTAGTCAAATTGCACCCTTGATGTCCAGCATTCCTGCCTCCTACCCCAAGGAACATCTGCTTTTCCTTCAGTCTGGGACCCCGACTGCTTTTGACCAGATAACCCTTAACAGAAGAATATCCAGGGGCAGATGCATGAGGCAAAAATCTCTGTTAAAGTACAACTGTGGATAGCTTCTTGATTCAGCCTTTAAGGAGTCATGGGGAGTCTTCCAAACTTGGCAGATTCCCAAATGACAATGAGAAGTTAATACCACTTGCAAGCAGGTACTGCACTTCCACAGTAATACTGACCCTAGGATCTGCAGCTGCACAAGACTCCATGGCAAAAAACACAGTCCACAGGTTTTCCAGGGGCAACTTACATCGTTCCAGCCTCTCCACTCCCTTTTTCTTTATCCAGTCTCTATATGCAGCTCCTTTCCAGACCTTGAACATACTGAGCATTCCCAGCAGGGTCTGAAGTATGTACTACTGGTGTAGACGCACACCATAACAACCTAGAGCAGCAACACTTGGAGACTGCATTACAGATGGACATAAAATCATTAGTGGTTATGAGAAATACTCAATTAATTGTTTAGAAACAAGAAAGAGCACAGACTTATTTTAAACAAGTAGGGAGATTCTGAACATTCACTGACAAATGCAGCTTTGGATGCTTATAAGGGTTATTTTGATTTGCCTCAACTCATACAATTGCATTCCCACAACCTAATTTTAAAAACTTACTCCAGAAGTGGATCACTTCATTTAAAGACACCAATTTAAAAAACAAATAAACAAGCGGTGTTAATGCTTAACATTACAGAAAAAAAGGTTGAGTTTTCGATGCCTTCTGTGAGCTGCCAGTACCACCAGTTTGCACATGCCAGGCATAAAGAAAGAGGAAGCCAGATTTCAAAGAGACAAAAAAACCCAAAAACAAACAAACAAACAAAAAATCAAAACACTTGCAATTTGACTCCTGGGCAGGAAAAGCACTTTCCAATCCACCAAAGGACATGCAGTTCTGAGCTGAAATCATCCCACCATAACCCAGTCTATAACGTCTAGAGGGGAACAGAGCTTTGAAAAGAAAATTGCCAGCACAGTTTGCAGCACAAGTTCGAATGGACAACAAGATGCAATCTCCAGGGGCCAGAGAGGCAGATCCTGACCAGCCAATATCCAGCCTGTACTTAACAACTGCTACACTTCTTAAAAAGAGAGAGAGAAAAAAGAAACACAACAAGAAAGCCACCGCCAGCAAAGCTGGGCAGGTCACACAGCTTCTCTCACTGGGGGGCGGGGCAAGGGGAGGGGACACGTGCCTCAGTCCTGCCTGGGGCCCAAGCACTGTCCCATCTCAAACCTGTTCACACAACACCCAAAAAACATTACAGGTCACAGACCAATTGCTGAAGAATAAAGTAAAATGATCAAATAAAGTAAAATAAAAGAATATAAAATAAATCAAGCAAGAGGAGGCGAGCGGAGGGGTGGGCTGAGCAGGCCCTGCCAAGCGAGCGAGGCGCGGATGCAGAGCCCAGCGCCGACTTGCTTGGAGAGCCGCAGCGCCCCCCCGTCGACCCGGGTTGCGGGGGGCGCAGCCGAAACGAAAGGGGGGCTATGCCCGGGCCCATCCACCGGCCCCGACCCCTTCCTTGCACAGCGGGCCCGGGGCTCGGCTGGGGGGGGCGCTAGACCTGCGCGCACGGGGTCCGCACCGCGTAGACACTAGCGCGCCTGTGGGGCCGGTCAGCGGCCGCAGACGCCCTCGAGGAACCCCTGCTCCCACCGCCCCCCGCTCCGCAAGCGACCCCCTCCCGAGCCCTCTCCTCACCGTGGCCGAGCGGGCAGAGGTGGTCGCCCCGCCTGCCCCCCGCCTCATGCAATGAGCAGCGCCCGGCGCAGCCCACCGTCCCTGACCTACTTTCCGCCTGGCTTGCCACCGAACGTCGCACCACTAACCTACTTTCCAGCCAATGGCTGCTCCCCCCTGCCTGAGCCTGAGCGCGCCTCTCGGCCAATGCGCAAGCGGCTTGTCCCAGCTCCGCGCCCAATCGCGGCCGGGCCTCGGCGCTCCCCCGCCTGCCAATCCGGACCCTCCTTTGCGGAGCGACAGCCAATCATAAACGGCTCTCGGGGTTGAACTCCCGCCTCGCGGAGCTGGGAGGGCGGAGTAGTTGCTTGGGTTTACGCATGCGACGCTGAGGAGTGAGGGGACCCGGATGGAGCTCTCTGCCCCGCCTGGGGGCGCCATGGTGGGAGCCCTCTCGCGCGTCTTAAGTCCAACGCACTGTTGCTGTGACCACTGGTAACTCCGTCATTGCGTCCCGACGCACTGTGATGTCATCCTCTCTGCTACGTCACGGTCGCGTGCCGCGGGGGAGTTCGAATACGTCACGCTGACACTCCCTGCTCTTGCTAGGCAGTGCCACAGGACGTCATAATCTTGCCCGGGGGTGTTACATCATCCTTTCACGTCATAACAGCTCCGTGACCTCTCCCCGTTCTGCACCAGGGGGTCACTAATGGTCCCCCATCATGGCTTTGCACTGTGATGGGGGAGCTTGTACCCCCAGACCAGTGCAATGTGGTCGTGGCAGGCTGATGCCTTGTGACAGAGCAGCAACACTGCCTTGTGGTGTCACAGCTTGTTGCCATCGGGAATCTCCATCCTTCCACCATATAGTCACGTAAAGCTGTTGCATCCTGATTAGGGTTGCCAGCTCTGTTTGAATCCATCCCAGCAGTTTTCCAGAATGCCAACTTGCCTGCGGCACACAATTTGAATGTGCCTGTCTGCTTGCATATATCAATTATAAATTACAGTGTGGAGACTTTATATCAGGAGGCAAATGCACGTTACTATTACATTTTAAAAACCTACTGGACTGCTGTATACATCTAATTCAACATTTAGTATGTATTTTAACAAACTCCCTATTATTTATCTCTGGGGTGGCTCTCAGCAGTCTTCTGGAGATTTATATGTAATTCTTGGAGACTCCAGGGCAATCCTGGAGGGTTGGCAACCCTAATCCTGATGCAGTGTTGTCATTTATACAGCATCTAAAGCGCAAAGCCACTCACTGCTCCAGTTTATAGTCTGAATTGAAACATGCTCCTAGTCATTTAAAACAATAGCAACATCGCCACAACTGTGGCTCATTAAGGGGACCCACTGCAAGGCAGACTTGCAATTGTGTTGCATTTCCATGCTGTCACATCCAGTTTGTACTATAATGCCATTATACCTAATAATCAACACTGCATCATTTCAACACCTTATCATGCATATCCTGTCACACCACATCCTATCACTATATCAAAAGTTTGTCTGACATTAATTTGCATCACATCACATCACATCATTAAATATGAATTGCAACATTACCTCAGTGTCATTATTATTTCCACTTGTCAAAGAACATATTTTTCATGGCAACATCAACGCCTGCTTTCTATGATTTTGGTTTGAAGAGTTTGCAACCTTGCCTGCAAGTGATTTGTAAGAGGATTCAGAATTCCCCTGGTTAAAATTCGGATGATCTTATACAAGTGGTAACCCTGCAACAGGACAAGCTAAGTAGTAAAAAAAGATATACCAGCATACAATTAAGCCCTGTAGATAGGAGAGCCACTGTTGCGGGAGTTGAGGGAATAGTTCTTTATCAGCAGGACAAGAAGACAAGGGCCTCAGTAGGAGAACGCAGATGCCTAGATACTAATGCCAGAAGCATGGGGAACAAGCAGGAGGAGCGAGCCCTCCTACTCTCCAGAGTGCATTATGATCTAGTAGGGATTACGGAGACCTGGTGGGACTCCTCACGACTGGAGTATAGCTATAGACAGAGGATTAAACCCTGCATAGAAGAGACTGGGTGGGAAGAAAGGTGAAGTCATTGCTCTCTGTGTGAAAGAGCAATACACCTCCTTGAATGCCGACATTGGCTCTAAAAATGGACAGCTTGAAACCTTCTGGGTCAAGTTGGTGGGGGTGGAGGTCATAGCATGGCGTGGCAAGAGAAACTTATCTATAGGTCTTTACTACAGACCACCAAACCAGGGGGAGGAACTCTATCTGGAGTTCATCCTAGAATTGACTGAGGCTGCACATGCATGTGACATGGTCATCATGGGCGATTTTAATTATCCAGACATCTGGGAGGAACACTCAGCCAAGTTGGATTGGTTGCATTCCTTCCTGACCTGTGTTCAGGAGCTCATCCTGACTCAGGAGGTGCATGGGCCAACCAGAGGTGATGCTTTTCTAGACTTGGTCCTGGCCAGAGCAGATGACCTGGTGACCAACTTAAATATAGTGGGAAGTCTGGGCGATAGCAATCACGAAACCATCATGTTCACTGTCCGACATAAGGCAGACAAATTGGATAGCAGGATGGATGTTTTGGACTTCAAAAATGCAAATTTCAACAAGCATAGGTCACTAGTAGGGCAAGTACTGCAGGTCAGGGACTGAAGGCAAACGGTGTGCATGGAGAGTGGTTGTTCCTTAAGGACACGATCCTTGAAGCCCAAAGGAAGTCCATTCTCATGCAGAGAACAGGAAACAGAAGGGCTGGGAAGCCCTCTTGGCTAAACAGGGAAATCACAGTCATCTTAAGAAAGAAGAAAGAGGCTTATAAACAATGGAAGCTCAGGGCAGGCCCCAAGCAAGACTATTCCATGACAGCCCAATTTACAGGAAACAGATAAGACGGGCTAAAGTGGCGAGCGAACTTAGATCAGCAACAGGAACCAAGGACAACAAGAAGTCCTTCTTTAGGTACATAGGGAACAGGAAGAAAACAAATGGGATTGTGGTGCTGTTGCTCAACAACTCAGGAGAGCTGGGTACCAGCACCCAGGAGAACGATGAAATCCTGAATGACTACTTTGCCTTGGTCTTTCATCAGACCAAGAGGAAAACCACACCGGGTAGAGTAGAGGATGAGCAAGGTATGAATAATCACCTTCCTGCTATTGCCGTAGAATTGGTGTATGACCAATTAATAACATTAGATGTATTCATGTCAGCAGGACCAGGTGATCTTTATCTGAGAGTGCTGAAGGAGCTGGCCGAAGTCATTGTGGAAACCCTGGCAAAATACTTCCATAAATTGTGGGACTCTGGAGAAGTCTCTGAGGACTGGAAGAGGGCCAAAGTTGTGCCCACTCACAAGAAGGGCAGGAGGAAGGATCCATGTAGCTGTAGGCCAATTGGCTTAACTTCCATCCTAGGGAAAGTCCTAGAAAAGTTTATCAGGAGTCTATCTGCGATAAGATTGCAGAAGGTAAGATTCTAAAAGACAGCCAGCATGACTTCATCACAGGCAGGTCTTGCCTTACCAACTTCATCTCCTTCTATGACCAGGTAACTCATGACCTGGACAAGAGAGAGCAGGTTGACATTCTTAACCTAGACTTCCAAAATGCCCTTGATCTAGTATCCAATGATGTCCTCATGAGAAAATCAGAGGATTGTGGGATTAACTCCAAGACAGGTGAGTGAGAAACTGCCAGGATAGGACCGAGAGTCATAGAGAATGGATCTGTGTCATCCTGGTGAGAAGAGGGCAATGGTGTCCCACAGGTCAGTGCTCGGTCCAGTACGTTTCAACATCTTTATTAATGAATTGGATGTGGGGTGAAGAGCTCACTGGCCAAGTTCACGGACGACACCAAGTTATGGGGAAGCATGATCACACTTGAAGATAGGCTTCAGTTACAGGTGGACCTAGACAGGCTAGCAAGTTGAGTGGATTGGAACCCAGTGAAGTTCAACATTGAGAAATGCAAAGTGCTCCACCTTGGGACGAGCAACCCCAACACACTTACAGGCTTGGTGGCACCAAACTGTCTAGCACCAAAAATGAAAGGGACCTAGGGGTAATAATAGACCATAGTATGAATATGAGTTGGCAGTGCAATGCTGTAGTCAGTAGGGTAAATAATACTCTGGCATGCATCAATCGATTCGTCTCCTGCTAAGCCATGGGAGTGACTCTTTTGTTCTACTCACTGCTGGTGACACTGTAGTTGGAGTATTGCATCCAGTTCTGGGCACCACACTTTAACAAGGGCATGGACAAGATTGAAAGGGTCCAAAGAAGAGCCACCCATATCGTCAGAGTCTTAAAAGGCAAGCCATACGAGGAAAGGCTGAGGGATCTGGGACTCTTCAGCCTGAGGAAAAGAAGACTGAGAGGGGACCTGGTAGCAGCTTACCACTACACTAGAGGAGTACATCAAGGGCTAGTACTGGAAAACCAGGAGTAATGACAACAAACTCCTGCAAGATCGATTCAGGCTCAACATTAGGAAAAACTTCTTCACAGTCAAGGTGTCTACACAGTGGAATAAGCTCCCTCCAGAGGTGGTGCAATCACTTACCCTGGAAATCTTCAAGAGAAGACTAGATAGTCACCTTGCTGTGGTCACCAGTTATCTTTTCTACTTGGTGCTGGACCTGATGATCTTCTGAGGTCCCTTCCGGCCTTACAATCTGTGAATCTATATATTCAGCAATTTACAGTGCATACTTTTGGAGGTGGGGGGTGGAAATGATGACGTTTTTCATGTTTCGAATGCATGCAGATCTTGGAGGAGTTTATCTTTGTAGCTATCATAACTGTTTCCATTAACTCCTAGAAGGATCATACACACATGCTGTGTAATTGCTCAAAATAATGATTGTCCAGGAAATGATGCCAAAAATGTGAATCAACCTATTTGGGAAAGTACTCATGGTAGCAACACAGTGAACTACAGGGTATAACTTCCCAGTGAAAAGTTACCTTATATTGTTTTGTTACTGTAGTTTTAACCAATGGGATATTAAAATGTTAAAGGCCAACAACTGTCAATGGTCAACAAGTTTGTCTATCTAGGCAACATGCTTTCCCGTGTTGGCCACATTAATGACAAAAGTCAACGTGAGACTAGCAAAAGCTAGTGTGACCTTTGGCAGGCTTCGTAAGTTGGTCTGGGATCTCTGTAAGTGGGTCTGGGACTAGAATGTCAATGAAATTAAAGGTTTACAAAGCCATGATTCTCCTCACCCTCCTTTACACCTGTGAAACCTGGATTGTCTACCAGTGTGGCAGAAATGCCACCATGGGTGCCCCTCTCCAGAAACCTCTCCCTGTGCCAGCCTGAGAGGCTGCTGGTAAACCCCTCAGGGCAGGGATTTCA
>JAGPOW010000304.1:97248691-97278035 GCA_030014935.1 Caiman crocodilus
GTCCCTCACAGATATGAGCCTTGAGAATTTTCTCAAATATCTTCCCCGGAACTGAGGTGAGACTGACAGGCCTGTAGTTCTCCGGGTCCTCTTTCCTCCACTTCTTAAAGATGGGAACCACATTGGCCACCTTCCAGTCCTCCAGCACCTGTCCAGAGCTCCAAGAGAGCTCGTATAACCGAGATGGGCTGCCCACCTTTCAATAATGCCCGACACTCACCTGCCAAAGAAAATCTTCTATGGTAAACTGTCAAATGGAGTATGCTTTCATGGCACACCAAAGAACTGGTAAAAGGACACCCTAAAGTGGCCCTAAAGAGTTTTGGTTTTGACCCGGGGTCATAGGAGCAAATTGCTTGCAACCATCCATCCTGCAGTTCATCAATCCAGAATGGAGCACTGGCCTTTGAACAGCAATACATGCCAGAAGCAATGAAGAAATGTGGCCAAGAAAATGAAAACCTTCCATACCCAGTCCTTATCGCTCTCCTTCTGCTGCTGCAGCAGACTGTTCAAGGCAAAGATCAGGCTTATAAGCCACCTATGTACCAATGTGACCTAGCACCCACCCACTCCTTTCTCTTTTTGTCTCCTTTTTTCCTTTCTCCTTTCTCTTTTCTCCCTCCTTTTTTTCTTTTCCAATTCTTTTCTCTCTTCTTCCCCCACCCCCACCCAGCTGGATGTGGTTATCTCTGCCCACAAAGAACAACAACAATTAAACTGAGAAATTAAAAAGTGATATCTGGTTAATTGTATCTTTAGTATGTGATCATATTTACCAATTATCCATTAGTTTTTAATCTTAGATTATCGCTAGTTCATTGTAAGAAATATTTTACAATAGGTTTGCCAAGCATTTTGCAAATGATTATTGTTCCTCTCCTTTCACCAGGGAGGCAACAGGCACCAAAGGTGCTCTGCCACCCATCTTCCCTCTTAACTGGTTCCTGGGTGAAGGGGCTTTCCCTTTTGCTCATTAAATATACTCCATAGCAACCTGCAGCAGCCCTCGAGTGGCAAGTACCCTGCTGGTGCTCCACCACAAGCCCTTTACTGAGAAAAGCTATTGCAAATCTGAGGTCAAGATGCTTCTCATCACTTTACCTTCCCTACAGAGGTAGTGGCAACTCTTTGGAAAGGATATAAGGACGGTGATAATTCCCTTAGAATGTGGTAAACATCTCTTCACTAAGTAATAATTGTTGCATTCCAAGAAAATTGGAACAACTGAAACAGGACAAAACTTTGCAACTAAAGTGAAGCTTTATTATAAAAGGAGCATAATCTATTGAATCAATAAACCAAGTTACACAGAATAAGTAAGAGAAAGAAGAATTGTATTCAGCTTTTAAAAGGGGAAAAAAATCTGTGAGATGGAAAGTAAGAAGAAGGCTTTTTAAGGGCAGAGAAGGGTTGCATGCCATCTGTGACCATCTGATTTAAAGGGTCAAAAAGGAAGCTAGCTAGAATTATTATAAATAGGTAAATAGAATTTGTATCCTTTAAGAGTTGTGTTAATCTACATAGTAGGTAAGTATTATCATTTTACAGATGGGGAAACAGGCACAAAAATTAAATGCCTTGCCATCCCCACATAGTAAGTCAAACTTAGATCTACTATTAGAAATAAGAGTTCTTGCTTTTAGTCAAGTATACAGTTCATTAAGCCAGGCAGTATCTGTTTGTCAGCTGTAGTACTAAAATACATTGCCTATTTTTCAAACCTAAAGGAAAACAGTTTCTGATTCTTATGTTTTAGAAGAGCCACAGAATGTTTAAAAACTAAAGGCCAGTAACTGATTCAGTTAAGTATTAATTTGGAGTACTTTTATTCTGTATGTACACACACATCAATGAGATCAGATAACCCAGGAAAGAGATGATTAACAGTTAAAATAACATAGAAATCACAAACATGCTACATGTATGTACAGTTCCCATTTCATAGGAACTGTACATATCCTGAAAAAGAATTGTCTTCAGGGACTTAGTTCCTGTGGCCATGTCCAGAAGAGCATGACCATACAGTCTGAAATGCCATATACCACACATTCAGCTGTTTTCTTTGCAGCAAGTGAGCAATGTGGGGTATTTTTTGACCCTTGAATATCCAGGGGTCAAAAAAACCCATGCAAAAAAAAAAAAGCGGAGCAGCTCATGTGGGGGCAGTGCACAGCGCACCACTTAAAACTGGACCCTGGCCAGCTGGAGCCATACTCCAGCTTCTGGCCAGGCTCTGTGCATCAGGATTGCTCCTGCTGCAGCCCCAGGAGGCCTCCAGAGCCCAAGGTAAGGCTGCTGAGGCCAGCACAGCGCACCAGAGGGTGCATGGCACAGTTGTTCCTCAGGAACAACTAGCAGCTGCACAAGATATCCTGTTGCTAGTTGTTCCCAGACAACTAACTGTCTACAGTCACATGGATGCAGCTATGAGTTCACATTCTACTTGGATAAGAAAGACAAAGGATGAAAAAAAATCCCATTTTACACACAGAGAAGGGAGGCACAGATAGTTTAACTGACATGACCAAGAAATCTGTGGCAGAGTAAGGAGTTGGTCATAAGTAGCCTGAGTTCCAGTTTGGTACCTTAAGAGCAACGGAAGAATGGTATAATTTCGCAGTGATATGCCAAAACCTGCAAGATTCTTAAGCTCAGATGCACCAAGATATTTAGGCACCTTCATGAATCTGGGTATTTATTCTTAAATTTTACTGTTGGTGCTGAATAAAGGGAATGTGAAGATGGTCTCTTTATGCAATCCAGAGCTTGAGCAGATAGCAACAGTTTACTTATCACAAACCTGTCCACAGGATGTCCCCAGAATCTCAAGTTTCTCCCTGCTGTCCTTCCACTTGTCCCAAGAAACAGACCAAGATTTGCCCTGCAAGCCTTAGCTTCATTGCCCTTATACGGGACCTCACAGCTGCAATAAGGGAGAATTTTGGGATTGGGGGTCACCTCAACATCTTAACAGCACAGGTTGGTCATGATACTTTTGTCCCAATTATTTTTAGGATGTTTAGTCAGACAAGCTGTGATATGGAGTTGCTAGCATTTCATCTTGTAGATATATAAAAGGGTGAATTTGAAGTCTTTTTTACTTGTTTTGCAGTGAAAACTCTCATTGTTTCTTATTGATTTCATTGGAAGTTTAGTCAGCCTTTTACAATAATGTGCCTATTTTTAGGTGATAAACTCTGCCATGAAAAGAAAAACCATAATATGTGCTTTATAGTCAGAATGAATTCTGGTCTATAGACTGAACAGGAATATTAACTCTAACTCATCTATTAATATTGTTTCAATATTTGTTAATATTAAGCAAGTGAGTTTCATCTTTAACCAGAGACTATGCAGTGTTTGTAAGCAGAACCAGAGAAAAGGTAAACAAATTCTTTCAAACCACATACCTGGTGATACTAATAATTTAATATATAGGTGTGCCTGGCGAGCAGGCAATGGGAAAGGTAGCAGTATCTGTGCCAAACATGTTTCCATTTGGAAAGACAGGAAATGCTTAGGGAAGGGTTCCCTCTTGTTCTAAGTGAGTTGCAGGAAGTTTATTCACCCACACTAATTAATCAGATAGGAAATTAGAGTTTCCAAAAACAGGGTGATAATATGAACAAAGTTAAATTTGGCATGACTAACAGATACATCTTAGAAAACTGGAAAGTCTGGTGCATATGATAGTTTTTTTCACTGATTTTACTGAAAAAAATGGATAATCTAGACTCTTTTTTGTATTTTTTTTTCTGTAAAAGCTTTTGTTTTTAAGTCAAGAGAAAATATCTTGCTCATCATTTGTTATACTTTAGGACTTGAGCTCCGGACAAGTACTCATTTACTTCATATTTTGATAGTGACTAGCACAAGGAAGCCCTGATCCCACTGAGTCCTGTAAACTATAAGTAATAAATACAATTATAATGTTTCATTGCCTGTTCTCATTACTGTACTTAATTTGTAAGTGTTTTCACATTTCTTGGCTTTCAATCTTCTTCTCCTTTGCAATTAGAAAGTAGTTATCAGTTTATTTTGAACACCATTAAATATAGTCTATGGTAACTGTTGTTGTGATGTACTATATTACATATCTGGAAGATACCCTTAATATATATAACATAAATAGAAAGCTGCAGATAAAGAATGTAGCCGAATATGAAGAACTGTTGCTTAAATAGGCAACAAAGAATAATCAGTACTAATAAAAGATAGTAGGGAAAATCTGGTGAGTTAATAATACAAAAGAGAGGTCACATGTGTTCCTCAGTTATAGGTAGCATACTTGATTTAGTTTTATCTGAGAGCATTACATTACATAAATAGTAAATGGTTGCCAGGTTTCAGTGTAATCCATATACTGGAATCTATTGTTTATACAGTGACATGGTGTTCCAGGATGTATTACATCCATTTCTATTAGATGGGAATAAAATCCTTTTTCAACTCCTATCCTTTTTCAACACTATGCTGTTAGCCATCACTAAAATCCATCTCAATAGTGAGTACAGGGGGCTGGATAGGAGGAAAGGAAGAATGTGTGCAGAGAAGATATGCAGTTTCCAGGATACTCAGTAACATAACTATGGAGGCAAGCAGGGCACCAGCCCAAGGTGTTAACTTGTAGGGGGTGGCATTATGGCCCTCTCCTCCCAGGAAACTTTGCCCTGGAAAGTGCAGCTCTGTGCTGCCTGGCCATGGGAGCCAGGCAGGTGCAAACTCCACACCCTGCAGTGTATCTGAGTGTCAGGGCATGGCAGTGCCAGGCAGGTGGGAGAGATTGGGGCTGTAGGAGGGGCCTCCATGGAGCCTGCATCACTGCTGCCTGTTTCTCAGCTGCCTTGGCACAAGCCCACACCGCTACAGGAACAGCCACAGCAATAGGAGCTACAGCCTGAGGAGACCCCCATCAGGCAAGACTCTTCCCCATTGCTCCTCCGTGGGCATGTCTACACATGCATTTACTCTGGCTTAAATTTACTGTGCAGTAAATTACTGTGCAGTCAGCAGGAATAGGCCGGTGTCTATACGTGCATGCATTACGGCACATTGACGCCGTGTGTGGACTGATTTGGGACTAAAGCTAGTCCCAAGTCAGTCCACAAACAGTGTTACTGCTCAGTAAAGCATCTACATGTGCGCTACCATGCAGTAACAAATCAGGCATAAATTTGATACCTGCATGATGCAGATATCAAATTTATGCTGAAGTCGGCATAAGTCACCATATTTACTGCACAGTATGGGCATGCACATGTAGATGTGCACCTGTACTGAATGGTAATTTTGGTTACTGTGCAGTAAATGTGCATGGCTAGACATGCCCAGTGATCAGCCTTAGCCCCTCCACCCTTCCCTACCCTGTGTCCCAGGTGCTGAAAGAAATAGCTACACCTGTGAGGCTACTGTCCTGATGAACACAGTAAAAGAACCTAAATAATGTTGTCATAATCTCAATAGAAAAGTCTTAGGTAGGAAAGGTTTTTTTAGTAATAAGTTATAAAATTCATTATATCTGTATATATTTTATTTCATTTAATAGAGACTGGCTGTTTACTGGTACTTATTTCTCATGCTTCTAGCTGACCTCTGTTACTGGAAGCAATACCCCCCCTTTACAACAGCCCCAGTAGCAGTACCATACTTACAACATGTACTGCAGCATGACTACCAAGACCATATCAGACAGTTTCTCATCAGGGTTGCAACCACTTAGAGACAGCAGGCCAATCCAAAGCAGACTGATCTCCCAGTGACAGCCAATAGCACAAACTTGGCAGTATTCACTGTGTGAGGCTATCATATAATGAAATTAAATTTCCAGTTCTGCAGCATGATCTTATCACATTCCAGTAATTTCATGTTTGAAGTCTGTGCTTCCTTTCTGTCCACACCCACATGAATGTGCCATAGGAACATGGTGATTAACTATAAGCATTTCACTGGGAGTGGCTCACCTTGAGTTTTATTGGGTATTGCATTTCTTTGAACTCCACCTGTCATTCAACTTTGTACTTATATACCTGATGGAAAAAATGATGGCAAACATCTTTCTAGAGCTCTTTGTGCCATAGAACCTATGTCCATGAATTTCAAGAGCAAATATTTTCACTTGGCTCCTGAATATCCAGAAGATGATCACTGAAGAGAGTGAGGGAAAAAAAGATTTAGTTCTATGATACTGAGAGGATATGTTGTATTATTTATCTTTCTCATTCACCGTAGAGCATGAGAGGAGACATGGGGTAATCGTTGCACACAAACTACTACCAAGTGTTACATGTGGTGGTAGCCTGTCTACCATTTAAGTCCCCAAACTTAATAGTTTGGGCATGTGCTCAGGGAGCATGAGAACTGGGTTCTAGGTTTTCCTAACTGAAAAGAGGACTTGAACCTACAGCTTCTGCTTCCCATCAAAGTACTATAACAATCACACTGCAGGCAAGGCATTATGAACCCCTCTTCTTGAAGCAGAGCAAAATGGTAGAAGAAATGGAGTTAGGATGCAAATTAGAAAGGCGAGAGTCAAACATAAGAGTCAAACATGAGAGTTTCTCAGAAATAGCTAAGGATTATTAGCACAGAAAAGTTGCATTTGTAGAGAGGAGTTCAATGGAGAAGTGAGTTTAAAAACAATCGTGGTAGCTAAATCGGGACTTCCTGAACTCTGATCCAAGCCCCACTAGGACCCACCCCTCTTTGTTCTCCAGATACAAATTTATCATTTGGCATACTAGCTTCCTCACATAGTCCAAAAGTAGGGGTGACTGGGTTTTTTGTTCAGGCTCACTCTCATATCTGTCCATAAGCTCCAAGAGCTGAGTTAGTAGCATTCTAGGAACTCGGCCTTTCAAGTTGGAAAGTCAGGTAGGAATTTTAACTCTGGTATGGTCTCTGAGCTAAGGCAAGAAGGCAAGAATGACAGCCTGAAAAGGGCAAGAAGGACAAATTAACATTTTTTCTAGTGATGCAAGATTGGTGACGGTGGGACAAGGCTCTAAGCTTTAAGCAAGCAGATAGGGTACAACTTAGCTCTAATCAAGCAGATGCTTAGCTCTTTTGTATCACTGTATTTATAGCTGTAAGTAACATTCACGTAATACTGCATTTTCTCACTATGTCCTAAGCCCATTACATAGCAGACATAATTTATGGGTGTGCATTACTGCGCCACCGTTGAAAATCTCGACTTGTATATTCCAGCAAGGAATGCCTCTTTTTGTTTCTTTCTTCCTCTTTGAGAACATGTGTTTTTGAGGACCATAATTATGGTTAGCTAAACAATGTCTTGTGGGTTTGGTCCATTGCAAATATGGCAGTGAAATACCCAGTATAATCATATGACTCATAAGATGCTTGGTTAATAACATCATCATCTGAGTGTTTCTGTGTCTATTAAACTCAAAATTCACTCCAGCTTCTGAATAAGCAGTGCATTGTCACTTGGTATAGGGTTACTAGTTGTTAGCTACATAAGCTGCACAACTTCAGGTCTATCCTCAAAAAAAGAAAATACTTTACCAGCTATGCCTTGTTAGTTTTCAGGTGCACATTGTTACTGGACCTATTGAAATACAGTATCCATTTTTACCTCATGTCTATTCTGATAATTTTAAGCCAGCCTTGATGCACTGCAAGTCTTAAAGGCATTTTCTTTTTCCTTCGTTTATTTATCAGTGAGAAATACTGCATGTCTTAAAATACTCCAAAGGCTTAATGGACTTTTTCTTCTTTGTCCCTAATATAATTGATACAGAATCAGCTAGCTTTGATGTGTAGAAAATTAATCATATGCCTATTTTCTGCCTTTAAGCACTCCTGTGTGGTGTTAGGTTCTGATTAGCTCTCTTTGCATTTCCATAGTAACAAGTAGTCACTAGAGTTCTGTTAACCCCCAAGGCATACCGATTATTTCTTTTTTTTTAACCAATAATTAAAAAACCCTAACAAATTAGATGACATTTAAAAGAATAGGTTCACACATCATCATATGGATCTTAGTAACTTCTGTACTAAGGTTGGTTTTCAGCTGTGGTAAATAAGGTGTCCTGTTTTTTTTCTGGGGGAGGGGGTATTTTTAAACACCCACAGTAAGTCAGAATTGTTTCTTGGGCAAACTGATTTGCAGAGTTGAATTTAAATTCCATAAGCCAAAAAGAACTTGGCTGTTATTTCTGACTTTTAAGTTGAAGTGAATTTTGAAGCACCTACAGAAGGTAGTGATTCCAAGCTACCAATGCAACATTAGTTGCGTTCCTATTTAAATACGTACATCTTGCAATTAAAGTTACTGTGCATTAGGCTAAAGTGCTGTTACTTCTTTTTGGCAGGTATATACATGTATATGGTCTTGGCACTACAGTTAGTGCCAAATCCCTTCAGCACTGTCATGTGCCCCTGTGGCCAATAAGGATTGCTCCAGCCTTAGGTCACATGGCTGCCAGCACTTGGCAGTATAGGCGACTGGTAGTGGGGGCAGAGAGGGGCACATGCACCCCCGACAGCCCTGTCCCTGCTGCCGACACCACCGGCGCGTTCTGTGGGTGCTCGCCAGCCCTGGCTCCACCGCTGATGCCACCATCAGCTTCTGCAGGTGCCCCCCCAGACTCAGGAGGCACCAGTTGCCCATGCTTGACAGCCATGTTGAAGCTAGAGCCAGCTGCCAGCAGCCATACTGGAAACATACACCCTGCCTCCCACCGCATCCTCTAATTTCTGGCCAGCCTCTTCCCTGCCCAGGAGTTGCATGCCCAATGCAGGGACATCACGCAGTACCTTCCTTCTTACCCACCATGCCTCCCCACATCATGGCTGCTCCAGCCCCTGCTCCTGCCAGTGATGCCCAGTGCCCAGCTGCTACAGCCCTGCACCTACCAGTGATAACCAGTGCTCTGCACTCCTGCTGGCCATGGTGCTGGCCCTGCTGACCGCAGTAGGCTCCCCCCTCCCCCTCACACCCCAGGACAGTCATGCACCTGCCAGCAGGGCCCAGAGCACTGGGTGTGGAAGGCTTTGGCCAACACCCTCCTGCACTCCCTGCTCCAGCCTGCCTGCCCTGCCACCCGCACACCCCCTATCCTCTGTCCACCACCATTCTCAGGACATGCACATGTTCAAAACAAAAGGTTTATTTTCCTCACAACACCCACCCCCATCCCTTCTACTTCAACACATAGAGACCCCTTCTTCTCCCCTCTCCAACACACAGAGCCCCTCCACCACCCTCCCCGTCCACCAACAATAAAAAACCCTCTTCTCAGCCTCTATTTGAGTTCCAGAGTGTGGGTGCCATGGGGTGGGGGCACCTAGGGAGCAGAGCTCATGACAGCAGCCTGGCCTCAGCAGTTCCCCTGTGGGTCCAGGGGCTGTGGTGACCACAGAGTGCAAAGGTTGTCTATGGGTGATGTTGGTTGGTGCCCCTCAGTAGCAGGTGGTTCCCCCTCTGCCTTTCCATGTCCAGGGCCAGCATCTCCTTCAGGAGTCACACCTGGCACCTCTTGGTCCTCAGGTGCATGGGCTTGGGGCAAGTGGCAGGGCTGGGCCCAGGTGGGTGGTGGGGAACTCAGGGCAGGGGCCAGGCCAGGTGCTCCAGCAGGCAGAAGGAGGTAGAGGACCTCTTCTCAGGGCCAGGCAGAGGCCTGTTTGGGGTGGTGGGTGGGACCCAGAGGGCCTCTGGGATCATGGAGAGGGGCCGGGCACTGGGGGGCATGGATGCAACCACCAAGCCCAGGAGGGTGTCCTTGCAGCCTCCACTGCCCAGGGCTGGAGGTCTACCTGTTCCTGGAGCAGTTCTATGTGCTCTTGTTCCTGGGCCTCCATCCATACCCAGTGCTTCCGCTGGCCATGGTCCCTCTCCTCTACCCAAGCAATCTCCCAGGTGATGTCTTCCACCCACCAAGCCTTTTTCCATGCCTCCCACTCAATTGCCATGGCCTTCAGCCACTGGAACAGGAGGGTCCAGTCTTGTGTGCCCTGCTGGTGCAGTCGGTGCATCCATATGGCTCCAGAACTGGGTGGTAACGACCTGCAGCCCGCATCCCTGCTGGGGCTGATGAGCTCTTCTACACATCCAGATGTTGGCCTTACAGAGGCAAGAGACAGAAGCCTTTTGTGAGGGTTTGCAACATTTCAAAGATAAGATGGTTGCACCAGGGGCCATGTGCTGCCCAGCTTCAAAGCTTCAAATGCATGAGTGCTCAGGGACCATGGTAAGCTAGCCAGCTGGGCCCAGGCAGTTGCTGCCTGAGCAACTTCCTCAGCCTGCCTGGCCAGCTTACCATGGTCCCTGGGCACCATGGTAAGCTGGCCCCCTGGGGCCAGTGACCCTCTGGGTGCTGGCAGCAGGCAGCCTGTCTCCCCCACTCCCTTCCCAAGGCAGGACAGGCCAGGCTGCTGGCAGCACCTGCTGCCATGGCTCCAGACCCCGCTCCCTCCCTCTCTCCCTGCAGGCCAACCACTGTGCTGTGCTGCCACCCAGCCCATGGTCCCCGGGCTCAGGGTGAACAGAAAACAGAGTAATGTTGTGTTCCTGCCTGACCCACTGATTCAACTGGATTTTGAGGCGGAGAACCAATCGTGCTGCCTTGGTATAGCTCACAGGTACTGCCAACGTCCCTTCACCATACATCTGAAATAACCAGTCTATTAATGGCTCCCCCAGTTTGGCCTTACATTGTTCTTGCAAATCTTGGATTTCTGTGCAAGTGAAGGAGCGTGTCTCCATCTGGAGATTTCCCCCTTGTGGCCCTGCACAGGTCATCACTATTGGGAAGGTTTGGGCTAACTCTCCTCCTAAATTCTCTTGGGCTGGTGGGACATAAGGAAGTGGGATCGCATGGGCTTCTTCTGCAAGTTTCACATACTCATCATCTCCTGGCTTAGTTTCTGCAATTTCACCATATAGACGCTCACTCTCTGGGTCATCCCACAGCTCAGTTTTTGGATTTCCACCATAAAGACACTACTGGACCTTTTCAGGGGAAGGTTTGATTGATTGTGCCACTTGCACCTTCTGTTCAAGGGAGGTGATTGCCTGTGTGAATAGTGTCTTTCTCTCCCGATGCTCTGGTATCTCTAGTTGATCTTGTGCTGCTCTGGCCACTGCACAAGCCACGCTACTAGAATCCTTTTCTTCCCTCAATTCACTCTCAAGCTGGGTTACCCGACCCTCTAGGGATTAGATCTTTTGATGGAGCTGAGTGGCTTCCTCTGTCCCCAGTCTTAGGCAGGTTGCCAGCAGCCAGGATAGGCATCTTTTCCTTGGTCTGCCTTTCTGCATGGCAGTGAATGCAGCCCACTGACAGGAAACTGTGGTGGGATTGCTCTAGGCGGATCTCAACCTTTCTTTATCCCACCCTGGATTCTTAATACTCATACTCTCTTCTATTAAAGCAGTCAGCAGGACCCACCCCTCTGCCCCCTCTGCACCATTCTTCTTCTCCGAACTTTCCATCCTCTATCCTGTTAGTGATGCTATTTTGTCACAGGCCAACTGGGCACTGTAAGTGTATCAATTTGGTTGCAGGGCAACTGGGCGCTGCAGATGTATCAGCCTGTGGCAGGGCACTGATTGTGCCAGCCACTTTAAGGGCCTGAAGCTGGCAGCTGCCATTTGCCTGATGAGGGCAGCCATTTTGAATCAGGGACTGCCCATATAAACAGGGCAGTTCTGCTGCTGGGGCCCAGGCAACAACATCACCTGGCCACAGAGCTGCTGGTGTCATCTGGAGGTAAGGGAGGACCTGGAGGGGATGGTAAGGAGACTCCTGGTCCTGGGTATGATCTAAAACTGCACCCTGCTGGAAGTGGGTGGCCTGTTGGCACTCTCAGTGGCATGGGAGCCCCCAGGAAATACCAGGCCAGTTACCACCCCAGTGAAAGGTGAGTCAGGGCGCCTTAACCCCTAGCCCCTACAACCAGGTGGGTTAACCCTTGTTGGAAGGTCTGGAAGGTGGACCCCATAGAGAAAGAGTGAGGTCATAGGCTCACGCCTGTCTGAACTTCCCGTGACTGGTCCATGCTGGGGCCAGGACCGGAAGGGTCAAAGGGTCAAGGTGCCCACCATGAGGAATGCCCAAGAGCTGAGGGCCTGAGGTTCTGACAGGCCAAGGCTAGTGAGCCAAAGGTCCTGGTGGGGGGACCACACCCAAAGGGGAAGCAGTTCAGGGAGCTATGCTGCCTAGTATGAAGACAGATGAGACCACCTGAGGAGAGGAATCCAGGTGAGGTTCAATTAGGATTCTGGGCCCAGTGTGGGGGCTGGTGATAATGATAACATCGAGATGCCATCTGTGAGGCTTGGGCTGCAGTGTAGGGGAGGAATGGAGCTGCAGCTAGCCCCCCCCTGGCATTGGAGCAGGAAATGGGCAGCATCCTGCTTAATTACATCAATGAACTAATTAATTAACAACAAGGCATAGCAGGAAAGAAAGCGGATGGGTAGCCCAGAAACAGGTGGGCAGGCCACAGTTAAATCAGCCCCAAAGAGGTCCCCCTGTTACACAGCCACTGGGCTGATTGGTTTGGGATCGAGGAGACGGAGTTGGGAGTGAAGCAAAGACAAGTTTTACTTATAACAGTAAAGATAAATTTTACTTATAGCAGCAAAATAGCAGCAAAAATATGTTTTAGCAAGAAAATATGGTTTACACACATAATAGTTAAAAGAAAGGTTAATCTAATAAACAGATAACACAAAAATAAAAGTTAAAAGTTGATAGTGATAATAACAACAGACAGACAAACTGACAAAGAGTTCCCACTTGGTTGGCAACTTATTGATAGTCCCTCAGTGCCAGGTACACGCCAAGTTGATCCAATGAAGTCAGGCGTCCCCAATCAATGCTGTCGGAGGGAGCACCGGGGAAAGTCCCTTAGTAAGGATCTGGTCCTTGCCCATACTGGGAGTCTGGAGTCCAGGCTTGGAATAGTAATGACTGTTCTGTTCCATCCTTCCTACTGGACACCTGACATGTGTGTTCCTTTATATTTTGTCCTACGCTAATCTGTTGGATTTAGAGACACTCACAATCTTACCCTATAGCTGTTACCCTATGGGATTAGAAGGTGTTAAAATTATCATAAAAGGTTACTGCCTAAACTTGGGTTTACCCAATAAGCAAATCACACCACATCACTTTGGGGTCTGAGATTAGCCTTTTTTCCTCCTAAATTCAACCCACTTGGTTACTTCCTTTTGGAATTTTTTGGAGTGTGTTAATTATACCTCGTGGTCAGGTTTGTCATTTTGACTGACCTTTAAGCGAGGATTGTTAGGTCAGCTAAAGTTTGTAGTTCTGTTTTCTGGTTCCACTTCTTGGAGCCCAGTCTAGTTTTATGATTGGTACAGTCAATTTTAACATTGCAGTTATACTTGTGACAGACAGGGTACATTTTGTGGGTTACAATTCTGCAAGCTTTGCCTTAGCTAATGTTAATTGTTATGCCAATTGTCAGATGCTTCCAAGTAGCAGACATTATTTGTTATAATTTGCTCATCAACCCCTTTGGTTCTGGCCATCACAGGCCAGGCCAGGGGAAGGGGCATGGGACAGGGACTGGGCCCAGCCCTGCCATTTGCCCTGAGCCCATGGACCTGAGGACCAAGAGGTGCCAATGTGGTCAGGCACAGGGACTGGGAGAGCTCCCTGCCCCCCATGGCAGGCTTACCACATGTTTGGGGCTGGTGAAGTTGACATCTCGGCATGGTCCTGCTCATTATTGATGGCATCTGGTGTCCTGTGCCTGGTGTCCTTGGCCCGGGGTGTGCAGTGGGCCAGCACCTGGCCAGGGACCTCCCCTGGGGAGGAGCTGGTGCTGGTGGTGGCTGCCGGTGTCATGGCTGGATGCTTCTCATGATGGGGCCTGGGGATGCAGCACTTGCAAGGCTGCTGCTGGCCAGGGCTCCCCAAGCTTCTAGTGGGTGCAGCAGTCAGGGAGGTGGGCAGGACAAGGCGTTAAACACCAAAGGCCCCTCCTTCAGGGAGGTGTCACCACTAGAGGGGTCAGGGCAGGGTGGAGGGTCAACCATGCCACTATTGTTAGTGAACACTGCAGGATTGCAGCCTGAGTCCCAGGGTGTCAATATATATTGATCAGCTCCCACACCAAGGATATGGTCTTGCAGTCCAATAATTGGACTGATGATTCTGGTCAGTCACAGCTACGCACTGTGCCTGCAAAGTCTTGATCTTTATGTGGCACTGTCATGACATCTGGGAGTGCCCTTGTTCTCACATCCTACCCAACCTAAATTTGGGTTTTCAAGTACCTGTCACATGCAAACTGCATCTGGACTTCTGCATCCCACCAGAGGACCATGAGGTTGCCAACCTTCTGCTGGCTCTAGTTGGGGCCCCAGATGGAAGGCTCAGGATGGGGAGGACATGGTAGTGCATCTCATGCTGGCTTTCTGGGCTTCTGTGCAGCTGTCCCTTTGTGGCTGGTCCTGCACAGTGGCCAGTAGTGCTCAGCAGAGGCCATAGCCAGGATGTGGGAGCCACATGGCAGAAGCACTTCACCACAGCACCTGAAAACAAGAGACACTGCTGGGGGTGAGCATCAGCAGGGAGCAAGTGATGGCCCTGTTGCCAGAGGCAGCCAGACAGCAGCCCTGGGGAGATGTCGGGGCTGGGCAGGGGGTACAGCAGGTTGCAACACTTTACAGCACTCAATTATGACCAAGCAGGAGCTCTGGCTAGGGGACAGAACTGGTAGAACCAGCCCGGATCCTGACTGGGGGGCATATAGGTCCTGCAGTGCTCCAAGGTCCTGGTGTGTGTGTCCCAGGGCACAAAATGGATGGAGGCTTTTATAGCCTGTAGCTCAGGGCTGACACAGAGCAGCCCAGCCTTGGGCAGGACAGGAACCCAGCCAGGAGCCCTAGGGCTGGGCTCAGGGCAGTCCCCTAGTGGCTAGTCAGAGTCAACACTAAAGTTCGTGCCAAGTCACATCTACCCATGCATTACCATGCTTTAACTACTCACACCTAAATTTGATACTTGCAAATGCAAGTATCAAATTTAAGCATGATTAGACATTTTTACTACATAGTAAGGGTGCACACATGTAGGCATATGCCTGTATCGAGCAGTAAATTTGGCTAATGTGTATTAATGCATCTCATGTAGATGCACCCATAGTCATATATTAAGTATTATTCCTGGGGGGTTTTAAGAAAAGAAAACAAGTGAAAAGGTTATCTAGCCTGCCAAGGAACATAGATGTATAAATGAGAAGTCAGTCTTAGAATTTCAGAGCTCCTGACTGTCTATGCATGCAATTAATGCAAAGCAATAAACTCCGAAGCAGTTTGAGCCAGAGTAAACTACTCCTAGGCACAGCATCTACACATGATGTAGCAGCAATTTGAGCTAGGGTGGAGCAGGCCTAGGCTGGCAGGAGGCACAGAGAGGGCGGTGGCAGCCCAGGTGGTGGAGGGGCTGATGGGGGCATGAGGGTCCTAAAAACATAGAGCCATGTGGCTAGGCAACAAGCAGGAGTCTGGTATCTGTCTAGCTGGGCTGATCAGGCACAATTTATGCTCACGATCACTGTCTACATGTGTTTAATCACAGTAAATTGCCCCGGCATAAGATAGTGCTCTTCCCAATACAGATTAGTTTACTGCAGCCTGATAGCATTGCACAAGTGATGCTTTACTTCACAGCTAATTAGTCTACTCCACAGTAAAGCGCATGTGTAGATATGATCCCTGATTCCCCATTCTGTGCAAAGAATTGTATCACTTTCTTATAAGAGTCTGTCCCAAGGTGAGCTGGGTCTCTAAAGCTTTCAAGTTTCATCTTGGACCTTGGGCCAAGGTTTACCTCTGCAAATTATGTGACAGAGAGGATAACTGAGATACATAAAATGTAGCATGACCTCAGGGGAAGAAAGCTAGCAGGAATGGGCAGAGAAGTTTCCTAGAAACAAAATGTGAAGCATGAACTAGTATGAGACTTCAGAGTGTGTCTTGTGATAGCAGGTTGTTGGAATCTCCTCAAACCAGGGGCACTTTCACATGTGCTCTGGGGGGTAGGGGGTGCAGCTCTGAGTGCCACCCTAATTAAAGCACCACCATGTCTCCTGTATCAGTGTTCCTGCTCTTAAAAATGGTGGCAGGAGTGCTTGAAATAAAGCGCATTCAACAAGCTTCATCTCAAGTGCCCCCAGTGCCATTTTTAAGCATGGAACACTGATGCATGAGATTCAGGAGGCTGCTGCTTAATCGAGTCTGCTCCAAAGCACTGGAATTCCAGTGCGTATGGTTACAAAAAGCATCATCTGACAGTGATGCTTTTTCAGCTGCTTAACCTGCTCTTCCAAGTTGCTATCTTAGTCTCTGCTTGGCTCCTATATACATGCAGGGAGCCTGCTCCAATGTACATAATTCCAGCATGTCAGAGCATACTCAATTAATTGAGTCTGCTGGAGTGTGGAAATTAACGTGCTCCAGCAGCCTCCAGTGTCACTTGTATCAGCATCACAGATTCACAGAAATTTAGGGCTGGAAGGGACCTCATGAGATCATTGGGCCAGCCCCCTACTCTAGGCAGAAAAGACTGCTGGGGTCAAATAACCTCAGCAAGGTGTGCATCTAGTCTGCTTTTGAAGATCTCCAGGATAGGTGCCTATATTCCTAGAAATATAGGAGTGTATTCCAGCCGTGCCCAACTCCCTCTCTTCCTCACTATGGGGGGTTCAATCCCCCCGCAATTTACCTACAGGGAGCTGCTCTCCATGCTGCCTGGCTGCCACATATATGTGTGCACAGCCGACTGGTAGGGAGAGCACGGGCGTGGCCTCCCTGAGATTAGCCCCTGACTCGGCAGCACTCAGGATGGTAAACCACAGCCCTGTAGAGCTGGGTGGAGAGGCCATGGCTTCTCCTACAAGGCCTGCGGCAGCTGTGGTTAAAGTTTGGGCCCACCCCATTCCACCTGGGGGGTGGATGTAGCTTTACCTGTGTTCTGGCTAGTGGTTTGCAGCTTGCTGGGACAACTGCTTCTGGTCCGCAGCTTGCTGGGCCGTGACATAGAAAGGTTGGAAACCCCTAGCTTAGGCCCTCACCCTGTCATACTCCGGCCCTGAGTATAGGAGTGGATACAAATTGTGTCCCCCTCCCCCAGGCTTAGGAAGCACCAGTCACCCTGTGTGTGTGTGCGTGTGTAAACACATGCATGTGGTGCCCCATGCCCGATCACTCTCCTTGTGCTCCCTCCAGCCCACAGGTGATGCAAACCCCCAAGAGTGCTGGTGCTCCTCCTGACAGTGAGTGCTCTGGGTGGTAGCGGGGCATGGAGAGTGCTTGTGCCCCCCCTGAAATCAGCTCCACCAGCAGGATGTCAGCAGTGGAAGTGCTGCCCCCCCCCGGTCACCAGCTAGCCACTGCCCCCTCTAGTCATGCCCCTCTGGTGCTCCCCCAGGCTCGGGAGGCACCAGTCACCCATTGCCTAGCCCCTTGCAGGCTGGAACTCTGCCAGCCTTCAAGGAGAAACTCACTGTTTCCTGCATTTTTCTCCTTAAAAAGAAACAATCTAAGTTTTACCATGTTTTTCCATGCTGAACAAAAAACCTGGATCCCTGACTATCACATATAACACAATGCATAGTACTATCAAGTTAAAAAGAAACCACAGGTTTTTAAAAAAAAATAAGTTAGGGGCCTTTCTAATAAGCTAGTGGTCTAGGGCTCTATTATTCTGTTTAAGATTGAAGCAAAAGCAAATCTAAATTTTCTGAATTATATAAGGAAAATATAACAGCCAAGCAAAAATAATCAAAATATGTATGTCATTTCATTAATCCTGTAGGCATTAGAATTAAATGGACATCTCTGTTTCAGAGGAGTAGATTATGGTAAACTCATATATACTTGGAAGATGAAACTAGAGCAGAACAGTATGCTGCGTATCAAGGCCTGTGGTGCTTATCCTCTGCATTACTTCTGCATGAATTTTGAGGGTTTAATTCCTACCTATAAAACTGCACCTAACTTGGGACCTGGCTTCTTTCCCTACCTGATACTGTCATAGTTGGGAGTGCAGATGATGGGACAAGCACCTAAACTGAACCCCTTTACTGAACAGGAGGTCACTTCTGATAGGACATTGGAGCTGTGTGCTCTCCTGCATGCCCGTACCTTGGACCAGGGAACACCAACCTGCCTGGTTGGGAAAGCCCATTTATTTTTATAAGGTACTTCAGGGGGGGCAGGTGGAAGTTCCCTGGGTTTCTCATTTGTGGTCAGACAGCAGCAGTCAGTGATTTCCAGGCAATGGTAGCCAAGTGAACTGTGTCCTCCAAATGAAATTGGTGTGAATTTCTACTCTTTTGATTGGGTCCTAATGAAATGATTGCACTCCAGTAGAAGTGATCCATCACCCTCATTTTAAAGATGTAGCCAAAAGACAGATGGGTTTTCTAAGGTCACCTGAAAAGTCAGGGTGAGAACAGCCGGGTGAGTGCCCCTTGAGGGGAGCATGCCCTGCCCTGCCCTCAGGGCACTGCTCAGAAGTAGGAGTCAAGAACACAATGACATCCTGTCACAGGAGTGTGCCCCAGAGGGTGGTGCAGGTTTGAACAGGGGGCACACACCATGTATTAATCACTGTGGCTTCTCTTCTGCCCTCTCCACAGATGTAGTCCAGGCATCCACTGGAATGGAGACAGGGGCAATCTGTTGCCATTCTCTTTGTTTCTCTCTCACAGGCTCTTAATATGTTCACAGAGTGATGGCACAGGATGGGGAAGAAAAGCAGATTTCAAGGCAAAATATAATATTTTATATAAATATATAAAATATAATATAATATATATATACAATAATATACAAAATAATATACAATATATATAATATAATATACAATATCATATACAATAATATACAAAATATAATATAATAGAGTATTTGCTACACCTTAAAGCCTTTGACCCTAACTGATTTTCTAATACTTGAAACAACTACATATATTGCCATTCAATCATTTTTTGGAAAGTTAAATTCATCATTTATCTCAGAAAATAATTTAATACAATTTTTTACTAAAAACTGTTCTACATGAACAATACCCTTATCTGCCTACCTACTTTCTCCGCAACAGTTTGTGAGAACCATAGTTCAAAAAGGGAATGCCTTTTTGATGACAAAGATGAAAATTTTGAGAAGGTTAGAAAGATGATGATAAGGGGAGCTTATGGTTCATCACAGAAGGGCCTGTTCCATAATTGCCTGTTCAATTTCACTCATATAGAGAATTATCAGTTATCCAGTACATAGCCTGACTGACTAAGAAGGTATTGTGATATTGTCTAACGTTTGAAAGATCAAAGCCACCCATTTTGATTGGTGGTTACATCTCTTTTAATTAAAGTTGAGCCTTTTTTATCCTCAACCCACAGAAACCTGTTGAACATTCAGTTGATTTTAAGAAAATAGGATTGGGGGATTACAATTGATAGATTACGTAATAGGCTAATTAGGCAGGGCAAAACATTCTTTTTTTAAATATTAACACACCCCCACAAAGATATTACAGGCTCCATTATTCAGATCCTGTAACATAATATTAAGAATCTTCTGAAAGTTTTGCCAGACAACAACATTAATACTCTTGGGTGTTGTAGTAGCCAAACAAGTTAGATGGCAGTTTCAATGGTAATCAGGACATACATTAAACATACTTTTTGGGCATGTCTACATGAGATGCTTACCTGCACAGTAGACAAATTTTCATAACTGTTTACATATGCAGTAAATTTGTCTACTGTGTGGTTGATGTGGTTGATTTACTACCTACTACCTGCAGTAGCGCATGTGTAGATACTGACCAGGGACAAATTTGCTCTCAGTCAGCTACACTACCAAGGAGACAATCTCAGGCTTGACACAGAACCCTGGAGCAGGGAGACTCTCCAGCCCTATGGATGGGATGGCTTTTTGCCTGCCCCAGCCTTGGCTTTAAACCTCTAATTTGATCCTGGAGCCCGTGCCACCTGCTGCCAGCCCCTGGCTGTTGCGTCATGGAGCAGTGGCCCTGTGCTGGCTGCAGCAGGCCCACAGAACCCAGAGGTGGCCATCAGGGCCTGCCCTACCCCCTGGCTACCTCCCATGTCCCATGCCCCAGTGCTGCAGGCATGTGCCATGGGCTGGCAGCACCTGGAGTCTTTGGCACAGTCCTCAAGAGCCATCGAGGGACCCAGGATGGTATCCTCACCAACACCACAGAGAGCTTCCTAGAGCCCCAACCAGGCACAGGGAAAGACAGCTGACCTCATTGCACTGTTGGCCTGAGATGCAGAGCCAATTTGCCCAGGGTGGACACTCCAATGCCCACATATATGAGGCCCTGGCAGGCCACATGCAGCAATGCAGGCACGAGAAGTCAGTGCGGCAGTGCCTGCAGGTGCAGTGAGTAAGTGTCACTGACCACAACTGCCAGTCGAGGGCTGTCTGCAGGATCATGCTCTTTAGGCAGCAGCTGGACCGCATGCTCACTCCCAGGGACACTGGACATAGCTGTGTGGTGTTTTCCAGCATGAGTGGCCTGCCAGAGCCTCTGCCACAGCCTGGCAGTGACAAGCAGTCTGAAGGGGAGGGTCCCTGGCAGTACCAGGTACAGGTCCTTGAGTGCTCCTTGCCCCCGGCCTCATCAACCAGCTCCAGGGTCCTGGGCCAGTGACTGCCCTGCCAACTCTGGGTGCACAGCCCCAGTGAGGAGGACAGGCCAGGGGTGGCACCACTTGTGATGAGATCCAGCTCCTCCCAGGAGGAGGCCACTGTCCGGACAGTGAGAAACCATGCCTCTGCACCCCAGGACATCACCAGTGCCTGCACCTTGTTGCCACCTCCAGGAAAAGACTTGGGCCATTGAGGATTCCTGCCATGCCCATCCAGTAAGACCCAAGTAGGGAGGAGGACTGTGGGGGAAGGCAGGCACCACAGCCACCTGTGCCCATGCCACCTCTCCTACCCACCCCTGGGCTTCACACCTGGAGCCAGGGGCCCTGCATGGGGGAAAAGCAATCCCCTATTCTCTCCTCCCCATCCCTGACCCCCTCCCTGCCCTGCCTGGCTGAGTTCCTCTCTGCCCCCAGAAATCCCCTCCACAACATACAGAGAGGCAGGTGGCAGTGCAGAATTTTACTGAGCAGCCAATGCCCTCCCAGCTAGGCAGCCAGGGACCCGTCACATGCAGAGAAACTCATTGATGGCAGCGTTAATCTCTTCCTCTACCATGGGGGTCAGAGGCTAGTAGCATAGGCAGAGGTACCCCCCCCGGTGACAGTGCAAATTGGGAGGAAGTGCAGGCTTCCCTGGGGCACTGTTGAGGCTCAGGGTCCTCTGCCAGGTTCTCAGCTGCTGATCATTATCAGTAGGGCGTACTGGGTCAGATATCCCTTGGTACACTCAAACAGCTCATTGTGACACACCCAGGGGACTCTCAGCAGTGGGATGCTTGGGGCACAGACCATCCATGGCAGAGGCCCTGCCTTGGGCTGTCTCTCCAGAGATCCCTAATGTGGGGAGGGAAAGGACATCGCCAGATCCATGTACCAGCTGGGTGGGAGCCCCTTGCTCCTTGACCTCAGCCAGTGCAGGCCTGGCACCATGGGGCCAAATTGCCTGGCTTGCAGGAAGAGAAGCAAGGGACTTGGCCTGGAGCAGCCATGGCAGCTGCTGCCAGGAGCCAGCCCTGGCTCAGCCTGATTAGAGGATTGGGATGGCAGGCTGCCTGCAGCAAGTGCCAAGAGGTCACCTGGCCCTTTAAAGGGAGGAAAGATGGATGTCTCAGCCAGCAGCCACCTGTGGCAGGGCCTGCCTGGCTAACTTACCATGGTTCCTGTGCATGTATGCATGCATGGCCCCTGATCTGAGACCAGGCAGCACACAGTCCCTTGGTATAGTGCATATGATCTCTGAAATGTTGCAAACTCTCACAGAGAGCTTCGCTGTCTTGGTTCTGCAGGTCCAGCAGCTGCATGCAGGGGAGAGGCACCAGCTACCACTGGGGATGCATCCTCAAGGGACACCACCACCCTTGAGCGGCACCCTCCATCTGTGCCACCCCTGATAACAGTGGTCCAAGACTGGATCCTGCTGCTGGACTGGCTCGTCACTGTGGTGTAGAGTTGGAGGTAGACTGGGCTGGTAGAGTTACAGGCCTGCAGCACCGGGGATGATGTACCTGAGTGGGAGATGGACCACGAGGAGTGTGTATTCCAGGACAGGCTCCTGACCCTTGAGGAGGGGCACTTCACCCGCCTTGAGAAGATGCTGGATGTGCCATGGTGGCCCAGGAGAACCTCCAGGTCCCAGACACCATCCTGGCTCTGGTGGTCACCTTTATGTTGCCTGCTGCCCAGCCCCTGGTCTTGGCCCCATCTGCCCCCTGGCAGCCGCCTGCCACCGAGTAGCAAGCCCCACAGTGGGCTTGGGCTGAGGTGAAGCACTGCCTTCAGTAGCCAGTGCCCCCTGCCCCTGAACCCGTACCAGGCCCCACAGTGGCTGGACCCTGCTCCACCTGGGTCTCCCTTACCACTCCCCCAGGCGCCATGAGGTCCCTGAGCAGGAGATGCCCACAGTGGGCCCATCACCACACAGGAAGGAGAAGCAGCAGTGCAGGCAGAGCAGCAGCCACATTCTCCCCTGGACAAGACCCAGCCTCACTGCAGCATCTGCACCCATGGTGGGGCAGCCAGAGGCCAGGGTGCTTGGTGCCTGTCCCTGCGATCCTTCCCATAGGTGTCTCCACTCCACTGCCCCCCACCCCAGGGGGGCACACAGCACAATGTAAATAGTTTGCTTGAGGAAGTGCATGCTTTATTGGTAGTTGGCAGCAGGGTTGGTGGTGGGGTCTGTGCTTGAGGAGGGAGGGTGGGAGAGAGTTCATGTTATTGGGGAGGGAGGATAGAACTGGGTCTATATCTGTGGAGAGAAACAGACTTTTGCTGGAAACTGTCTGCAGTGAGTGTGGTGCTGAGTGTGCTTAGTGGACATGGGGTTCCCAGCCAGCTGGCCAGGTCCCTTACAATGGGGGGTGAAGGAAGAGGTGGTCCACCAACACCTCTTGCACATAGTGCCTGGCCCTTGCTGCTGGGTGTGCAACTTGCCCAGTGCCTCAATGAGGGGGTGGGGAGGAGAGAGAGTATCGCTGTTGCTGTCACTGTCACCATAGATGGTGCTTCTGCTGCCAGGCATCCTTCACTCACTACACCTCCTCCACCTACACTTCATGAAATAACTCCCCATGGACCTTACATGGACCTTTGTTATGCAGCACACAGACTGTGATGATGGCTATGGGGATGTTGGCCTCAGTGACCTTGAGGCAGGCATTGAAGTTGCACTAACATTCCTTCAGGTAGCCAAAGGTGCACGACACCAGTGCATGGCTCCATCTTAGGCACCTGTTGAAGTGTGCCTCATGTGGGTCAAGCTGGCCAGTGTAGGGCTGCATGAAGCAGGGCAGGAATACAGTGGATGACACCTGGTCACACCTGAATGACACCTGGTCACTGTGGTCACACAGCAGCTCATGGATAACACCTGTGGTGGTGTCCATGTGGGTATCTTTGGCATCCCTGCTGGGGTCTGGGTGACAGCCCAGGGTCCAGAAGTGGGGCGGTGAGCCTGGCAATGCAGTCATGAAGCACAGAGGACGGGGGTGGGGGGACAAAGTTGAATCTGACCTGCGCTAGACAGTAGTCACCATGGCAGCAAAGCACAGTGAGTGCATTAGCAAGCAGAGACCCATGGAGTGGGTTGTTGCTGTAGAGAATGCCATCTCCGCCTCTCCTCAAACTCTGCTATCAGGCTACCTATCTGACTATTGTTACCTATCTGACTATTTGGTTACCATGGTCACTGCAGAGGACAGGCATCCCTGCCCCATCTGCTTCAGGTAACCCTGAGTTGCAACCTGAGCTGGATACATTTCAGAGGAAGGGGAGAACCTGCTTCCTTTGTCTATGTGACTGCCCTCACACACCTGGGTGGGGGCTTAAGCTCCCTATTGTTCTAAGCAATGACATCAGGACTGGAAAGGGGGCTGGAGACCCTGCTAGTCTACCCAGCAACCAGTGATGCATTTCAAATTGGTTGGCTGGCAACCAACAACTGATGGTCTTCATTGGATCAGGTAAATGAGGTCATAAGGTTTATATAAATTAAAGACTGCCCAGGAGGAGGGGTGGCAGTCATGATGAAGACACTAAGAGTAGCTGAACCTCAGAAGCTCTCTCTCTCGAAACACATGGATACTCGATGAACTGCCTGCCTCCAGAGGAAAGCTTCATCAGCCTCTGGATGACATTTATGAATAAGCTACTTGAAATCTAACTAGATATATACCCTGCAGTAACTCAGATGCGTGATCAAAGGCTGCCAGGCCATTGTTTGCTCTAAGGATTATTCTTTGATATTGCTCTACCCTTAACCCTATTCCAAACCTACTCGCTGTAATAAATAAAGTTCTCCTCTGTACCTAGCATGGAAGACTTATTGGAAGAGGATCTAGATTATGCCTTGGGGTCCCCTTGGTCTTGCTGACTAAGGGAGACTACTATTTGTGCTTCAGACTAAGGGACAAACCCCAAATTCTTGCAGTGGGTCAGTGATCTGCATGATGGGGTGGGAAGCACCCTGTCCAAATTCATGAATGACACAAAAATATGGGGTGAAACTAACACCATGGAGAGGAGGAACCAGATCCAGGCTGACCTAGACAGGTTGGGGAATTGGGCAGAGAGTAACAGGATGCAATTCAATAAGGACAAGTACAAGGTGCTGCATTTAGGGAGAAAGAACTGCCATCACACCTATAGGCTGGGGGGTGACCTTCTCAGCACCACTAAGGCAGAAAGACATCTTGAAGTCATTGTTGACTCCAGGATGAACATGAGTCATCAATGTGATGAAGTAGTCAGTAGAGCCAATTACACCTTGTCGTGCATCCGGAGATGCTTCACAAACAGGTCCAGGGAGGTGATTCTCCCTCTCTACGCAGCACTGGTCAGGCCACAGCTGGAATACTGTGTCCAGTTCTGGATGCTGCACTTCAATCAGGATGTGGAGAACCTGGAGAGGACCCAAAGAAGAGCCACTCATCTGACTGGAGACCTTCAGGGAAGGCCCTATGAGGAAAGGCTAAGGGACTTTAACCTCTTCAGCCTCTCCAAGAGAAGGCTGAGAGGGGACCTTGTGGCAGCATACAAATTCAAAAGGGGAGAGCAACACAAAGTCCAGACTCATGAGTAATGGCAGCATTACCCCCAGGCTTGCAGGTGTGCTCCAGGAAAGGGGTTGGCCAGACATGAGGTGCCCCCAAGTAGGCACTTGAGGCCTGGAAGGTAGTCAGGCACGATGGTGGACCAGTAAGGGGTGCTCAGCACAGGAACACCCCCTACTGGCCCACCACAGTTGCTGCCAGGGCCTGGATGTGGAGCAGCCATTGCACTCTGGGCATAGGCTCTACAGACAATGTCATAGAGGGCTGTGCCAGCAGCCTGCAGACTACTTGGGGCCAGAAAAGCATGTGGTTAGGGAACATTGCTTGGGGCTATCTTTCAAAGTATGCTCTTGGCACCTGGGCAGCTGTGACTGGATCCTTCAGCTCCCTCATCTGTTGCACAGGGGTGGAGCAGGGCAGGAGGAGGCCTAGATCAGCCTACTCCCATAAGGAGTGTCATGGGTTGGAGTCCCCAGGGGTGGCCATGATGCCCCTGGTGGCTCCACAACTGTGGATCTCCGACCCAAAGGTGTCCTCTTGTTGGTAAAATAAATTGGGAGACTGCCCACAGGCCTTTGCATGGCCCCAGTCCACTGAACCCCACAATAACTCACTGGTCTTTGGGCCCATTGCCAGACTTCATTCTAATACTGTGCTACACATGGCACCTCAAGCCTTATGGGCTAATTGCATGGCTCCAAGCCTTCCCTACACCATGCCCCATGTCTCACAGGTGTTACACAGATGTTGTTCCCTCTGTTGGGGCCTTGGCCTACTCAGCCTCCACCCCTTTGATCTGGCTAGGCCTTCTAGCCTAGGCCCACTGTGTTGGACCAGGCTTTGCAGCACTAGCTCCAGTTGGTTTTTTCAGGTCACCAGGCCCCAGGCCCTGTTTGATGGGCCCCTGCCCGACTGTGTCCCTCTGGTACAGGGTCCTCTGGCCCTATGTAGCAGCACCCCTCTGGCACTGGGCCCCCCAGCCCTTGAGTTACTGCACCCCTTGGTTCCTGGCCCCTGCCTCTTGCCTGGCTGTGCCCTTCTGGTGCCAAGTTCTCTAGCCCTTGTTTAGTTGCACCTTTATAGGCACTGATGAGACCTCCACACTTCCCTTTTACAGCCTCATCCCAAACCTGCGGTACAAACAACACCACAAACATAAGCCCCTGGGCTGTAACAGAACAATAACACTGAAGACCATGCTCTGCCCCTTTAAGAAGGCAAACATCCACTTCTAGGATGGTGTGTCTCCTAGCTCTGGGTACCCTGTGGTCTCCTAGGGCCTTCCTGCTCTTTCAAGCAGCAAAGCAGGAAACCAAACATCTCCAAGTAGCTCTCTTGAGCAGGGGCTCCTTTCCCTGGCAGTCTCCAGAGAGAGTGGGACCTGCCAGCCCCAGCCCTGAGCTTATATGTTCCTAGGGCCCTGGCTCCTTCTGGTCAGCTGACTGCCTGCAGGTACCAGCTAATTACCTCATTAGCCTGTTGCTTAGGCAACCTGCAGCTGTGGAGCTCTGCCTAGGCTGCTTCTGCCTTTAAAGGAGCAGGTACATCTTAATGCCCTGTGATAAGGAGCAAATCTGCTCCCAAGAGGCTGTACATGTATAAGCCTTCCCAGGGCTGATTTGCTGCACAGTGAATTACTGCATAGTATGCTTAAATAGCATTAATTGCAAGTATAGATGCATTTTTTGTGGTATACTTGTTTAGTCCAAAAAACTAAGATTTAGTCCAGTTAATTTTATAGAGAGAGAGATTGCTAAAATGTGTTGATTAACAGCAAGAGGGCAAGAATTGATTTTTTCAGGATGTGACAGAAATATTAGTGCATCATCTACATATAACAGGATCTTGTGTTGTGTTCACTGGGTGCACCTACATGAGATGTTTACTGTGTAGCAAAATCCCCAGGTTTTTCTTTCTTTTTTTTAACTTAAAAATACAGTCCCTCCCTTTCCCCAACCATTTCTGACTTTCTCGCTGCCCTTTCTATCTATTATAAGTAATTATAAGTAGTCATAGGTAAGCTAAGTTCTTGTATGCTATTTTTGTAATAAGCCCCTTTTTATATTTTAAGTAGAGTTCTGTTATGTTTTTATTGATTTTTACCATTTTATATTGTATTATAGTATATTCCTATCATTTTTTCATTGATGTTTATTGTTTCATATTAATACTATATGATTTAGGCCTGTGTCTGTAAAGTAATGTCAAGTTTCCATTTCATACAGCAAGCCTCTATCTTCTGTCCCCTGCCTGGGTATAAGCTATTGTATAGTATGTTGTAACTGTGACTCATGTCTAACCAATCTTGTGTAAATTGGTTCCTGAATAAATAGAAATGAATGAGGCTGCTTGAAGCATAATGGTAATAGGCCTCTACTGAATGATCATTGGTTAGAAGGTCAGCATGCCAGCGCAAGGCTGCTCAGATTGGTCTCTGTGGGGCTGTGGAGGGGCTAGCTGGGGCATGAGGGTGCTTCACTGTGGGGCTAGTCAGCAGGTAGCCCCCGCACTGAAGCACCCTTGTGCCCCAGCCAACTGGCTTACTCTCTACACAGGCACTCCTACGCATGAAAAAACTCCATAGCAGGGTAATAGATGTATTTATAAGTTCTACCCAGCTTCAGAGTTTGTTTTATGATCCCTAACAGGGGCTTATGTGTAGACAGTAAAACAGACGTTCAAAAATCCTGAGCCTGAATTGATTCAATCTTTGCAGGTTAGTCTAACCTGGCTAGGTTGAACTGGTTTGCATCTACACAGACATCCCAGATATTCAGGCACAAGCTAGAAGCTGGGAGGGGGCACTAGAGCAGGCCTACTGTCCCTTCCACAGTAATGAGCTGAGGTGGGGCATGGCCAGACCCCAGAAGGAAACTGATTAGCCCAGCATGGAATTGATAACAGTGCTTATTCCCCCACCCCTCAACTTGGTGTTTATCACCCCATTAAGAAAACAACTGAGGGCATTACCAGCTGCCTGTCGATTCTATCCATTGATTCAGCAGGGATTGTAGCCAGCATGGTAGCTAATACACGGACACCTCTCCACAAGACAGAGGAGAGGGGGGAATTCCTGCTTAGCAGGCAGTGATGAGGGGATGGGAGAGAGCAGCCTGTAGTCTGTACCAGAGCTGCAGCCAGAAACAGAGGGGAGAGGCCAGCCCTGCTGTGGAGCAGAGAGCCCCACTCAGCCCAGAGAGCATGCTGGGATGCTGGGTGTGTCTGGTTTATTTTAAACAAGAAAGGGATCTGGACAGAGATTGCATAAACAGGTTGCGGCCCAATCGCTTAAGTCTGATACTACATTCTACCAGCTTTATCTCAAACCAGCCATTTCAAACTGATTTATGTGCACTGAATATCTGTCCTGTTACAGGTTTAAACCAGTTTTTGATCACTTAAGCTGGTTTATGTGTAATGTCTGTCTCTAGCCAAAATGCACAGCTGCATAGTTGTTGACTTGACACATGCCAGTTCAACACTTGGGATCTCAATATTGTGCTGTTAGACAGGAGGGCAGGATACAAAATTATATACACACATGCATTGCTATGAGTTCACATACACATACAGAAACATGCAAGCATACACTTCTGTTGCTATGTGTGAACACTAGGGGGCATATGGGATAACTTTGTGCTCAGGGTTACTTGAGGTCAGGGTGTCCCAGGGTTACTTGGGATCAAGGTGTCCTGGGTGTTACTCAGGGTCGCTTGGTTCCAGGGAGGAAGTGAGGGAAAAAAATCCGGTGGTAAAAAGGAGGCAGCCAGGAAACAGAGGCAGAAAGCTGGGAGATGGGGGCTAAAAGGAGGGGCAAAAAACCGGCAGATCAGGAGACAGATTAGTGGCAAGGAAGAGACAACTGGGAAACAGAGAGGCAGAAATCTGGGAGATCAGGGCTGGAAATGAGGCAGAAAGAACCGAGGGAGTAAGCTGGGAAATCAAGGAGGAGGGCCAGGAGGTCAATAAGACAAAAACCCATCTTGGGGGTTCAAAATAAGTTTTATTCATGTGACGGGCTGGCTGGCAGTGACCTAGCCCAGGGGTTTTGAAAGGGCAAAAGATGATTGGAGGACTTGGGATTCCCTTTCCTCACCAATCTGGTAATG
>JAGPOW010000304.1:97278135-97292425 GCA_030014935.1 Caiman crocodilus
CAGGGGTTTTGAAAGGGCAAAAGATGATTGGAGGACTTGGGATTCCCTTTCCTCACCAATCTGGTAATGATTTGGCCCAGGGGTTTTGAAGGGCTAAAAGATGATTGGAGGACTTGGGATTCCCTTTTCTCACCAATCAGGCTCCAGAGACTCACTCTCCATGTCCCCTGATTGGCCCCTTGGGTCACCTGGAGGGGGATAAAAGGAGCAGCATAGTTGACTCAGGGGAGACCAGTGAGGGACCACAAGGAAGGAGCTTTAAAGAGCTGGGCCAGTGGGGCGGGAAGTAGTTGCCCCAGAAGAGCCTGAAGGAGTGAGACCTGAAGGCAGCAGTTGGACTCTTAGCAGCACAGTGTGTGGCCGACAGGAGAGGCTCCCCCACTGCAGCAAGGATCTAAGCAGTGACCTGAGAGGTTTCCAGCTCTGCTTCCAGCTCCTCCAATCAGAGGCCAGGCAGCTCAACGTGAGGCTGGGGCTCTAAGAAGGTCAAGACCCCTAGCAGCAATGGCTATGTGGCAGCATTTCTGTCTACCAAGCAGGAGATCTGAGTTTAAGTCCCAGCTGGGATGAATGAGCTAACAAGGAGCAAATCTTCTTGCAGTGGAAAGGGGCCATTGTGTTTTCCTCCTTTCTCCCTGTCCAGGTACCTAGGCCCTATATTTCCTTGTCATTTGACATCTTGTATTTTGTGCCTTTCTATATTTCACCAACCAGTATGGTTTGTTCTGCTGTCTGTGTTTTATATTTTGTTAACCCTGTATTTTGTCAATTATTGTAAGTGTCTAACCTTTGTTGAATCCTCCCCCCTTGGGGCATTGCAGTGTCCCCTATACCCCCCGATTTATGTCTATGTTCCCAGTACTGTTCTTTCATTAAAAGGTATATGGTTAAGTCCCCATTGGTGGTCTGGCTCTGTTCTATAGGGGGAGGAGAGTCCCTACACCTCCCACAGTGCTTGTGCACCTGCTTTTCTGTTCTATAGGGGGAGGAGAGTCCCTACACCTCCCACAGTGCTTGTGCACCTGCTTTGATCCCTTCAGTTGGAGAGGGGGTACATCTTGGAGTACTGCCCGGGTTACATTAATCAGGCAGCACACTATACAGCCACACAAAATGAGTGGTTCCCCACCACACCCAGAAACACACTCACCCACACAATGGTAGCGGGAGAGGAAAGGCTTGGTAGAGGAATTGGAGTCAAGGTGTGTTGGGACAGAGTCCGGGTCCTTTCCTTGGAGAAGGAAGGTGGGTGATAGTTACATATCCTCAGCTATGAGTTGATCTTCAATGGCTAGTTGGGGTCTTCTCCAGCAAGGTGTTGTCCATAGGGGGGGTCACTAGCAAGGCTTCTGGGTGGATAGGTGATGTGGCATAGTGCTGGTCCAGATGGAGAGAGTGTCCCAAAGAGGTCACACTCTACTGCCCCTTTTATAGGGGAGGGCTAACTGTGTATCCTATGGGAAAGACATGTCCAGGAAAGGCCCATCCTGTTCAGATGCATACTTGCAGATCCAGGTGTCCTCATTATCAGGTAGGATACAATGGTGAGGTTGCTGGTTTCTGTAGGGTCTTTGTCTTCCAAATGTTGGGTTCCTGTAGGTTCTTTATCTTTCAAATGCTCAGTTTTGTCTCTGTTCCTGGGTAAGGTCTGTGGTTCCTGGGTGAGTCAATGCAAGGCAATGGTCGGGTCATTGTGTTGATGGTCCAGGACTGCTGCAAATCAGGTCAATGTGCTATGGTCTAGGCACACATGTTAATCACACATCTGGGAGCTCTCCAGTAGCAATAAGCTGCACAGTTTATTGCTGGACATTAATGGCACATGTAGATGCACCCACTATCTTCCACCTTAATGCCTTTTTAAATTTGTATCTTCACCCTTACTCCTTATAGCTATAGCCAAGGGTTTCAGTGCTTTTGATTTGATTTATTCTAAATCAAATAGAATAATAAGCAAAAGGGGAATAATGGGCAAACTAATTCTAATAAAATACAATTTTATTACAATAAAATACAATAAATTAGAATAGAATTGCCTGATTGATTTGACTCTGTTCCATATACATATTCCCCATGGAGTCTCTTATGGCTGATATTCTATTAGGGTTGGATTAACTTTTTAGTCTATATGCTAGTAACCTTCCTGCATATTATCTCCATTTCCCAATAATCTTGGTGCTATCTGTATATAGTATTCTCTACCTTCTGCTACAATAATTTATTCAATTCATAGTACATATTGATAAAAATACATAATTTCAGGCAAAGGATTCATGACATTTTCTTATCTAAAGACTTAATTTTTCTTATTAATGTATCTATTCTACATTCTATTTTTTCTTTTTTACAAAAGCATATGATATTATACACCCTCATAGGAAGACATTAGTAGTTTCCTAAAATATCAAAGCAGAAGAAGCAGTAGGTTAAGTGAGCTCCATAAAAATTTTGAACTCCTTTAGAATGTACGATTCATATTCCTAATCATACAATAAGTAGGAAGTTAAGTTTACAAATATTATTTACTGCTTGTCTGTCTGCAACGAGGAGCTGAAGCTCCACCTTGGCATGGTCTGAAACACCTGTAGAGCCAATGGAGGCATTAACCACAAAGCCAATTATGCTCTGAGAAATTTAAAAAGTAGCTGTAGAACATACTGAATGAGGAAGAGGAAGGGACAGGGAAGGACATCAACAATCCATTACTATTGGATTAGCTATTTGCCAAATATCTATTACACTCAGGTCTAACATATACATTTTAGTAACTTATCTAGAAATAGATTTTATGGATAGAGTGGACATAAGAACTATCAATGACAGTATCTAAATATTCATTCTAGTCTCCCCCTAAAATACTAAGGTTTTTCCCAAGTTCAGAGAGCTTTACAATAAAAGAATGATAAAATGTTGGATTTTCTGCAATGGGACCAGGGACACATTCAAAAGTAAAAATGGAATCCATAATTTTAACATTTGCAAGAACAAATCTACCCTCTGTATTATCAGCTATGACTATGGGGCGGGGGCCGAGGATTTGCAAGCTATACACAAAGATTCTCATAGAAGATAAAGTCACTGAGAAGGGCCATTCTTCAAATGCATATTTTGAAATGTTTAAGGTGTTAACAGCCCTATTAAAAATAAGGAAATATTTTTTTTTTTTTAAAAAAAGGGCAGATATCGCTATGTTCCAAAAAACTCATTTGTTAGTAGAGGCATCTCAAAAAAACAGAGCATGGTTGGGTGTGGTTAGCAATCTCTAATGTGTATAAAAAAGGGTACATACAGACATTCAGGGAGGTTAGGGGGATATTGGATCATGTTAAATAAATCATTTTATTGAACTTATGCCCCAGATCTCCTCCAGATTTAAGCTAAGTCACAGTCCCTCAGCATCCCAGGATGTTTTGCACCTCCTCTACAACTCCCCCCCTTGCAGGATGGGTGGACTAGGTTTGGCCCAAGCTGTCTACTGCAGCAAGTAGGGTAGCATGCTTCAGCCCCCCAGCCTCTGGCCTGGGGCACTGCAGGCATGTGGCTGCATTTCTGGAATCAAAAGTGAACGTTTGTTCATTTGCTTATGGGTTCAATCTACACAGTTTAGACTAACTTCCACAGATTGAATCAATTCAGCCTTGGGCTTTTTGACTGTCTGTACTTAGCCTAAGACATATCATTATGACACTGAGATGTACGGCACTTGTTTTGTACTAATCTCTCCGCAGAATTGTCACCACGTTCTTGGCACCAACTAAGTCACCAGGACACAAGGTGGCAGAATATATTAATCACATTTGTTGATGACATAACATTGGGAAGTATCAATGAGGTGGAGGATTTGAATTGTGAAAAGATGCTGACCTTGTGGACTGGAATAATAAAATGCCTCTCAGGAGTATTTATCTGCAACATCTCATTAAAGAAGTTATACTACTTCCAGTTCAGGAGCTAGTGCATAGAGAGCTAGCATAATGTGAATATAATGTGTCTCAGCTGCCTGGCACTGTAATTGAGTGGTAGAAATATACCTTAAACAGCCTCATTCATTAGCTTCTAAGAACTTGAAAAAAAAGAGAAGCTCTGTACAAAATTGCATTTATTGACTTTAAATTCAAGTGTTTGTTCTATTTTTCTCCCAGACAAATCGAAGGTATTGAATCTTGGACTTCGACAAATAAGAATGCATGTCAGTCAATTTCAGGTTACATAAAAAATTGTAAATATAATTTTGTTGAAGTAGAGAGTGATGTGTTCACTTTTTCCACCCAGAATGGTATGAATGAAATGTAAGTAGGCACTCAATTACAGCTCTTCATTGCAGTTTTCTATAATGTGCAAAATGTATTGTGACGGAATGTAGTCAATGGCCAACTTTGTGCCTTCTTCCTTAGATCATATTTCTTATCCTACAATATCCTACAAGCGGCTGTTCTCAGGCAATAGTCACTTAATTTTAAATTGTATGTCTGAATATATATAACCACCGATGTATATATTTTCTTGTTTCTGTTGAAGTTTGTGTCACTGAATGTAAAACCTACATACAGTGGATTTTGCTGAGCTTGAGAAAAATTTTAGAAGATCCACAGCATGATAATGGTTTCAGAATTAGTATCATGTTATGAAAATAGAAGCAGTGAAATGTCATTGCAGTTATCGTAATCTGGCTGATTTTTTTAAATTTAGATTTTGCATTTGTACAGTTGATGAGATTTGCTTTCAGTGGGCAAGTCTACAAATGTAAATAATTCAGGATCAGTAAACTACTCAAGAGTAAACTTGATCAGGTACACATCATTTGCATGTGCAGGGATGTGGGAGTATTTACTGCTTCTACCAGCAAACTGCTCCTACTCCCTGCAGCCCTGCAATGCGCTCCTGCCACCAGTAGAGGAAGCTGGAGGCTCCAGCTGCAGCTGGCAGGCACCTTTAAAAGGCAGCCCTGCTCCCTGGCAAGCCACTTTTCAGGCTGGGAGCAGTGTGCAGAGTGCAGGAGCAGCCTGCAACAGCTCTTACCCTCCAGCCTCATCCTCCCTGTACCATTGTTGCTCCAGCCCCTGCCCTTGGCAGTGACACCCAGTGCTCTGGGCTCCTGGTCACCATAGTACTGGCCCTGCTGGCCTGCCACAGTGACCACCATCTGGCCCAGGACAATCTGAGCCCTGCTGGCTCCCCCATGCACAGTGCCCATCTGGTTAGCCTCACTGCACCATCTCAGCCCCCCCGCCACCATGTAGCTGCCACACAGACCTCATCCTGCTGGCCGTATCCTGGCAAAGATGCTGATGACATGCTACTGGATGCCACCACCAGGGCCATCTACATCCTTCTGAGCATCTAGCCCCACTGTACTGGGCCTGCCTGGCCAGCCAGAATTGGTGGCTGCATGTCATCCAGACCACCTGGGACAATGAGCAGTGCTGGAGGCATTCCAGATGATCTGGGCCACCTTCTGCGTCACCCAAGCGTCTGATGAGTGGCTGTGTGCTTGGAGCAAACTGTGGCGCACTGAGTGAGGCTGGGTAGCTAGGCCAACCCGGATGCGCTGTGGATCCTAGCCAAGGGGAAGAGATGCTCCGGAGACAGGGTTTGAATGAATTGAATAAACTTTACTTACAAAATTCAAGGCTCAACTTGTACAGGAACGTCCGGAGAGGATGGTGTGCCCAGGGCAGAGCAGCAGAATGCGAAAGACGACGCTTTGCCTGCAGCCAGGTCTTTGCGTACTGCAGTTCTTGTGATAATAACTTCCCAGAAGCCAAAGTAATCGGAGACTCTGGGAAGATCACATGTAAAAGGAGTGAGGAGCGAGTGCTTGGTGTTATGCACTGTCGCTCTTCCACTCAACTCCTTCTTAAGACACACAGGCCTGAGTCAGGGGAACAGCGCAGCTGAATAACAGTGTAGCTGAACGATCAGATCGATCTCCTTCCCCTCAGACCCACACCTTTTCTGAGGCACCATTCCCTTTTATAACTTCTTCACAGAAGCCTCTCCAAGCAGGCCGCTAGGCCTGTCAATCATATTTGCTAAGTAGGTCAAGAGAACTTAACCATTGTGGTCCCGCATGGTTCGCTAGGCTCTGCCACTGAGTCATCTCTCTCCATATGGAAACAGTCATTTCCTTTAACATGGAAATTAACATGAACAATATTAATATAATAACATCAAACAAACAAATAAAACAGTAATCAGGGACACGCACTTAAACATTACAAACAACTTGGTTTAACAACAATTATAGGCAATACCACTAACAATCTGGAAGGGGGTCACAATTTTAAACTCTTCTATGACATCTTCCAGGACCTTCTGGAGCAGCTCCACCCACACCAGGAGTAGCAGGACACCACCATGTGGCAGCCCCTCCCTGCAGACACCCAGCTGGCCATTGTCCTGCTCAAACTGGCACACCAACCAACCTCTGCTACATTGGCCATCTCTTCGATGTGGGCAAGGTCACCACTGAGAAGGCCATCCTGGAGGTGTGTGGTGCCCTCCAGGACATGCTGGGGCACACAGTGCTCCATGTGTACAACCCCCTGGAGGTGGTGGTGGGGTTCCATGCCCTGGACTTCCCCCAATGCATCAGGGCCATAGATTGGACCCACATCCCCATCACCTGCCCACCCCATGGCAACCTATTATGGCCAGTTGGATTTTCAGGCTATCATTGACCACTGTGGTACCTTCATAAACATGTGTGCCACCTGGGCAAGCAGTGTCCATGATGCCCAATTGCTCTGCCAGCCTTGGTGGAGAACAGGCACTTTGTACTGGGGTGTGGACTTGCAGATGGGTACAGTGGTGCTCCTGCCCTTCATCAGAGACCTCGTCTACCCATTCCTCCCCTGGCACATATGGCCTGACACTGGCCAGCTGGGCCCCTGCCAGGCACACTTCACCTGGTACCTGGGCAAGATCCATATCCTGATAGAGTGTGCCTTCAGCCACCTGAAGGCATGCTGGCGCAGCCTCACTGCACACCTCAAGGTCTCCAAAGCCAACATCCCTCAGGTCATCATCACAACCTATATGCTGCATAACATCTGCAATGCCTGGGAAGAGCTGTTTCTTGAGGCCTGGGCAGATGAGGTTCAGTGGGTAGAGGATGCCTAGCACAAGAAGCAACAGCTGCAGTGGCAGTGACAGCAGTGGCTCCCCTTGCCAAGGCCCTGGGAGAGCTGCATACCCACCAGCAGGGGCTAGGGCATCAGCTGCAAGAGGCATTGGATTACCATCTCCTCCTGCACTCCCCATTGTAGCCCACCTGGACAGCTAATCATGGACCCACACCCCACTGTATGCTTCCAGCACCACACTCACTGTGGACAGTTCTCCAAAAGGCAGTTTATTCCCCTCACAGAAACAGACCCCCGCCCCCTGCCTACCCCAACAACAGAGCCTGTCCCTCCTCCCCTCCCCAATAACAGACCCCATCCCCCACTCCCCACAGTGGGGGTACCTAGGGGCAGAGTCCAGGGACAGAAACCCAGCACCCTGGACTCTGGCCATTCCCCTGTGGGTGGGACACCACAGAGAGCCCAATGGTGGGCACTGCTCTCCTGGTGCACCCATCTCCCACTCCTGCAGCCAGCGGCTAGGGCCAGCAGGGCCCATGTGTGGTGCTGGCCCCACTGCTGGAAGCTCCTGCTCCACATCCATGTGGAGCTGTTGTGACTGGTAGGACTGGCAGGGACTCCTGGCTGGTGAAGGCAGCACTGCACCTCCACCCAGGCGCACAGGGAGGCTCTGCTGGTGGGCGGCAGGCAGCTGCCTGGTGGTAGGCAGGGCTGTGACTGGGGACAGGGCAGTGGGTGGCATGAAGGCAACCACCAATGCCATGATGTATCTAGCATGTGGCAGTTCTCTTGCTTTGCCTCCTCTGCCATGGTCACCAGCATAGCCTGCCACTCCAGGACCTTGATGTGGTGCTCTTCCAGGGCCAGGAGCCTCTCCTGGAATGCCCAGTCCCATACCTCCTTGCAGGCCACACCCTCTACTCACCAAGCATTCTGCCGGACCATGTCTTTTATCCTCCAAGCCTCTGGCCGGGCACCATCCTCCACCCACCAAGCCTGTAAGTCTGCCAGCTGTTCCTTGGACATTGTGACCAGGGGGTCCAGTCTTTCTCTGCCTGAGGTGTCCTGGGGCCAGCCACAGGCTCTGTGCCCCGAGTGCTTCCCTTCTGCAAATATCCCAGGTGCAGCATGAGGAGCTGTTTGTGTGGACTGAGGACTGCACAACCCACTATGCCCTGCTGCTTCTGCTGGCCATGGTGCCCTGGGTAAACCTGTGCACCTGGCATGAGACCCTAAAGTTTGATGGTGCAGCAGGGAAGCCTACCCTTCCCCACAACCTTCATCACTGCCTAGAGGGCTAGCCTGTGGCTGTGCTACACATTCCAGCCCCTGCAGTCAAGGACATTGCTACAAGTATTGACTCATTCCTCGACATGTGAGAGGCCCCTGCCTTCCTAGCTGAGGGGGCACAGACTGTTCAATAAAGCTTTACACTGTCTCCTGCCTCCATGCATGCTGTGGGAGATGGGGGGGAGGATGGAACCTGGGGTCCATGGGAGTGCAGCCAGGCTTGGCAGGGAGGAGGGGCAGTAGCAGAGGCCAGAGCTAGGGCAGCAGCAAGGGCAAGGGCTGGGCTGGAGCAGTGGCTTACCAGGTAGGCAGAGCTGGTGTGCCTCTTGGCATGAGACACTCCCCACTGGTGGCAAGTGCATGCAGATCCCAGAAATGTCCTAGGTCACAGGGGTGCGGTGTGTGGCTGATCAGGAAGGGTCCCCCTCCAGGGATGAGCTAGAGCTGCTGGTGGTCAGTGGTGCCAAGGCTAGCCTGGCCTCCTGGGTGGGGCTGAGCCTGCAGAGCTGGCAGGGCAGGTTCTGATCTGGGCTCCTAAAGATGCTGGTGGTAGGGAGCATGGCAGGATGGAGTCCTGGCAGCCCAAGGGGCCCTCCCACAGTGACTCATCACCACAGGTACCAGGCCACAGTGGAGGCTCAGGCAGACCACCCATTCTCAAATACATGGCATGGCTACGGCCAGGGTCCCAGGGCACAAGAATGTCATTCAGTTGCCACATAAAGGGCATGGGCTTGCGGGCAGCCCTTGACTGATGCTTGTAGTCGGTGACAGTGATCCACTGTGTCCACAAGGCCTTGACCTTTATGTATCATTGGAGCACCGACCGGTCATGCCCATGCTTCCATATATGGCTTGACAGACCCTCATAAATGTGGGCATTTGAGTGCCTGCCCTGTGTGAACTGGCTGAGGACCTCAGCCTCACCCCACAGTACAATCAGGTCCTCAGTCTCCTCCTGGGACCAGTTGGGGCCCCAGGAGGCAGGCTAAGGTGTTGGAGAGGATGTTTGGCTTGCTGGGCCTCTGCATGGCAGACCCAGGCCTTGCAGGCCTGGCCAGCTGTCTGCAGTGCCCAGTGCAGTGGCACAGCATGGGACAGGCAGGTATGCCGCAAGATGGTGCCAGGCTGCAGCTGCAGAGTCAAGGCAGACTGCTGTGGGTTGCCGGCAGCCAGCTGGAGTTGGCCCAGGTGGCCAGAAGCTGGACACCTGGACCAGGTGCTGCCTGGGTGCTGCCAGGGTGCTGCCAGGGCTGGGAGGTGCCTGCAGCACCCTGCAGAGCTGGGTGGTAAGGCTCTGACAGCTGCATGGCACTGCGATACCAGGGAGTGGCACCAGGTAGCAAGCAGGTTGATACAGCTGCCCTGCAGCCTGTAGCAGAGAACACGGTGGCCAGCAGTGGCCACAGGATGCAAACACATGCTGCTGAGCTCCAAAATCCCCACGGGCTTTTAGGGCGTTTTTACATATGCATACATTGCAGAACCGAGCACTTTGAAAAGCAGCAGTTATATAAGTGGCAAAATGCATGTTTGTGGTGAGAAAATGGCAGTGGCGCGCTTTTGAGCTAAAATACCTCAGAGGTGCTTTAGGTCAAAAGCACACCACCACCATTTTCTGTGTGCATTTCACTGCTTATACAACTGCTTGTGTGCAGAGCAAACTTGATTAATTGAGTCTTCTCTAAAGTGGCAGATCTCTGACATGTTGCTGGAAAAGAAGTGTGTGTATAAATGCCCTTAAAGGTCTGGGGCTGGCATAGAGTCAGCCCTGCCCTGGGGCAGGAAAGGCTCCCAGGCCCAGGGCCCTGGGGCTAGCCTGAGGCTGGCCCCCTGTTGGCAGTGCACTCAGCCAGCGTCTACCGGTGTGCTTCTGCACAGTTATTACTCCCAGATAAATTTGCTACTTGCACTTGCAAATAGCAAATTTACTTGCGATTAGAGTTGTTTATTGTGCAGTAAGCATGTGCGTGTGTAGATGCAGATGCTTACTGCTCAGTAAACTGCTCTACTATGCAGTAAAGCATCTTGTGTAGATGCACTCAGTTATTTGCAATAGTCCGATCTGGTGTTGAATAGGAGACCTATTGTAAGATCCAATGGGAGAAATAAAAGAAATGTATACTAATGATGCTTGCAATTTAAAAAAAATGCTTTTAGAGATGAAGGAATACTTTTTCTTGTTCTTGACCATAACTGTTACTTACGTGAAAAAAGTTTAGGCATTTAAGAGTCTTAAAAGAGAATTGATTTTTGCAACAAATAATTATTTCTCTATAGTTCAAACATGTTGTAGATTTTTAAATGTCTATTTCTTTTATGGATACAGGTGGCCAACTACATTTTTTCCATTTCCCAAAAGATGCAGATTTGTTTAAGATTGAGCAGAAGGCAGTGTGCCTTTTACCTTTGGGTATTAGGCCTACTCATGCCAACAATGTCACCACTGACCATAAAGTGCATTATGTTGGGCAAAGACTACTAATTTCTCCTTGCCCTTAATCATAACTGCAACCTGTGCATAAGTCAGGGTTCCCTCTTCCCCTGAAAAGATTAGAGACAACTTCCCTTCAAAGGGTGAATCTATGTTTCTGTCAAAAATATGATTGTAGCTTGTGTAAACATACTCAGGGTAGCTTTAAATTAGCCAATTTTGGTATCAGTAATATGGTAGCCACAGCATCTCAGAACTTAATGCAGGTTAACTTCCTGAGTATATCACCAGTGGCTTGAGTAGGTTTTGCCTCTCAGGCTGATTTCTGCGTTGTGGTGGTTCCAGTTATTGGAAGCCAACCTAGCTAGTATAAAGATATTTTAGGAAATTTATCTGAAGGAAGTGCAGGCATGCAGAAGTTGTAATATACACATGCCTGAGAACTTCAGCCAATAGTTGCTTGTATAAAACAGTTAAATTCCAGTTGGCTTAGGGTAAGCAGAAATTGCCTATTTGCAGAACGTGGAAGAGAGTAAAAAGCGAAAAAAACAATAGCTAGAAAATTAAAATGCATAACAGGGAATATTTTCTTAACTTTGTAAGCTGACAATATAAATTTAGGTTACTCAGATGAAAGCAATAATGTTACTTCCAAAGTAGGGAAATAATATTTCCCTGGAATATGTATGATTAAACATTTATATTTTTTGAGCTATATCAAAAGCTAGAAGCAGCTAGACAATGTTTTACAGGATCTTGACCTGCAAAAAGTCTTGGTGAGGCCACTGCTGGAGTACTGTATCCAGTTTTGGGCTCTACAATTGAAAAAAGACGTGGAGAAGCTTGAGGGAGTCCAGAGGAGAGCCATGTGCATGATCAGAAGACAGGGAAACAGACCTTATGATGACAGTCTAGAAAAGTGCAGGCTCACGGGGCCATCTGATAGGCACCTATACGTTTATAAGGGGTGTCCACCAGGTTCTGGGGGAACATTTGTTCACCAAAGCGCCTCGAGGGACAACAAGGGCAAATGGTTATAAACTTCTGCAAGACCATTTCAGACTGGACATAAGGAAGAATTTCTTTACTGTCTGAGCCCCTAAGGTCTGGAATAGCCAGCCATCAGAGGTGGTTCAAGCACCTACTTTGAACGCCTTCAAGAGAAAATTGGATGCTTATCTTGCTGGGATCCTATGACCCCAGCTGACTTCCTGCCCCTCGGGCAGGGGGCTGGAGTCGATGATCATCCGAGGTCCCTTCCAGTCCTAAAGTCTATGAAATCTATGAAATACAAGCTTGAAGTAGAAGCTTTTAGTAAACTTGTTATAAGACAGTTCAATCGGACTAATGCTTGAGTTCTAAATATATGAGGTTTAAAAGATTTGGGATGGGAAGTTGAAGAATCTTAAGAGTTCTGTGTGGAAATGCAAATAACTTTGAAGGGAGTTAAAGAAGAGTAATAAATCTATGTGGAATCTGGAACTATATTACTTGGCCAGCTTGCATGATAAATCTCCTTTGCATATGCAAAATTGAACAGAAGGGGGCAGAGTTGTCTAAGCATAGGCACTTGTGATTGTGTCTTAAATTGAACATCTGTTTAAGCATGTATACTAGAAAAAGTGAAAGATGATCTGTGCAAAGGATTTGATAAAAGAACTATAGCTTAATGGTCATCTGGCTGAAAAAAAATCAACTGTTTAGTAACTATTTGTGCTTTTCAGGTGGGCCCTGTGTTGTTGACATGGTATTGATGAACTTGGTTCTGTTATCACTGTTAAAGCTATCAAACTATCAGCTGAATTATTCAGCTCTTCTTATAAGCAAGCTGCTATTCTTATTATTATTCTGAGTCTTTTCTTCTAATTCAACGTTTTCATTTAAGTTTTGTTTTCTAGTTGCAATCTTAATATCTACTATATCTTACATAACATTTTTGTTTGGTAGTAAATTAATTTTATTTATATACTGAGATTCAAAATAGTAAGGTGTTTCATATACAATGATTTTGGCACACTAACCAGTCAATAATAATAAAATAAATGTTAGCAACTTTAAAGTAAGTATACAACAGATCAAAAAGTGATATTCTTTCTGAAAACTGCTAAATTGAGTGCAATGATTCCCATTTTGTACTTAGGTAAATAAGTAATAAATAATAGTTTCCAAGCCATTAAAATCAGTGTGGACGTTTCATTGGCATAAATATGTTTCTTTTTTATTACTGGGCCATTGTTGTACATAGTGCAAAATAAACGGTGAGGTTTCACCCTAATTGTTTACAATCTTAGGAACAGGAAAGGACATCAGTTACAGAAGTGTACTGCTGAAGGGCAGTAGTCAGTGGTGGTATGCTCATCTGGTGGATTAAGTGAAAAATGCATTTTTTTTAAATCTGAAGGGTTTAATAGTATGGTACAGTTTTTACTTCATTGTAACTATTGCTTCCCAAAAAGTTACCAAAGCTACTATAAATATTTATGACATTTTTAAGTTAGTGCTTCTTAACTAGGGTGTTGTGTAACTCTGGGGTACCTTGAAATCTTTTTAAGGCTGCTGTAGTTTTGCTGCACAAAATTAGCATTTTTAGGTGTACAAGCACCTAGACATGATTTACAAGATAAGCCCAGAGATTTCATATAGGAATGCAGTGTCATAAACATTTTGACCTGCTTGTGGTCTTTCTGAGTTCTTTGCAACAGAAGAGTTGTCCTATTATTTTTCCATAGTAAAAAAAAAAATGTGAAAAAGAAAAGCTGGCATTTTTGAGGGGTGCCTTGAATCTAAAAAGGTTAAGAACCACTGTTTTAATTGAATGAAAGATAAATAATGTATAAGCAGTTCTTATACCATTCATAAGTTTTGCAAATTCAGTGAACCTGACACTGGTTAAAAACACCTAGTTTTCCTGATAATGCACTCTCTAAAGCTGCTACAAGGGAAAAATGAGGAACTGCCATGGGGACTGGAGCTGACAGCAGGGGAGAAAAGGGGCTCAGAGAGGTGCTTCATGTATAGTGATGGTGGATGTGAAGACAGGAAAAGATGAACAGATCACATAAAAAATGGGAAAATGGGAAAGATGAGATTAATATTTTTTTCCCTTTAGACACAAAATGCTGCATTAAAAGACACTGGAGCTTTTACAAGGAAGTTTTATAATAAAGGTCTAATACTTAATTTACAGTTTAATTATTTTGTTTCAACTTCCTGAGAAATAACAGGCTTCAAGAGAAGCCTATCACTTGCCTGGTCATAGTTTCATAGTTTCATAGTAACTAGGGTCAGACGGGGCCTAGAGCAGGCCATCTAGTCTGACCCCCTGCCAATGGCAGGAACAAGTGCTGGGGGTCACAGGACCCCAGCCAAGTACCTATCTAAACTACTCTTGAAGACGCCCAAGGTAGGAGCAAGAACAACTTCCCTAGGAAGCTGATTCCAAATCCTAGCCACCCTAACTGTGAAGTAGTGCCTCCTAATG
>JAGPOW010000304.1:97292525-97309533 GCA_030014935.1 Caiman crocodilus
GGATGGGGTGAGAGACCGTGTCAAATGCCTTCCTGAAGTCCAAAAAGACTACGTCAACAGGGACCCCCGCATCCATGGCTTTGGTCACCTGGTCATAGAGGGCGACCAGGTTGGTCTGACAGGACCTTCCCTGAACAAACCCGTGCTGATTTCCCTTCAGCATAAAGTCTCCTGCCGGTCCCTCACAGATATGAGCCTTGAGAATCTTCTCAAATATCGTTCCCGGGACCGAGGTGTTCCTCACTACTGAAAATAGTGTAAGTAGACAAAATGTCTGATGAACCCCTTAATTTGAATTCCCTTTACATTTCCCTAAAATATTTCATATTCCATATCTTCAAATTACTGCTTTTAGTTTTTTGAACATTTGTGTCAGGTATTTGGCCTTTTAGTTTTTAGTTGCGGGGGCCCTCATTTTTTTTAAACTGTGTATTGTTAATGGTAATATTTATTTAAATACATCTGAAATGTTTGTTTTTAACCAGTTGGTTGTTACCGGTTATGTTGCTGCTGGATCACCTGAATGCATTATTGATTGATGAGTGTGATAAATATTCAGGACCTAGAAAATGCTATTTTGTTTATATAATTAATTAGTATTTTGTTGGATACGGCGGAAAACTGATGTCTCTTTTTTTTTAAACCAAAAAATTCTGTTTAGTAGTGCATTAAAAAGCTATACAAAACCAGAATAACAAAGTATAATTCTGAATCTTTACTTATATATGCAAGTAGTTTTGTTTAATTTGATGGGACTGTGGATACAAGTGAAACTATTTGAATAAACTTCAGTGCTATGTACTGAAATTCAGCAATGCATGAACATATATTTAAGATGTATCCTAATTTTCATTTATAAGTAATGACGTTCTAAATAAGTTAGTTTTCCCTGTTTCACATCATGTATTTTATTTAAAATATGTGTGTTTTTTTTTTAAAGATCTTTGTGGTGTTTCCACCTAGGGCCTAGCATCTTATTCCTATCCCTCCTTAGTGGGATTGCTCAGTCTTAGATTCCCTGTGGTATAGTCTGACTCTCACCTGTCATGTCTTGATTTTTCTATGATGTTATTAGTTAGGAGGTGTTACTTGCTTTTTACCACTGTCAGACCCTGGCAACCTACATGGCGATTTTCTTGGGCTCCATCTTCCCCTGTATCCCTTCCAAGTGTCAACCAACAGTTATGTCATCGATTAAAATCACAGTCTTATTTGGGTAAAACAATTTTCTTTATTATTCACTTCTCTGGGTTTTTTAGGTCTTATTTTTGTATCTACAATCAACCCACAGTTCAGTGGGTTGGTATTACTTCCTACAACATCAGATAAGTCATAATTTTAACTTGGAGAGGATTTAGCTCACCCCAGTCTCACTGGGTATCCAGTTTGGGGTAATTGTAACTTAACAGCTCAAACAAAACCAGGGAATTCCATCTTTGTCCTGTCCTGTGCCTTCTCTGATGAGTCACACTGCCTCCTGGTGAAGTCCTGCCTCAACAGGGCTCTCAAGACCTGTCTGTCTCTTTAAGGGTTTGAGTGAGTTGTCAACGCTCAGGCTCTTTCACTCCTAAGTCTCTCTAGAGCCCAATTGGCTCAACTCAAAGTCCAAACAAAAAACCCCTAACAAAACCAGCTTCCACTGTAACCTGTATGACAGCCATTTTCCTCATGGTGTAGCTGTCTCAGCTGGAGTTCCCTCAGGATATTGTGCTCAAGGAGCTGGGTATCCCCAGGTACTCCAGGAGCTGGCAAGCATCATAGCTCAGGCTCTGGTATGGATCTTTGAAAACTCCTGGCGTTCTGGTGTAGTGCCTATCTTCAAGAAAGGGAGGAAAGTGGATCCGGCTAACTATAGGCCCAGCAGCCTGACCTCTATCCTGGGGAAGGTCTTATAAAAGTTTATTAAAGAGGCCATCCTTAAAGGACTGGCCAATGCCAACATCCTAAGGGATAGCCAGCATGGGTTTGTTGCGGGTAGGTCTTGCTTGACCAATATCATCACCTTCTACGACTGTGTGACCTATCACCTGGATAAGGGAGAAGAGATTGATGTCATACATCTTGACTTCAAAAAAGCCTTCAACCTGGTATCCCATGATCATCTGTTGGTGCAACTGGACAATTGTAGCCTTGGGTCCACCATGATCTGCTGGTGGGGGAACTGGCTCTGTGGTCAGACCCAGAGGGTGGTAATTGACAGAAGTCAAGCATCATGGTATCCTGTGACCAGTGGGGTCTCCCAAGGCTTTGTCCTTGGACCCTTATTGTTCAACATGTTAAAAAATGATGTGGACACTGGAGTCAGAAGTGGACTGGCCAAGTTCACCAATGATACCAAACTTTGGGGCAAAGCATCTACACCAGAAGAAAGGAGGGTGATCCAGGCTGACCTGAACAGGCTCAGCAAATGGGCAGATAAGAACCTGATGGTGTTTAACACTGAAAAATGCAAGGTTTTCCATCTTGGGAGGAAAAACTTGCAGCATCCTTTTAGGCTCAGCAGTGCTCCACTGGCTAGCACTATGGAAGAAAGAAACTTGGGGGTCATCACTGACCACAAGATGAACATGAGCCTGCAGTGTGATGCTGCAGCTAGTAAAGCAACCAAAACGCTGGCTCGCATTCATAGACGCTTCTCAAGCAAATCCTGGGACGTCATTCTCCCTTTGTACTTGGCCTTGGTGAGGCCGCAGCTGGAGTACTGCATCCAATTTTGGGCCCCACAATTCAAAAAGGATGTGGAGAAGCTTGAGAGAGTCCAGAGAAAAGCCATGCGCATGATCGGAGGTCAGGAAAACAGGCTTTTCGACGATAGGCTGAGAGCCATGGGGCTCTTTAATCTGGAAAAGCTCAGGCTCAGGGGTGATCTGATGGCCACCTATAAGTTTATTAGCAATAACCACCAGTACCCGGGGGGACGTTTGTTCACCAGAGCGCCCCAAGGGATGATGAGGTCAAACAGTTCTAAACTCCTGCAAGGCTGTTTCAGGCTGGACATATGGAAGAATTTCTTTTCTGTCTGAGCCCCCAAGATCTGGAGTAGCCATTGGAGGTGGTTCAAGCACCTACATTGAACACCTTCAGGAGTAAATTGGATGCTTATCTTGCTGGGATTCTATGACCCCAGCTGACTTCCTGCCCTTCGGGCAGGGGGCTGGACTCGATGATCTTCTGAGGTTCCTTCCAGCCCTAAAAAATTAATAAAAAAAAAATCTGCTTTGCCAGTGTCCTCTGGCTCAACAGGACCCAATTGAGCTTTCTTCCTTGCTCAAAACCGGTCCCAGAGAATTCCCCTTTTCATGCCTGCACTCTCAGACTTTCCCAAGGACATTCCCTGCTCTCTGCTCTCTCGGTGTCATGCCTCTCCTGCCAGGGCTGTTCTATCTAAATCAAGCAGCTGCTCCGGAAATATCTCGCTCTTTGTGTCATTTCCTCTCCCCTCCATGTCATCTCATTCCCTGCCCATTACTCTCCACAATCTTCAACAGAAATAATCCATGTTCATGAATGTAATATTTCTTGGAGACCCAAAGGATATTACTAATGTAAGTGAAAGCTGTTATTCCATCTCTCTCTAATATGTTCAAATAACCAGCCTTGATGTATTCTGAGACTTGTACTTCATGTTCTAAATGTGAAATATGAATGAAATCTTAAGATTTTTTTTTTTACTGTGAATAAGGAGGTGAGAACACTTAGTAACTTTAGTAGTTTACATCATAATCTACACCATATCCCTCAGACTTTTAGTCAGTTTTTCCTTGACTATGGTCAAAGAAGTTGCTTCTTGCAAGAATTGAGTCCAAACTTCAGTGGCTACCACCACTCAGGAATCCGATGACCTATAGCACTTTCCCTGGACATCCTCTGACTTGCCTCTGTAGTTCATTTTTGTACTGGATAAGGTTGTAAATGGCCCAGCATAGTGTTTGGACCACTGAGAGAAGGCAAGAACCAGGGTCTTAGGAAGGACTGAGTCAGGGATTGGGAGCTAATGTACCAGATCTAAGCGGGGGGCAAGCCTGGTGCAGTCCTAAACCAAGGCTGAGTCAAGGTTCAGGAGCCTGAGACCAAGTTACCAGATCTAGAAGGAAATCTAGGGCTGAATTAAAACACAGGCAGGGCTAGGGTCTAGGAAACAGAAGCAAAGTTAACAAATCCAAGGGGAAATCCTTAAACCAGAGCTCCAAAAGCAGAGCCAAACAAGATCAACAACATATAGGCTTAGCAAAACAGACCATAATCAGAACTGATGGGTGGCTTTGAGTCTGCTGCCACAGCTGAAGCTAAATGGAGAAGCTTCTCTCCCATCAGACGATCAAAATGCTCAAATAGTGGCCAGGTAGAGTCACTAGCTGGGTTAGGGCTACCAGTCAAAACCCCAGGTAGGTGTGACCCACTAGGCAGATAGATCAGGGTGTACTGTCTGTTAAGGTCCCTGATAGTTATATACCATATTTATTCACATACCATATGTGCTGTTTCCTAGAAAACTAGTGATTCAAAATTGGGGTATATTTCTTAAATGAGGAAATAAGCCTGCGGTGCTGAAATGCAGGTGCTGGACTGGAGGCTGGGGCTCCTGTAGTATGTTTCTTTCTGAGATAGCTACAGTACTCCAGTACAACCTTCAATTTATATTTTTATTCCCTATCGTGCTACACTTATCTCTTTCTTTTTAACATTTGTGTGCATTATTTGTCCTTGAGTAGGATTTTTCGCACAAACTGTGGACTTCGAAGCATCTCTGAAAGAAATCCCATTTTTCTAGATACTTTGGTGGCGTAAGCCTTCATCCTGTTTTTTGATATGTATGAATACTGTTGTACACACCTGGCATCATATTGAAGTCTGTGTGCCATAGAGAGGCAGTTGTTTCACTCACTGAATCATGGTAAAGAATCAATGACATAGCTTATTATCCTATAACAGGGGTCTGCAACAGTTTGGGCAGAGTGCCAAAAACACCCACAACCTCAACTTGTAAGAGGGTGGTATACCAGGGGCAGATGATGGGGGAGCCACTGTTGTGGCAGTGCAGCCCCCTCTCCACTGTCTGTCTTGAGATGTGTGCACCAAGCAAACTGCCTTTGTGCACCATGCTCTGGCACCTGTGCCAGGGGTTGCCTACCGCTGCTGCATAATGAGGATATGTGTTCTAACTAGTATAAAGTACATTATTTTGGATTGTCAGAATTAGGACTGTACTTGAAAATTCTATTTTAGCTTCACAAATAATACAGTTATATTGTTTTCCCCATTTAGTATCTGTGCATAATGAAAATGCATTTTAACAATATTTGATCAAATGTATTTCTTTAAAAATACCTTGTGAGTAAGGTCAAACACTTTATGAAGCACTTGTAAGATGTAGCACTTCAGTGTCCTGCAGATACTTAGCTGCCTTGCATCTGGAGCACTTCAAAAGGGTCACAGGGAGCATGTAGTACTAATGCTCTGAAGCTAGAGGGCCTGAAAGCATCAGGCCCCGTTTCTGGTTCCTGAGGATAGCAGAAAGTATAGGAGAACACTGACTGGCTGTCTGCTCAGGTTCCCTGCCTCTACCCCTCCATCTCCTTGAGCTGGGAAAGTATTGCTGTGGCAGGCTTGCTAAGTTTCCTCTTGGGAGAGCTCATCAGTTAGATGCTGAGCCTGGGAAGCCAAGAATGGACCCCTACCATCTCTTTGCCCTGGAGTTCCTAGTTAAATAGTAGTTTTAAAATATGGTATAGCATAGGGAGATTACCTATAACCTTCCTCGTCAGGGTTTATCCCATAGTACATAAATCCTCTTTCGGAGAGGGTATGAAAAACCATTGTTATGAGCTGTGTTTCCTTTGGGAAATGGTTGAGTCACATCTTTTTATTATAATTGTTTTGCTCACTACAGGCTTTATTATGAGAGGTTACTTACAAACTTACAGTTTTTAGTCACTGTAAGAAGAGAGACTTTTCATAGATTCATGGATTGTAAGGCCAGAAGGGACCTTGGAAGATCATCGGGTCCAGCCCTCTGTACCAAGCAGGAAACATAACTGGGGGTCAGGTGACCTCAGCAAGGTGACTGTCTAGTCTCCTCTTGAAAATTTCCAAGGCAGGTGTTTGCACCACCTCTGGAGGGAACTTATTCCATAGTCTGGACACTCTGACTGGAAAGAAGTTTTTCCTAAAGTTGAGCCTAAATCGATCTTTCAGGAGTTTGTGGCCATTATTCCTGGTTCTCCCCTTGGGTACCCTGGTGAACAGCTGCTCAATGAGCCCTTGATGTACCCTCCTAGTGTAGTGGTAAGCTGCTACCAGGTCCCCTCTCAGCCTTCTTTTCCTCAGGTTGAAGGGTCCCAGATCCCTCAGCCTTTCCTCATATGGCTTGCCTTTTAAACTCTGATCATACAGGTGGCTCTTCTTTGGACTCTTTCAAGCTTGTCCACATGCTTGTTAAAGTGTGGTGCCCAGAACTGGATGCAGTACTCCAGTTGAGTTCTCACCAGTGCTGAGTAGAGTGAAAGTATCACCTCCTTGGCTTTGCTGGAGATGTATCAATTGATGCATGCCAGAGTATTATTTGCCCTACTGGCAACAGCATCACACTGCCAGCTCATATTCATACTGTGGTCTATTATTACCCCCAGATCCCTTTCATTTATGGTGTTAGTCAGTTTAGTGCTGCCAAGCCTGTAAGTGTGTTGGGGTTGCTCGTCCCAAGGTGGAGCACTATACATTTCTCAATGTTGAATTTCATCTGGTTGCGATCTGCCCAACTTGCTAGCCTGTCTAGGTCCGCTTGTAACTGTAGCTTATCATTAAATGTGACCATGCTTCCCCATAACTTAGTGTCATCTGTGAACTTGGCCAGTGAGCTCTTCATCCCCACATCCAAATCATTAGAAAGATGTTGAAAAGTACTGGACAGAACACTGACCCCTGCAGGACACTGACCCAATGGGACACTTTGTAATCTATTTTAAGATATTCTACATGTAAGAAGTTGCAGATACAGATGAAAAATGCAACAGTCTATGCCTCAATTAATTTAGAATTATGTATTTCTCTATAGGAAAAAACTAAAGATTGTAAAGAATATTTATTTTTTTTATTTTTTCTAGTGTTCTACTATTTTTAAATATTGGTAACTCTTTTTGAGAAAAACATTTTTTTGTTTTATACATAAAATGCAAACCAAATTTAAATTCTGGATTATATGGCTGCTCTTTAACAGAACTGGGGATATCTGTCTTTTAACTTTGCACATGGTAGAAGTAAATTGTGGCTTATTAAACTGATTTTGACGAATAACTCAGGAATATTTTATTCTACTTGTTATGGAATTTAACAGCATTACTTATGAATACAGGTGGAATAATGCTTGGGCCCAGGGCCCCCCAGGTACCTGAGTTCCCATGGGAAATAACAAGTTTCCCCTTGTAGGAAGGCAGCATTCCCCCTGCTCCCCTTGCTTGGGATTGCAGGGAGTGAGACACAGGAGAGGTGTTTGCCTATGCGTGGATAAATGCATGCACATGACCAGGAGCACAGCTGGGCAGTGCAGAGAGCAGCTCCTTGCAGGTAAGTGTATGGGGGGAAGGGCTGGGGGGGCAGATCCAGGCCCCCTAGTAAGGGAGGGAGTGGGGCAGAAGCAGGAGCTGGGGGTGCTGCCCAGTCAGTGTGGTGCATGGGACCTAGGGCCAGGGCAGGGAGCAGGACAGAGCCATGGGCAGGTCATCTAGAGACCGTGGGGGAGGGTGACTCCCTACTGTTGCACACCCCCCGGGGTAGGCATGGGAGACATGTGCCCTCCCATATTTGTGCACGGGATGGATGCAGGCTACCTGCTACAGGCTAAGGGCTCTCTGCCTTGCTGTCTTTGCCCTGGGGCCACGTGACCCCTGCCCACGTGGCAGCAGTGGGGGCAATGAGTTGTGCCTCCCACTGCCAGGTAGGCAGGGCATACACAGCCTCTAGAGCCAAGGCATCAAGGCAGAGAGCCCCAACTCACAGTGGGAAACCTACATCCACCCTTGCCCCACTCAGCTCCACACTGGCTGTGGTGTGGGGGAGCAGGGAGAAGTGGGCATGTGCCACTCAAGCCCCAGCTTGGCCAGGTCCACCCAGCCTCCCCTGCAGGCAGGGATGGTGCCAGCCTCTTCCTGGTGGTGATAAGGGATGGGTTGGCTGGGGCTAGGCTCAGCCAGACCAAAGGCTTGGAAGAGCTTTAGCCATCCCAAAATTCATTTTAGCCTCCCTGTAACCACCCTTCCTAGAGCCACCACCACTCACCTGCCCACATAGCTGAGCCTGCCTCACTCCCAGCCCAGCCCTGGCCCAGCCCTTGAACTGGGAAGAGACTGGTGGTGTCCTTGTCGGGAGGGCTGCAACTTTGCAGGCTCACCTGCATGGGGTGGTGTCTTCTGGAGAGGTGGTGATGGGGGGGCTAAGGCAAATTTTGGGGTGACTGTAGTCCCCCAAAGCCTCCCCTAGTGCCTTCCCACCTGCGGGGCACAGAGACTCACTCTGCCCTTGGCAGTGGTAGCACATGGAGGGGAAGGGACCCCTCCCCAAGCTGGATCCTAGGAGCCCCAGTAAATCTTAATCAGCAACCAGTTACGAAATGTCTCAACACTTCCCTTCATGCCCTTTCTTTGGAAAGGGAATAGTTACTGAACATCTATTCCTTCTATTATTCAAGTGATCTGTATTTACTGGTAAATCTAAATATTAGTTTTTCATCATATCCATTAGAGCACTAACATAATTTTATAGAGTCAGTAGTGTCCTTGCTATTTCAGTCTTTTCTCCAATGAGTTCATCAAAATTTGAGTTGTGTAACATGAAGTTGCATCTGCAATTACTGTACTATTTGCATTTCTGTTACATAGGATGTTCCAGGGTGTGGACATATGTACTTATTAGCTTACTTAGCCTGATGCCTGAGAGCATGCAGAACTATATACTCTCACTGTTTCATCTGCATGATCCTACAACAATGCAAGTGAACTAAATTGCCCTAACCTTCCCCTTGAATGAAAGTTTCCCTTTAAAGATGGAGTGGTTTTGCTAAACTTAGGAAGCTACAGAATCCTGCAGATGTGTCTTAACAGTACCCTTTGATATTGATAAAGTATTTATGTCTGTCTACCCATGTATTGTAGCAAGTTTGCTCTACAAGGCACTGACTTTAGCATGTAGTGTTAGGAGATACTATTATGAGGATCAGTCAGAAAGTCCTGTCTCCTATATTTTTTTTCTCGGTGAACTATTATTGAAAAAAAAACTTGCCTAGAAAATGTGTGTACCATCACTGAACACACTGGTGAATAAGAATATGTATTCCAGCATGATAAAAGTTCTTGTCCTGTTTTGCACAGCTACAGTTATCCCAAAAAATGTCACCCTCCTACTGTGTCCTTCATCTTCTGGGCTGTACAGAGGATGGGACAGCATAGCCATCCAAATGATGAGATTGCCTGTCATGCACAAGCTAGCGTGTGGGCAATTGTGATGCAGAAGCAGAACCTCAGATATGTCTCTGTTGGGACAGGTTCTTTGCATCCAAAGTTTAGTTTCTTCAGGGTCTTAATATAGACCTTTGAGTTCACTGTGGCTCCCTTAGGCAAGAAGTCAAGAAGAAAACCCTCATGGCCATGGCTCACTTAAGAGATAAAAATTAGAAGGCATTACTTTCTGCTTGACTCTGTTTACTTGTTGGGAAAAGGCCACTGATGGAGAAAGAGACTATGTTGATAAACAGCTATGTCCAGTGATGATACACACATTTTTTTGTGCAAGTTAAATATATATTTTTCAATAATACTTGTCTGAGAAAAAAATAGGAAGCACTACTTTCTGACTGACCTTTGTAACTGATTTTGAACTGATGATGTCTTTCAGTTTGTAACCTCTTCCATGATGTTTTCTCCTTGAATTAGTGTTAGAGTTAAGCTAAACCACCTCTGTTATTGAAAGTAGCTATTTTTCTTTTAATAAGGCCAATATGTGAAGTAAATATGGTGGGGAGGGATTTTTGCCACTAAACTGAACAATGCTAAAACAAAGCTTCTGAAATTTAGCCTAGAAAGGAGGAAGACTTGGAATTTTGTCTCTCTTTATCTTCTCCTGCTCTAATTCCCATAGTGTCCTGTTTGTGGTTCTAATAAAACCGGTAAAGAGATCATACACATGGGACTCTCATCCAGTTCTTGCTTCTGTAGTGTAAGATTGAACAGAACTCCTTCTGGTTAGGGATTGAATCTTCCCAGGCACTGAAAGTTGAGTATCAGCCATTCATTCTGACTTCATTGTTCCTGCTTCATTTCCACCAGCTGAGGTTCCTGTAACCACAGTCAGTGAAAAAATTCTCCACAGAAGCAGTTATTGTCTTTCATCTACTGATTCTCAGTTCCTTTGGAGACCTTTAGGGTGCTGACTTGGACCCTATTACATTGTTTAATGGGCTTCCTAATAAAGCTAGTGCAATTACCCTGACATCTTTCTGATTACTGCCATTTGCAGTGTGACTCTGTGGTGGATTCAAAGTGGAGATACCAGGGAGGTCTTTTTTTGTCTGGGGCAGGTTAAGTCATGAAGTAGGTCCGTTCAGAATATTTAATTTGAATTCTTTTTTAGTGGACATTGCTAGTATGAGAACAGCTTACTGATACTTTTCTGTTTGTTTAACTAGCTGCTGTGGCTTGCTGAATCCACAGTTTGAGCACAAGAAGAATAGTAGAAGATCATACTACTAGAGATGGGTGATGGGGTGGATAACTCCACTCTCTCTGATTTGGAGCTGTTACTGTTTTTCAAAAATATATCGGCATATATTTGTGGTTCATATTTACATGTTGTCCTCAAAAGGAAAGATGGTGCTCATCTAGCTGGGCTTTGGTACCCATAAAGGTTTTATAAATAAGGACTATCAAAATCAGGTGGCCCCTAAGTTTATTGTATTTTCCCATATCTTTTACCTAAGCTGATGAATTTTCTCCAAGCTTTCATACTTATGTATCTGTGTAGTTTGAGACTGTAGGCTTGCCTCATTGCATTCAATATTTTATCATTCCTTTTTGAAAATAATAAGAGAGGTGGAAGTGTCCTCATGTGATACTTTGTGGACAATGATTAACCTTTTTTAGAAAAGTGAGACACCCCTTGAGCATTTTATTTTTCAAGAGATGAGAAGATGAAATTGTCAAATGTTCAGTTGACCTAGCATCCTAAATGCTAGGAAGTGTTTTACAAATGTTTACCTGTAGGTTTTTGAGCATAGTAATAAGGGGAGAAACTAGTATTAGTTTAGGCTCAGAAGTAATGTGTTGCTTCCCAAGATGGTGATGTTCTCAACCCTATAAGCACATTTGTGTGGTACAAAGGCGATACTGCTGGAAACAAGAGAATAGAATGGGTAATGATGAAATGGACTTTGTAGGACAAAAATGAAAGTTTATGGGGGAAAGGTCTTTAATGTGAGACACCTCTGCTTCAGGGGAAAGGATTGGCAGGCATGACTAAACCTGTTATCTGTCCCTTGAAGATGGAACTCCCTGTGAACTCTTCAATCTTATTATTACTTAGCTTACAGTGATTTCTAAACCATTGTAAATTAAAATCTGCTATTTTACGGGGGTTATTTGGAAAAAAAATATCAAATAATGAACCATTCTGGTCTTTATAAGCAACAAGCATACTAGATATAGCTATAGCTATAGATAAAGCCCTTCTATTTATAAATGTTAGACTGTCCTTCCATTTATGAAACAACTCTAGGGTAAATATGTTTTTCATAAGGAGTGATTACATGAAATTATATGTATTATATACAATAGAAATGTTTTTATTTATACCTGTATATAAAAGCACCATAGACATGTTGCTGAATAAAACAGCACTTCTCTGTAGTGATATATTTTGGACAGTCACTGAACACGCCAAACTTCTGTTACCTGTAGGGAGCAGGCAGCAGCCCCAAGGGACTTGGGGTGTCTGAGAGCTTCCCTTGTCTACCCTCTGTCACACAATTGGATGGGGGGAGGGCATGGAACAGGGCTATCAAACTGAGCACCACCCTACCACACCCCCTGACTGGAAAGCGGGGTTTGCATGCCATAGTGGTGATTTAATAGCATGCCAGCCTGGGGCCACAATGCGGGGTATCACATTGGTTCACATCAATAGCACTACATTTTTGTAGTGCTTCAAAGTGCAGTTGCACTATAAATATATAAAGATTTTCACTATAGTGTGATTGATGAAGTTATATAGATGATTACATGTAAGCAATGCAATTCATATTATTTTAGAATCTTAAGGTGTCATGTAAATCCCTGGAAATGAAAGAACTGAATTTAATCCAGCTGAAGTCCAAGATGCCTCATGGCTGGCATTAGGTACAAGGGGAAACCCCTGTGGTTGACTAGGGAGTTGTCTAACTGGCAGGAGCAGTTATCCAGGGCATATAAGCCCAGTGCCTGAAGCAATGCAGGAAGTCTGGTCCTGTGTGTTGCAAGGAGAAAAGCTCCTGGGAGAGAGAGGCTGCAGGAGACAGCATGGTAGGTACTCAAACCACTCATGAATGCTGGAAGGTGAGAGTTCAAAGGGAAGGAGGACTTGCAGGATGCCATTAACCCAGAGTAGGAGAAACTTTTTGTTTGAAAGCAGTTGCTTATGTTTGCATTGCTATCGAACTTAACACTGGAGGACCGGATTGTGTCTGTAGCTGGGGGTTGAAGGCTACGTACCAGGGTGCCTGGGGCACTTGGGATTTCAAGCCCTGCACAGGGGTGGGCAAGAGGGAGTAGATGAGAGCCAGGGAGGCCAGAGGCTGCATCTCAAGAGTCAGAGGCTGGGACTGAGCAGCCAGGCCAACAATGCTGTAGTAAGCAGGGGGTGCGGCAAACAGGGCAACTGCCCAAGGTGCCAAAGCAGGTGCCAACAAGTGCTATCCAGCCAGGGATGGAGCTGCAAGTGGCTCATTTCAGTGGGCTCAGGGAAGGGCGGCTCCTGATGCTGCAAGCACTCCCTGGCATAGGCAGCAAAAGGCCGGGGTAACAGGGCTTAGCCCCTGCAAACAAAGGGCCGTAGTGGCAGCATAGAGGACCACAGGCCATCCTGGTTGTCAGCTCTGGGCAGCTGCAGCAGGGGAAGAGGGGTGCACACAGACACAGACAAGTAGCAGAGCCTGCAGATGGCCAGAAACTCAGCCCAGCTGCGTGTGGAACAGCACCCAGAAAGTATGGGGGTAGGAAAGAAGGTGGGGCAGGGCAGGAAGGATTGTGGGAGGGCAAATCAAGGCCCCCATGGTGAGGGAGGGAGTGGGGCAGGGGCTGGGGTGAACATGCCCCCTATGCCTGCCCTGGGGGTGCACACAGAGACAGGAGCCCCCTGTGCCCCTGGGAGAGCCACCCGGGCTCCAGCCCTCCCATAACTCACCCCAGAGTCCCGTTCACCCCAGCCCCTACACCACTCCCTCCTTCACGGTGGGGGCCTCGATCTGCCCTCCACCCCACTTGACCCTTCTCCCTCCCCATTCCTGCCTACACACTTACCTCCTGGATAGTGTGTGTCTGTGTGTGCATGCGGTGAAGGCAGGCTGCCGCTGAAGGCTTTGCCCTGGGCATCAAACTTGATTGCCATGGCACTGCAGGCCAGTGCAAATGGGTCAGGCTTAGGAGTCCACAGATAGAGCAACCAGCAGGCCAAAGCCAAGAGGGTTGAAGCCCATACAAACTGGTGTGTGGATCAAGAGTAGTACCTGTGAGACATGGGTATGGCTACGGAGGCAGACAGATGCCATAAATATAGCTCACAAGGCACCCATAAGGCAAAGAAAAAGGGCCATAGCTTAGTATCCTACGGGCAAGACTGGGGCAGTCTGGACACAGGGAAGAACAGCCAGCTGAGGAACTGAGGCTCTGCAGATAGTATTGGTGGAGGCAGCAATGGGAGCACCAACTTGGAGCACATAACAGTGGCTCCAGCCCCCTCTGCAAGCCGTGCCAGAGCCAGAGTTGCCACTGCCCCATTCAACAGCAGTAGCTCCAGTTCCAACATGGGTTTGTGGTCATAGTATCATAGATTCATTGGACCAGAAGGGACCTGTAAGATCATTGAGTCCAGTCCTCTGCCATAGGCAGGAGTTTAATGAGCTCAAACTGGCTCAACAAGGTGCTTATCCAGCCTCCTTTTAAACATCTCCAAGAATGGTGACTGTACAACCTCTGCTGGGAGTATGTTCCAAGTTCTAGTTACCCTTATGGAAAAGTTCTTCCTTATGTCCAGCCCAAATTTTCCCTCTATTAGCTTGTGACCATTGGTTCTCATTCTCCCAAAGGGTGCCTTCCTGAAGAGTTGCTCCCTGAGATCTTGGTGTTCCCCCCTGACAACTATCAAGTCACCTCTTGCCCAGCCTGAACAAGTCCAGCTCCTGGAGTCTCTCCTCATAGGGTCTATTCTCCAGGCCCCTAATCATATGGGTGGCCCTTCTCTACATGCTCTTGAGTTTATCCACATCATTCTTGAAAACTGGGCACAGTACTTACGCTGCAGCCTCATCAATGCCGAGCAGAGAGGGAGAAGCACCTCCTTGGATCTGTTGTCAACATGACAGCTGATGCACATCAGAGTTCTATTTGCTCTGCTGGCAACTTCCTCACATTGTTGGCTCATATTAATCTTCCTGTAGATTGTGACCTCCCGGTCCCATTCAAATGCTGTGCCAGCCAGTGGGCTACTGCCTATCCTAAAATTGTGGTAAAAGTTCTTCCTAACCAGATGAAGGATCCGGCACTTTTCCCTGTTGAACCTTATCTGATTCTGATCAGCCCATAGAATCAGTCTGTTAAGGTCATCCTGGATCTTTACTTTATCCTCTGGTGTGCCTGCATTTCCCCACAGTTTGGTATCATCCACAATCTTAGAGCATTCTACCCCACATCCAAATCATTAACAAATATGTTAAAAAGTACGGGTTCAATCATTGATCCCTGTGGGACACCACTGGAGGCAGTCCTCCAGGATGAGGCCATCCCATCAACTACAACTCTCTGGGACTAGGTCCTAAGCCAGTTTTCCACCCACCTCACTGTAGGCTGGCCCAGGCCAATACTCTCCAGTTTAACTGAGAGAATTTCATGGGAGACAGAATCAAAGGCCTTACTGAAAACTAAGTAAATGACCCCTACCTCATGTTACTTGTCCAGCTGGTTAGTTACCTGGTTGTAAAAGGATACCAGGTTTGTCAGGCATGATCTACCCTTCACAAAGCCACACTGGTTGTTTCTTAATATCGTGTCTGTTACAAGCTTGTGATTGATGGCCTCTTTAACAAGTTTTTCAAAACTTTTTCCTGGGACTGAAGTCAAAGTGACCTGTCTGTAGTTTGCAGGGTCACCCCTCCTCCCTTTCTTAATGATGGGCACCACATTGGTTGCCTTCCAGTCATCTGGGACCACCCCCAAGTTCCACAGTTTTTTGAATATCTTCACCAAAGGCCCTGCTAAGAGTTCAGCCAGGTCTTTCAGGATTCCTGGATGTAGGTCATCTGGCCCAGCAGACTTGAAGACATCCAGTTATTCTAAGAGGACCCTCACTTGTTTGGGACTGACTTCCCCATGTTCCCTGGGCTTCTGGACAGGTACACAGCTCCTATTAGCCTTCTGGAATACGATGTAAAGTATTCATTTAGGAACACTGCCTTTTTGTGGGGCTCAACTGTGAGCTGTCCCTCTGCATGCAGTAGGGGTTCCACAGTAGAGCTTGATTTTTTCTTGTTCCCCATGTACCTATAGAAGGACTTTTTGTTGTCCTTTATTTCAGATGCCAGCTTGATCTTCATGCCTACCTGGGCTTTCTGTATCTCATACTTGCAGACCCTGGTGATATAAGTGAACTTTTCTCTGGTTGCTGGTCTCTAACTAGCCTCCTGAGTTTGTCAAAGACCGCATTTCTGAAATCTAGGACTTCTGTTTTACTTATTGGGATCCTAGCCTTCTGATGGCTGGTGAACCTAATCAGATTGTGATCACTGTAAGCCAGAGTACCTCCAATCCTCAGGTCCCCTACCATGGCAAGCACTAAGTCCAGAGTAGCTTTACCCCTAGCCAGCCCTTAGACAACTGATGACAGGAACAGGTCATCAATAGCTGCCAAGAAATTGTCTGACTTGCTGGAGCTGGCAGAACAATCCTCCCAACAGATGGCAGGGTAGTTAAAGTCACCCATGGTAGTGGGGGGCGGCTGACCAAGAAGGTAGGACCACAACATGGGCCACCAACAAAGTGACTGAGCTGTGGCACAATGTGTGGAAGGTGACTAGGATGTTAGTCTTTCCTCACCCTTCTGCTGTTGATTGTCATGTCTACTGGTGCCTCGGGTTCCTGCACTCTTTGGCAGCCACTCCCCCAGTCACACCCCCAACGCTGGGTGGCTTGCCAGTAGTCTTGTAGACTGGGTAAACCAGCACTATGGACTAGATCCAGCCTGTGGGGGTTATGTTTGACACTCCTATCATAGGAAATATCATAACATTAAATCTCCAACTGAAGGAGTTGAGAGGAAATTGAGGGATGGGAAGTACACTAGAGCACAAGTAGTGGCAATGAGCATATGCACAATAGGGAAAAAAAATCTTTCAAGTGTTTTACTAATTATCATTTGGGTTTCTTTAGTTTTATCCTATAACTGTCCTTGAAGCAGGGTCTTTTTTTTTTATTTGCCAATTTGCAAGGGAAAAGAGATTGATGTCATATATCTTGACTTCAAAAAAGCCTTCAGTCTGGTTTCCCATGATCACCTCTTGGAGAAACTGGCCAATTGTTGCCTTAGGTCCTCCACAATCCACTGGCTAGAAAATTGGCTCCGTGGTTGGACCCAGAGGGTAGTAGTTGATGGAAGTCACTCATCATGGTGTCCTGTGACAAGTGGGGTCCCCCAAGGCTCTGTCCTTGGACCCATATTGTTCAACATCTTCATTAATGATGTGGACACTGGAGTCAGAAGTGGACTGGCCAAGTTCGCC
>JAGPOW010000304.1:97309633-97354206 GCA_030014935.1 Caiman crocodilus
AATGATGTGGACACTGGAGTCAGAAGTGGACTGGCCAAGTTCGCCGATGACACCAAACTTTGGGGCAAAGCATCCACACCAGAAGACAGGCGGGTGATCTCAGCTGACCTGGACAGGCTCAGCAAGTGGGTGGACAAAAAACTGATGGTGTTCAATGCTGATAAATGCAAGGTCCTCCACCTTGGGAAGAAAAACCCGCAGCATCCTTATAGGCTTGGCAGTGCTATGTTGGCTAGCACTATGGATCGTATGACCCCAGTTGACTTCCTGCCCTTTGGGCAGGGGGCTGGACTCGATGATCTTCCGAGGTCCCTTCCAGCCCTAATGTCTATGAAATCTATGAAAACGTTAAAAATCATTGCATTCACTAACATAGTGTAACCTGTGTGCTGACCAAACAGCCATTAATGAGTTGTTTTTAGACACCAGAGTTATAATTCCTTTGCAATTTAACAAATTATTCTGAACAGTTAAAATGATGGGATTCCACTGAGCTAATATTAACTGTGGGTCAAAAAGAAAGATATGTTTTGAGCTTTTACTGTGTTCTAGTTAGGAGAAAAGACAGTGCAGACTTTTGAAAGCTAAATTACATGCTGGTTTTAGTCTTCTTGTGTCAGTCTTGCACGTTTTGAAATGTATCTCCATAGTAATATATTGCAGGTAGCATGCAATTACCTAAAAAAAGTATTAACATTTCCATGGATTCACAGAAGTTTAGGACTGGAAAAGACCTTGTGAGATCATTGGGTCCTGCATCTCCTCTCTGGGCAGGAAAGACTTCTGGGGTCAAATAACCCCAGGAAGGTGTGCATCCAGTTTCCTTTTGAAGATCTCCAGAGTAGGTGCCTGCACCACCCTCTCTGGGAGTCTATTCCAGAGACGGTCACATGAACTCAGAATAATTTTTTCCCTTATATCCTGTCTGAAACCTTCTAGGAATTTATCAATATTGCTCCTGGTTTTCCCCTGAGGCACTTTGGTGAATAGTTGTTCACCTAGCCCCTGATGCTGTCCTCTGATATATTTACAAGCTGCTACCAAATTCCCCCAAATTCTTCTCTTTTCTAGACTGAACAGTCCCATATCTGCCAGCCGTTTCTCATATGGCTTGCTCTTCAGGCCTCTAATCAAATGAGTGTCTCTTCTCTTGACTCTCTCGCTTCACCACATCCTTCTTGAAGTGTGACACCCAGAAGTGTGATACACAGTACTCCGCTGTGACCTCACTAATGCCAAGCAGAGCAGGAGAATAACTTCTTTAGTTTTGCTTGAGATGCATCAGCTGATGCATGCCAGTATATTGTTTGCTCTGCAAACTGTAGCATCAGGCTTGTGGCTCATATTCGTTTTATGGTCAATTATGACCTCTGGTCACTTTCAGATGTGCTGTGAGCTAGCACAGCACCACCAAACCTAAAAATTTGTTGCAGATTTTTCCTCCCCAGATGCATCAGTTTACACTTCTCAGTGTTGAAAAGCATGTGGTTCTAGTCCACCCATCTAACTAATCTGTGTACATCTGCCTGCATTGCCAGCCTACCCTAATGCATGGCTGCACTTCCCCAGAGCTAGTGTCATTGGCAAACTTTGCAAGTGCACTTTTTGTGCCAACATCCAGATCATTGATGAAGATGTTGAAAAACACTGGTCCAAGTACTGACCCCTGGGGGATCCCACTGGCTACCTTCTGCCAAGTTGACACAGATCCATCCATGAGTACTCTCTGGGTCTGACCCCACACAGCTGGTTTACTAACCATCTGACCACTGAATTGTTGATCCCATAGTCCCCTAGTTTTACCTTGAAAGCCTAATTAGCTCCACAGTAAAGTTTCACAATCTTTATGTGCACCCTTTTTTGAGCACAGTAAACTAATTAACTTTGCCATAGCATAGTACTTCCTGGTACACTTACTATCCTATGGCAGAGTACTTATATGTGCTCAAACACACACCAGGGCTGGATGGGGCACAAGGATGCTGCAGTGTGGGGGCTGCCTGCTCCCAGCTGCAGCATTTTCACATATGCCTGGGACCACCCTGGCTCAAACTGCTGCAGGCATAGGTGCACATGAATACCCTGTGCTCAGGAGGAGATGACAATGTTCCAGAGTTTATTCAGGCACACTATTTCACATGTAGATGCACCCACATAGTATAACCTTGCACTGTGCAAAGCAGTGCAATCATTGCAATTCATTCTTTTAGGCCAAGCAGCTACTATGAATTCAGAACATACACAAGACCTGGCATTTGGGGATAATTTATTGGTAAATCACAAGTGGGAAATACATTTTTGCTTTCTTTAAATGCTTTAAAGTCAATGGTTATTATCACAATTAAAAATATTATTAGACATTTTATTTTCTGCCTGGAAATATCACATATGGCTTACAGTGTGGAGAGAGAAGCTACTACAGTAGGACAAAACCATTTGAAATTTATTTTTTGCAAAATCCTTGCCAATTTATTTTTAATTAGAAGTCCTTAAAGCTTTTCAGCTTGTATTTATACCATGCTCAATACCATGATGACTTTCATGAAGATCTCCCAGGCATTGCTGTTTGTCAGTGCTTCTACTTTGCCTCTATAATAGTTTCATCAAAACTATATTTTCTTAGCTTAAGACAGTGGCACAGGAAACTGTGTCAAAAACCTTACCAAGGTTGAGGTATATCTTATTTACCATCTATATAGTTCATCACCTTGTCATGCAGAAGGCAGGGTAGCACCTTAGCAAGTAGCTTATCCAGAGAGGCATATGTTTTTGTAGGTGACAATTTATTTCATCAGATGTTATGAATGGACTTGCTATGAAAGTATGGGTTTATAAAAAAGGGAATTTAAATGCAGAGGAGAGGGGAAGGGGGCAATGCTGCGAGAAGCAAAGGTTGGTTGGATAAGTCAATAGGGATAAACAAGGCAATTAACCAATTGAGGAACATAAGGGATATAAAAGTTAGTCCAGGTAATGGGATAAGAATCTATAGTCTCTGTTGAGACCATACTTAGCAGAGTCTAGTCTGTGGATGATTTCTTGTTCAGAAATCAAGTTGGTTGAGCATGATTTGCCTTTGATAAGGCCAGTTGACTGTTCATCATCTTATCTTCTACACATTTGTACAGAACCTCTTGACATATGACACTGCTGAGCTACTTAATGTACACATCTACACAAGACGTGTTACTGTACATTACCCCAATTTAATGCACATTATGGGCATGTGTGTGCCTTTAATGCACATTAAAAATGTTGAAATTAGGCTAATCTCACCTAACTTTGATGCCTGCAAATACAGGTATGAAATTTAGGGATGATTACTTAAAGGGCGTTAACATGTGCATAGATGTGACCCAACACATTTATCACTGGGTCTGTCCAGTCACTAGGGGCTAGGCCTGTGCGAAGCAGCTAGTATCCGCTTCAGATTCAGATTCAGCCAATTCAGGAGACAGTGATTTGATTCGGTGATTCAAATCACGGTCCCAAATCGATCTGGCCAAATCTGATCCGGAGATTTGGCTGCTGCTGAATCTCTGAATCACACAGGTCCATCCCACATCCACTCTCCCAGCCCCAGCAATGGCTGCCCTGCCTGTCCCAGCTCCAGCACTTTGAAAAAAAAGCGCTGGCTCACTGAGTGCTTCCAGGTGGGGGGAGATCTCTGTTGCCCCCCACTGTCCCAGGCTCTGTTGGAGGCTCTGCACAAGCCCCCCCACTGTCCCAGTCACCCACATGGCTGCTCTGCCTGCCCTAGCTCCAGCCCTTTAAGAAAATAAAAACCAAAAAAACCTCCTGGACTCACTCGTTCCTGCCTGGTGAGGAGTGATCCTCCATGAGCCCCCTGAAGCCCCGAGACTGCTGCAGGAGTTGACGGGTTCCAGGGTTTTTTCTTAAAGGGCCAGAGTTGGGGTGGGCAGGGCAGCCATGTGGGGGCTGGGACAGGTAGGGGGGTCAGGAGGCTCATGGCAGAGCCCCCTATGCAGCGTGGGGCAGTGGGAGGCATTGGGGATCGCCCCCCAGCTGGGCCGGAGGTGGTGAGTCAGGGCTTTTTTTAAAGCACCAGGAACTGGGGCAGGTACAACAGCCATGGGGGGGGGAGTTGGGGGAGTGGGGTAGGGGGAGCAAGCAGGGGATGGGGCCTGGCAGGGGTCCTCCCCCATGGTTCTCTCTCTCCCGCCCCCTACTTACCTGCTTCAAGTTTGTGTTCAGCTTCCTGCTGTAGTGGACTGAGACTGCCTGAATCACTGAATCTCTCTGAATCTTTTCCAAAGATTCAGAGAGCTTTGAATCAGTTCAGACCTTTTTATTAGTCCCCTGATTTGATTCAGATTTGGAGATTCAACCAACGAATCAGGCCAAATCTCCTCCAAATCAAATCAGCACCTGAAGCTTCACACAGCACTACTAGGGGCACATGGCAGGGCTGCAGGGACTTTGCACTAACTTTAGTGCTGAGTCCCTGCATGTGTAGACACCTGCCAAAAACCATTTAATGTGCTTTATCTTAATGTGCATTAAATTCAGTTGCAATTAAATGTACATGTAGACGTGCCCAATGTATGGGATTCTTGAATTGGATAGTCCCCTTTCTATCTCACCTCTCATGGGGATTTCAGAACATGCATTCTAAAGGAGGCTGTATGTAAAAGAGAATCCCTATTTACTTGTGAGAAAAGGACTGACTAGCATAGGGAAACTATCTGAGAATCTTGAATGGTGCTGGCCATCTGACCATCTCTGAGGTACCAAACTTCCTTCTTTTCAGTATTTCCTACTTTCCACCCAGTTAGGGCCTGGGTGCCCAATTCAAGCTGAGGATTCCATTAGGCCACAGGTCACCTGAAAATTGGCCGCTACAATGCTTAAATCCTATTGTGGGATCCATCTCTAATCACTTTTGAAAATGGGATTTGAGTTCTCAAGTCATTTGAGGTCAGATTTACAAAGGTATTTAGGCTTTTAAATATGTAGATAGGCAGCCAGGGGTATTTACTAAAGTACCTAAGCTGCTTAGGTACTTTAATAAATTCTTTGAGGTGTTTATCTGCATCTTTAAATGGCCCATATGTACTTTTGAAAATGTTATTCAAAGTCTATATTCAACAGAATGCAAGAGATTTTTGGAACATGAGGAAAAACATGGCACTACTTAAATACTCAATAATATAATATGTTTAATATGTATATCAGGAAAATTATAGTTACTTTTCCTATTCAGTGTTCTTTTCCTACTTGTTTTTGTCCTAAGGGAAGAAAAGACATATCAGACCAAAGAGATACAAGTTATATATCTTAGATGCTTGTAAAACCAAAAAAAATAAATAAATCTGTCATCTTAGTGAAAGTCTGATAAAATTTGATTAAATTTATGTACCCTTACTGGACACTTCAAACTTGACCTATATCATGAGTAGCCTTTGTGCTTGGAAGAAGGTTTGTGCATGTAGCATTACCTTGCTAAGGTACCTCTTTAGTCCTGTATTCTTTAGATAAGGCTGGCTAGCCCTTATACAGAGGTGCACAGGAAGACTGAAGTAAAAGTACACACCAAAGAGACACTGGAGCCAAAATTTAAGGAAGATCAGGGACAGAAATCCTGCTACTACCAGCCTGACCACTAGACAATCAATAGACTCAAAACTGGGACTCAAAACCTTGCTGTGCCAGCCTGCAGGGACTGTGTTTCACCTCTTACTTAAAGTTAAGTAGCAGCAAATGCTGTGACCCTTGTGTTCTCCTCTGTTTATAAGGGAATTCGAAAGTGGTGTGTATCTTTTTGAGGCAAAAAACCTCCCCATTGTTGTCACCAGAGGTATCATTATTCCCTTCCAAGCAAGGATATAGAACAGGAAGACTTTGTAAACTGCTGTGGAGAAATTTAGTGCATTTTTCTTTCACTTTCTTCTCTGCTAAGCCATTTCTCCACAAAGAAGACTGTTAGGTGAGACAATGCCTGAATGTGGTAATTGTTTTTCTTGTTTACAGTGTACTGATCTGCCAATATTACACTACCCTCAAAGTCTCATCTAGTGTATATGCCCCCCCAAAATGTTTAGGGGCAAGTGGAAAAGGAACTCGTGATTATTCATCTAAAACAATAGCACTGAACGATTTCATTAGACGTTATTAGTTCATGTTACACTTGATACCAAGTTAATCTCATTAGTATTTAGTCTGTTATACAGCTTTGGAAGTGATCATATGGAAGGCTTTTAGGGGACAGGCATAGCCTTTAAATCATATCAAAGCTATCATACTGCAGGTTAGGATGAAGGCCACTATTATGAGATGAGACCATGATTAGAAAGGAAACTTACAGACCACAAGAAATTTTTCATTGGAAATACATTTATTAACAACTATCACAAACTAGCAATACATCAGATGATCAGAAATAAGTGACTTTCAGAAAACCGTGGCTTCAATGCACCTGCATTGCTTGATATTGGCTATAGACCCGGAGTGACTTCTCCATCTGTGCTAAGCAAGAAATTGTTCCTTTTATCCATGGACCATGGCTTTGTTATCTCCAGAGACTATTGTAATGCACTCTGTTAGTATAAAACTGCCTTTCAAATACAGTATGCTGGCAGAACATGTTAAATAATACTTTGTGCTCTTAGCTAATTCAGTTCTGAGTGCAATTCAAGGAGGTGCTTATTTTCTTCAGAATACAAAGTAACCTAAGATCCTCTTTTTACAAACTGCTCTTCCCCTGTGTCTTGTCAGAGTAAGTGTGATCTGCTGGGTAGTCTGCTGTTCTTTCTCAAGCAAAGTGCTTTGAGACTGATAGCAGCTTGCTTGCAATTACGGGTCACGAGCTTCGGAATTCGTTCTGAACCAGCAGTGTCTTTTCTATCTCACAATGTAAGATTTTTGCCTTGAAGAAAGACCGTAGACACGTGATCCCTTCAAGGGAAGTATGGAACTAGGAAAATAGGGGAAGCAGTGAAAATATCTTATATTGTATTTATTAAACATTGATCAAATACCATGGTGATGGGCCTCTTTATATATTGATGCAGTGGGATTCTATCCACTTATTAAGTGGATATTATTATCCACAATGAATGGAGATGCCTAAGTGTGATGCTATTCCATCATATTCAAGTCCCTGAAACTCCATTAATGTAATTACTTTTGTAATATGATCATTTTACGTTTAAGTTTGAATCACAAAAAAAACAGTGTGAAGGAGGAGGGCCCATCCACCCTTTTCAATATTTTTTTTCAGGACTCAAGCAGGGTAGAATAGAATTGCAATTAAGTACCTAAGTCCACTAACATGCTGAATAGGTGCTCCTGAATCTGCTCCCTGGCTACAATGCAGGTCTGGATCTCTGCCTCCTGTTTCTGACCCCCTAAGAGGGGAAACAGTAAAATAAATCTATCTTAAGCTTGATAGTAGCCAAATAAAAATCCAATTAAGGTACTGAAAAGATAAAGAAAGACCATCTGCAAAGGAGTTTGTCACAGATCTAATTGCAGCTGCTTCAACTGAAAAACTAACTTACTGTACTTTGCAGGATATACATTAAAGGAATTATAGATCATTTTAAACAATGTTATAAAAGACTCAGTGGGCTATGGTGACATACTGTCTAAAATAACGATGCTCTGCTGGGACTGCATGGTACCAAATGTGCAGTCAGAGATACATGTAGACACACCCAGTATCTTTAAGTATCCCTTTCCCTACCACTCTTCTCCCCCCATTCCACAGAAGAAAAGAGGAGGCAAATCCTCCTCACACACCAACACATGGTCAAACCCCTTTTCTGGTTGCTCTGTCCATTGTCGTGTTTTTTTCTCTCTGTTAGATGACTGTTGTATGTCCCTGGCAATCAGACCTTGTTAAAGTGTCAGCATTACTAGTCAAGTCTCTGTTGATGCTAGGGATGGAGCCATCTTGTCTTGTCCTACTTGTAGGCAGCTTTCTGACTGAACTAAACCTTCATTCCCTATGTACAGGCTAGTCAGGGAAACTGAGATGCACACCCTCATTACAATATGAACACAGATTGAGAACATAAATATTATAATAAAACCTATGGCCTATTACATCTCTTCCTCTTTGGTCCTCCTTGGTTCAATTTTAAATCTGGCTAGAGATACAGGGAAATTCAGCCCCCTGCCCACTTTTGTAACAAAACTTCAACAATATTTAATTGCCCTTAAGGTAATGACTTCCATATCATAATCCTGGAGAGCCAGGCTCAACTTTATCAGCCTGGCATTGAATTCTTTCAGCTGATGTTACCAAGTCAGTGGTGAGTGATCTGGGTACACACAGTAAAATGGCTGCAAACAGGGCTGCAATTTCTTAAGATCCCACACAAGGGCCCATATTCCTTCTCAAACATTGCATAGTTTTTCTCCTTGTGTAGCAGTTTTTGGCACAGATACATAATGGGAAGACACATAGCATTGTGTATCTCCAGAATCAACAGAAATACTACAATAAAGCCCAGTCTATAACATGTATAAAAGCTACATTGTCCAACTATGCCATCATAAGCCTGTTGCGATGTTTAGGTTGCCTGATCAAGATTTGCTGACTAAAGTGCATGGCACTTGGTAAACAGTCAACCTGGATAGACTATGATAACTCTTTCTGATTAAAGCACATTAGAAAATTTCTGTTCTCTGGCTGCTGAGACTATTGCTGTTTTGGCATCATAAATTGATAAGGTAACCTTAAAGTTCTTTGTGGTCACAAGTTGAAACTTGAACTGAGGTCTTGGTAATAGTCAAGAAACATTTTCATTACTGAAACATTCAAAATCTGGTATGGGCTTTGTCCCAGGGTAGCTTTGCAGGGCTATGTGTGCAAACCACTTTTAAGAGAGTGGTAAGTGCAGCATGTTCATTGCTTGCAGTTTGTTGTTTGAGCAAGATAGTACAGATTGAGGGGAATACCAGCTGCCTAGTGCACAGCATATGTACTTCAAGATTTGCTTTGATTTTAACCCCTAAGTAGCATGGGACAGTTTGCCTATAGTTCTTTATTACCATGTGTCCCATATGACCAGCTGCAGTCAGCATCATTTCACATAGCAGCTGACCTGAAGTAATATTTTATGGTTTGTATATCTTGGAGAATCATGAACATTCAGACAAATCAATAAAAAATGTGAAGAAAGGTGCAACAGTTACAACTTGTTAAGCCTTTGTGTAATTGATTCTATTCTGGAGTAAAGTGGCAATCCAGTGCATTTTATAGAAGACCCTTAACTGTTCAACTGTTTAAATATTAGGCAGAAGGCAGGGAAGAGATGTACTGTTATAGATTAATTGAATCATAAATGCATAAGCTTTTGTGAGTAAGAGCTTATTTCATCAGATACACTGTCTGTGTTAACATTATGTATGATTAGGTGGCTAAATATGTACTGAAAAAATAGTCCCCAGATAGATTTATATCACTTACAAACTGTTATATGTAAAATGACCATAACTTGGGATACAGGAACATAAGAAACTAAGCAGGTTGTACAGAGAATTTTAACTACTGTGGGTATACATGTTAAAATATATCATATTTTAATTTTGTTCCCATTACTGTATTCCTTCTATAACTTTGAAGCTGCATGTATACACATTTTGTCTGATTGTATGTATAATGGTTACATCATTTAAGTCTGGTTAGCTAAAAGCCTCCACATGTCTAAGTGCTTATGTAATTAGATAACTTTGGCTATTCAACCTACCAAGTTTTTTGTTTTTTTCATTTGTTATGTGTAGATTTGCTAAAGTAGCCTCAAGTGGGGGGGGCAGGGGTGCCACTTGTCATGATAGGTTTCATAATGATCCAGTATTTGTTGGACAAGTGAAAAAAATCTTCATTATTGTGAAGTAAGCTGATTAAGTACTTTGTCTCATCCATCTGGTCATTTTTTTAAATACAGGCACGTTCAGGCATATGGCTACTTTGAACATATTGGCTTTAGTGCTTGTTTTTATTTGATGTAGGGAAAATAGTAAATACATGATATCAATAGGTACCATAGGTTGATTTCATTAGCCAATGTCTCTCTCTTTAATTGAGAATTTTCTGTTATCAGGTTTCTTTTAAGTTTTGCCTCCCAAAGGAATACCACTTGGGCCTAATATGGTAGTCTTTACATGAAGAATCTCTATTCATGCAAGGAAATCTAGTGAATGATCACTGGGACTACCTGGGCACATTTATATGAGACACTTAACTGCACAGTACCCTAGTGTACTACGGAGTAAGCATGCACATCCACACATATGCACTTACTACATAGTAGAAACCCCTAAATACATGTAAATTTGCTACCTGCAAATGCAAGTAGCAAATTTACATGCAGTTAGTTACTGTGCAGTTACACATGTGTCAACATGACCTGGGAGCAAGTTTGGCAGCATAGGAAGAGCTGTGCAGGGGCCCAGGGAGCCAGTGCAGGATCCCTGATGACATCCTTCTCATCCAGGCCTTTGCCCACACACATGTCCACCACCTGGGGCCCCAACTGATCCAAGGAGGTGACTGGTAAGGACTTCATGGTACTGTGGGGTGAGGTAGAGGTGCAGTGCCAGTTTGAGCAGGGAGGCTGCTCTAATGCCCACATCTATGAGGTGCTGTCAGGCTAGATGCGAGAGCCCAGGCACAACAGTGCTGGTTAACACAGCAGTACTGCATAAAGTTTGAGGCCTTGTGGGCACAGTGGGTCACCATGACCGACCACAATCGTTTGTCCAGCAGTGTCCACAAGTCCATGCCTTTTGTGCAGCAACTTATGGACATTCTGGCATACCAGGACCCAGCCCACAGCCATGCTGTCTCCAGCAGCATGGCATCCATAGAGACACATCACCAGAGGAGGCTCCCTTAGGCATCCAGCAGCCCATCCTGCTGAGTTCCCTGGCCAGCACTTGCCTCACCAGCTCCACAGCCCCAGGGCCAGCCATGAGGTGCAGCCGGCCGTGACACCACCAGCTGCCAGCAGCACCAGCTTCTCCCTGGGGGGTGGGCTCCAGCTGGATCCCATGCCCCACTGTCTGAGGACAGCACCCAGAGCCAAACACCATCACTGCCAGCCAGGACTGAGTGGAGCCACTGGCCACTCCAGTCCCAGCCACATGTTAAGTCCTGTGCTGGGGGGAGGCCCCAGTCTGCTGCTCTCCCAGCCCTGGGTTCCACCCACACAGCATGTAGGGAGGTGGGAGACAGTGCAAAACTTTACCAAGCACTCTGTGCTCCTGCACCTAGGCAGACACAGGTCTCTCACACACCAAGGAAGGTATTGATGCCAAAGGCAATGTCCTCCTCAGCTGTGGGGGGCAGAAACATGTAGTTCAGCCATACATCGTCCTCAAAGTGTCAGTGGAGGTTGCAGGGCAATGCCGTTGTAGTTCAGGGTCCCTATACCAGGTGCACAGGTGTACCTGGGGCACCATGAGGATCAGTAGTAGCAGAACATAGTGGTTCAGGCACCACTTAGGCAGTGCAAACAGTTCATTGCACACTGCCTGGAGCATGCACAGTAAGGGCATGCTCAGGGTGCAGCAGGAGCGTGGTGGGGGACTGGCCCTGGGGCACTTCCCTGGAGAAACCCTTAGCATGTAGGGCAAGGGAATGGACACGTCCTTGTTCCAATCATCTGGGAGCCCCATGCTCCCCAAGCCCGGGTGCCATGGGCTCAGTAGCACAGCAGAGCAGTTGGCCTGCAGTAGCGGGGATGCAGTGGGGTCTGGAGCCATGGCAGCAAGTGCTGCGCGGAGTCTGACCTGTCCCACCCTAGGAACAGGGTGGAGAAGGCAAGCTGCCTGTGGCCAGCCCCTGCAGCTCACAACCCCTGAGGAGCAAGTGGAGATGCGGGGCTTGGCCAGCAGCCACCTGAGTTCAGGCCTACCTGGCCAACTTACCATGGTCCCTGGGCACCTGTGCACACCTGACCCCTGATCTGAGGGCAGGAAGTGCATGGTTCCTGGTACAGAGCATCTTATCTGAGAAAAATTACAAACTCTCACAAATAGCTTCTTTGTCATGGCTCTACAGGTTCTGCAGGAGAGAGGCCACACTTGGCAGCCAGGATGTGGCTTCAGAGTCACCACTAGCCCCTGGGGAGCTGTGCCTGGCACTCCTGCAGATGTGCCAGCTCTGCCAGAGTTCCAGGCACAGCTCCTGGCCTTGGAGCATAAGCAGCTTGAGTTGCTGCAAGAGCAGAACATGATCCTTGTCCAGGCAGTCCAGGCCATGGATGATGACCACCAGGTGCTGGACACTGTTCTGGCCCTGACAGTCAGCTTCATGCCACCCACTGCCTAGTCCTGATCCTAGCCCTGTCTGTCCCCTGGCAGTTCCCACCACCCAGCAGCAGGCCCCCGCCTGGGCCATGGAAGGAGGTCTTGAGGTCCAGCACTCAGGAGTCCCTGGCCTGGCACCTGCCCTGGGTGCTGCACCACTCAGACCCCACATATGAATGTCTTGGGCACTGCCCACCCAGCTGGCACTCATGTGTGTGAAGGCACCATGGTGGTCCATGATGGCCTAGAGAACCACGGAGTGAAATTCCCTGCAGCTGTAGTAGGACTGGTCTCCATGGGATGGGCAGATGTGGGTCCCATCCAGGGCCATCATGCACTGGGGGAAGCCCAGGGCACAGAACCACGCCACCACTGCCGGGGAGTCATGCATGCAAAGCACTGTGGGCCCCAACATATCTTGGAAAGTACCACACACCTTCAGAATTGCCTTACCCACCCCAAAGAGATGGCTCACATAGCAGATGCTGGTAGGCGTGGCCATCTTGAGCAGGGCAAGGTCCAGCAGGGTATCTGCAGGGAGGGGTGGGTAAGGCAGGAGGTCCCAAAAGGTGGCCCAGGTCATGTGGAAAGTGATGAATGATGTGCAGCCACCAGCCCTGGCTGGCTCAGTGGGTCCAGAGGCAGTGGGGCTGGAGGCCCAGGAGGGCAGGCCCTGGCATTGGGATGCAGAAGCCCATTGTTGGCATTGTGCTCAATAGCAGCTGAGCAGTGGCAGACCTGGGATGGTGCACTGAGGTATGGCAGGTGGTTACTGCATTTGGGGGAGCTGGGAGGGCTCAAACAGTCAATGAACCAGGCAGTGGTCAGTACGATGGACCAGCAGGGCCAGCATAGTGGCCAGAAGGAGCCTGGGATGCTTGTCATTACTATCAGGGGCAAATGCTGAAGCAGCTGTAGTGTGGAGAGGCAGAATGGGCAAGGAGAGAACTGCTGCATGCAGTCCCTGCTCTGGGCATGCTGCTTCTGGCCAGGGAAGTTGCTGGTCAGACAGCAGCAAGTGGGGCTGTTGTTTGAAGATGCATGTTGGCTGCTGGCAGCTATAGCTGGAGACTGGAGCTCCCCCTGGTGGCAGCAGGGGCCCACTGCATGGCTGCAGGAAGTTTGGTGCTAAGAGTAGCAAATCTGCTACCTAGTTCCTGCATGTGTAGACACCTGCCCAGGAGTGCTTAACCCATAGAAATTTACTCTTGAGTAAACTGAACTTGGATCAAATGCATATGTAGATTCACCCTCTGAGTAAAGAATTTTCACATGAATAAGATTTGTAGAACTAGACTGCAAGCTCAGTTAATTTTTGTCTATACTTTTTCTGCAAGCTACTATAAAGTCTAACCTGTTGATTCAACTGTGTTTGACTCAAGGTAGCCCTCAGAAAATGCCAGCTCTTAGATTTAACTGCAGAAAAATAATAAAACAATAGTAGAACAATTTTTCTTTTGCAAAGAAGAGCCGCAGCCACAGTAGATCAGACCTCTTTTGACACTATGGATTTCTATTTGAAATATCTTGTGGATCATGTGTAGGTATCTGTAAACCTAACACCCTATGACATCATTGTGAGGCACCCTGCAGCACCCATTACATGGCCTTCTGTGCTGTGGCATCCTCCTGGTTGAGAATCACTGGTAAAACTGCTGAACTGACTTTTGTGGAGGAGAGAAACTGACCAAATGGACAAATTGGGGGCCAAATTATAGTCTCAAGCATTTAAAAAAATTAAGAACTGGAAGCTGCTCTGCACTGAAGTTGTAGCATATCTCATACCTCTTTCTGGTCTGGTCAGTCCACTGAATTCTGAAGAGTTGTTATGAATTAGATCAGTGCAACTAACATCAGAGCCTGGTCCTGAAGAGCAGATAGGTACAGTGAGTTGACTTTTAGTATGCAGAATTCAATCAAATATGTTCATTATTTTATATCATATACAAATTGTTTTTAGTATCTTTATCTATCATATCATTGATTTTGAATCCAGAATGGGTTTCCTAGCAATGTTTCATTATCCACAACACACACAATTTGGAGAATAGCAGGATTTTCTCATATGATTAATCAGAAGTTTGTATCCAAAGTTATGAATAGTCTTTATGAATAGTTGTATAAAAGAAAAAGTGAGGTATTTTGAGAAAAAAGTCTAATGTTATATTCATCAGTTCTAAGTACAGACAGTGAAAAATCTGTCAGGCTAAATCAATTCACTCTTTGCAGGTTAGTCTAAAATTGAAACAAAAGTGAACAAACATTTACCTTTGATTCAGGAAATGTAGCCAGATGCCTGCAGTGGCAGAGCCCAGAAGCCGGGAGGTGCTAGAGTTTGGCTCTCTGGCATGTAGCCAGCAGGGGCTGTGTGTTCACTTCCTCTTCTTGCTGTCCCTAAAATCTCTGAGATTTGCAGTCCAGAATTACAGCAGCAGCACTCTGCAGGGTTGCTTATCACTTCCTCTTCCTGCTTCTAGGTGCCTCTGGAATTTGTAGTCCACAGCCACAGCCAGCAGTAATTTTGAGTGGGGGGCTGCCTGGGGGGAAGGGCAGTTCAAGCCCAGGGGTGGAAAGTATGCTGAGATGCTGTGATTTAGGAAGGGGTCTGGGACAGAAGTTTCATAAACTGGTTTGGCACAAATCAGTTCAGCCTGAACCTACATTCAACCAGCTTTATCCTAAACCAGTTTCAGCCATTTTGAAACTGATTTATGTGCACTGAGCTTCTGTTCTGTTACAGGTTTAAACCAGTATCTGATCACTTAAACCTGTTTAAGTGTAACTTCTGTTCCTAGTCCAATTTTCATAAAAAAATATGAATTATCAAAATGATTAGTATGAGGGAGTTAAATGGTGAACTGAAACTTAACATGTCAATATTTAGTATGATCACTTGACTTTTTTAAACTTATGTTTATTAAACCTGTATTAGAAACAAACAGAACCAGTTATAAGATGCTTTTTTTTTCTGAATTAAAAATAAACACATTAACTGAAAAGTGGATGATGTTCTAACATGATAGGGAATACAAATTGGATAGTGATATTCTGAATCTTGTTAAAACTTCCACTTTGAATAAAATGATTGCTCATAAAACTTTTTTCAGGAATAATTTATTTTTTAAAGTCATACTTAGTTGATCCTAGATCATTCAATGAATTGCCCATAGAACTGCCTCTGTGGCCTCCATTGGCTTTATTAACTTGAGACTCCATGAGCCTTAGAAACCTTAGAAGCTGGGCTATCAAGTAAATTTAGTTTTTAATTTTTCTTCTGGGAACATTTGTGAAGCTGTTAATTTCAAATATATTTATTGTGTATGAACTTTTTCACTTCATGCCACAGATTATTTATTAGACAAAGTAATTAACATCACTGTTATTTTATGTGTTTGGATTATTTGGAGAGCTATGTATATAAAAAAGGAAACATCTTTCAAAAGGAAGATAGAAAATCAAAATGCCCTCTTGCTCACCCTTGTTTATATAAACATGTAAGAAAGACAAAAATCTATGTCTATTTTTCATTTGTCTCTTGTAAGTGCTCCTAAGCTCTTCTTTCTACGGACTGCCTTAAAATTAGGTTAATGAACTATTGAAAACCAGCTTTTGGGTTCACCTTGGGTATATTGGCATTGCTAATAATATTTCTTAGCGCGTTGAACTAGCCATAGTTCAGACAGTCCAGGAAAAATAAAATTGATCAGATCTTTTTTTTTTTCATGTGCAACAATTGGAGGCAACAGAGTAATGTAATTTATCTGGCTATCCGGAGTTGGAAACATTATATTATCTCATTTAGGAAATCTTATTCAATTCCTGCCAAGTAAATGATTATATTACAGTACTAAAAAGCACCTTGAATTGAGCCTTATTTAGAATAAAGTACTTTAGTACTTTCTCTAGAGCTCCCTTACAATGTAAGTTGCTTACTCACACATTAAAATAATCTTTCTTTATATTTATGCAATGTTAAAGCTAATTTATTTTACAACTCTTTTTTAACTCAAGGTTTTACAGAAAATTTGCATTTCATACTAGTGTTCATTTTAAAACTGAAAGTAGGGGTTTGGGATAATATGGCTTTCTTTTAAATATTGAATTTATCTTTTACTCCTCTTTTCTTATCTCCTCATACAAGTTGGACACTCTCCGTTTAACTTTTCTTTTTACTTGGTCTCACTAAATCTTGTTTCTTTTTCTGTTTTTACATTTAAAAACAGCTCCATTATCCAGACCCATCACAAAAGAAAATTCCCACTGTGGTTCTGACTAGTCTAGAACACCATGATCTCGCAGATCTCCTAGATCATTCATCCACTCTTCTTTCTCTTTCTCTCTCTTTCCAACATGCAGCAGCTAAAACATCTGCCATTGCTTTACTGATGATATTCTGCTCAATAATTTATATCCCTTCACTGATTTTCGTGCTACTTTGCTTAAAGTTCAGATTTTTCCTAATTTCTAGTGTTCTTGCATCTTCTCTTGTGTCCTCTCTCATGTTCTTTCGTTCTCTCACAATATTCCATAAACCATTAGTTCCCAACTCATAATCTGCATCCTGCTGCTTCCTATTCCTCCTTCAACTCAGGATTAGACTCAGTTAGTACTTGGATTGGAGACCACTTGTGAATACTGGGTGGTGTAGCATAAAAAATTAAAACCATGCATGTTCATATCTTCTCTTGTTATTGCTACTTATATTAGTTTTTCTATGTGCTACTGTTTATTACATTAGGAAGAGTCAGGTGGACAATCAAAGAGTGTGCTGGTCTTCTAGTTCCTCTCAGGAACTAGGAAACTGGGCTGTAGCATGCTTACTGACGGTATGATGGCCCACCCCATGAGGGTGGTGTGGAGTGGATCTTCAGTTGCTGGGATACCTGCCAGATCAAGAAATGCCCTATTATGTGCCCTGGCTGGAAACACACTTTTGCCTGCCCATGCAGTGATTCATTGCCTTCCAGCCACGAGAGGACAGCAGGAGGCCTGTCTGTTCCTAGAAATATAATGCTTGTTCATTGCCTCTACCTACTACTGTATTTTCTCACTTGGCACATACTCTCAAATAAGATGGTATAACAGGAAGCCCCAACCCATTGTTACCTTAAAAACAATTAAGAGCACTGACTCGGAGCCAGCTGAGAGAAATGGACAGCTGAGCGCAAAATAGGAGTAGTAGCTCCAAAGCTCCAGGAAAGCCACAGGGTTCTTACTGGGAACACGATGGAAAAAAGGGGGCCTATGAGGCCTAAGTTCCAGGTAGGGAGCTCCCTGCCTGGAATCCAGCCCTCATAGTCTCTCTCTTTTTCAGCAGCTAAGCAGACTTGCTACTTAGGCAAGCAAACAGCTTCTGCTATTGAAAGTAGGGCCAACATCAAACCTAAAGAACTGCAAGACTTTCCAGAGGGCAGTTTATAAAAGAGCTAGCTTGGCTGCGTAGTAGTGCAGAGGCTGCCTGCTCAGGAGAAGCTAGCCACAGAGCTGTGAGCCACCTTACTGGGAGACAGGCTACTGAGTGACAAGTCTAGATTGGCTAGTGGGAATCCTCTGTGCCTGACCCTGAGAAGCAGGAATCAAATTAACAGAAAGGGGAGGAGAAAGGGACTCCAGGGCTACAGCAGTCACTTTGGTTCTAATCTCAAAGGAGAAAGAAGGCCACTACTGGTGGCAGTGGAGCATGGAGCATTCTCAGTGAGTGGGCTGAGAGTGCTAAGGCAGAGTTGGAAGCTGGAAGTCCAGCTAGACAGGGTCTGGGACACTAAGCAGTCCTGGGGGTCTGGCACGAAGAAGGTTAGACTAGGAGAAGGGGTTGGCTGGGACCAGCCATAAGTTACAATGCCTTGCTCTGAACCAGAGTTAAGAGATTGGTCTAGAGCAAGGCAGCTCAGTGATTAGCAGAGCTGAGTGAAGCACCCAAAGCTCATTCTGAAATTCTGAGGGCAATCTCTTAAATGCATAAAATTTACATTTAACCAGGAAAAGGTGTGGCAGGTGAAGGCAAGACAAGCTGGGGAGACTAGCGTGGGCAAGACAGGGTTGGTTTGGCCACTAGGAGGTGCTAGGGATGCCCTCTGGAGGTAGGTCTTATTTACAGACTCCTATCTGTTTTTTTGGTAAGGGATAATGAAGAAGAAAAAGGTTTTTTCCAGTTATGGCCACATACAGCAAGGACAGAGCCTAAACTTCAGCTCATTCATTGTCTCTTTCCTGCTCAGGCAAAAGCTATAGTTTTTTAATTCTTCCATAGCTAATGGTTAGCAGCTCTTGGCTGCTCAACCAAAAATTGACATTATAGCTCCTGCTAAAGACTGGATTCCATGGGCAGAGAGCAAAAAACAAGTGAAATGAGAGGGGAGATGAGGAGGAGAAAGAGTAGCTTATTTAGTGGAACAGGAAGACCATGAAAAAGAGGGGGTTGTTAACCATTTGAGGGAAGAACAATTAGTAGGACTCAAGTAGAGTATAACGAGCCAAGAAGTAATTGACTCCCTCATCTTTGTCTGAATAGAAATGCTGCTGCTGCTATTCTAGGCAGAAAAATCAGCTTCACCACTTAAGATATGCACCCCAATTCTGGAAAGCTATTTTTTGGGGGGCTGGGGGAGAGAAGAAGGTGCATGTGGTATGCAATCAAAGTATTTGTTTCTTCCCTTGGGCTTTGTGCAAGAAGTAAGGTAGCGTAAATGGGGAAAGAAATGGCCGGTGTATCTCAGAATATTTGAGAGTCACTCTTGCTTCATTATAAAGGTAGGGCCATACCCAGAATTAAACTACGAAAAGTGGAGAAAATGCATACACATTCTTGTTGTGATGTTTGTGTGCATGTATGAGTAATGGTTTTCTTGGATCATAAAGTCTTTGGGGCCAGGAATGTGTCTTAATGTACATTTATGGAGATGGCTGAGTGAGTTTTAATAATGAAGTATGAATTCATGGCACCCTTTCCTTTGCAGCTAGTTGCCTATTGCTGAATTTTTTAACCAAGCCCTTGCATGTTTGGCAGCAAATAAACCCATTACGAAGGCTTCTCAAGTCATAGTATCTCCTGACCTTTCTAAACACCTAGATCTGCTGCTTCTTAAGTATGCAGGAGCAATTAGCATAAGGAAGGAGGAGTAGAAAAAAAATCCATTCTGAGAGTCCTTTGATTTATCTTTTAGTATTAAGGCATTTCCCTAAGGCTCCATTCACATAGCATGTGGGATTTGTTTGGGGTTTTTTTGGAACTAGTTCTACAAGTTAACCATAACACCAATTTACACAGTTTGGCTAGGGACAGAAATCACACATAAACCAATAAAAGTGATCAGCAACTGGTTCAAATGTATACTACAACAGAAGTTCAGTGCACATACACTGCTTTCAAAAAGGTCAAAACTAGTTTAAGGTAAACTTGGATGGATGCAATATCAGATTTAACTGATTTAGGTGAAATCAGTTTATTGAACTTCTGTCCCAGATCCCCACCAGATTCAAGTTAACTCACAGTCCCCCAACATCCCAGGATGCTTTGTAGCTTCCCAGCAAACTCCCCCATCACAGGGTAGGTGGGTAGCCTTGGCCCAAGCTGTCTGCTCCAGCTAAGCAGCGAGGCATGGAGTGCCCACTGGCTTCTGGCTTTAGCCAGTGCAGGCATGTGGCTGCATGTTCAGAATCAAAAGTGAAAATCTGTTCACGTGCTTATCAGGTCAATCTACATAGTTTAGATTAATCTGTAATCTACACTGCTGCTCTTACACCATCATTTCCAAAACCACATTTAGTGCTCTAAGATTTTGAGAATTTTGAAGAGCTGCCTTTGTTTTCAGAAGTCCTTCACCTAATTCATACATTTTCTAATCTATTATGCTGTTTTAGTTCAGCTCTGTTGCTGGAAAACCAGTAGAAATTTCTGAAGATTCAGGCTATATATCAGGGTTTTGAAAGTGTAATTAATTACTTCCACTCTATGCAAGTAAGAAACAGAATTGTGTCTACAATAGAATATTTTGTACTCGTTTTCCAGTGACAGTTTATGTAGTAATGTAGGCAGGTCTCCTTTGTTTGCATTCCTGATATAGTGATAAAAATGCTCAAGATGCATCTGTATGAGGTCTTGCATAGCTGCTACTTCATATGTCCCTGATTTTGCTGCACACTTGCTGAAAAATGGGTACAAAATTTTCCAGGGTATTAAGAAATAAGTGGCAGAACCCCAGTGCCAACATGTGTCTGGCTGATGGTGATAAAAAAATGGGGGGTAAGTAAAGCAGGCTGTAGTTGCTACATAGTAAGGGAAGAATCAGCATCTAAGTGCCATATGTTACAAAGGCAATCTGTCCTCTTCTTGCTTTCAGTGCAAGTGAACAATCCAGTAACCGTATTCTCTGTTAGAGCTACCCACCAGTCATGCAGCTATTGGATCTTATGCCTCCACACAACCACACACTAGGCACTTGGGCTAGGGACACACATTCAAAAAGCCTGAGCCTGAATTGGTTCAATCTTCGCAGGTTAGTCTAACCTGGCTAGGCTGAACCAGTTTGCAACCACACAGACATTCCCTCTGGACTAAGAAAAATGCAGGCATATGCCTGCAGTGGCTCAGGCTAGAAGCCAGGGGGTGCTTCAGCAACCCTCCCTTCCCTTCCCTTCCACAGTGCTGACCTGGGAGGGGCATGGCCAGGCCCCAACAAGACACTTTGATTAGGGAGTAGTGTCCCCCAACTTTTGCTCTCCTGAATTTAGCACTCCATCAAGAAAACAAAAGCCTTTCTCATTAGTTCAAGCTCTTCTTAAACAACTTTATCCAAGGAAGGAATGGAGCAACATTACCATCTCACCTGTTGATTAGCTCCAAAAAGCCCTATGTGGACACGTAGGTAGGCCATTGGTCACATAGAATAGAGTAGGGTCTGTGAGAAGATGGCTTGAAGTGCTGCGTGTACTCCAGCTGGAGGGTAAGGAAGCCCAAACTGCCATATAGAGTAGGGCTTGAAAGAGACCCAAAGTGCTGCATGGAGTAAGGCAGGCTGAGAGTGGCATGGAAAGGGGCAGTATGTGAGAGGCCCAGTGAGAGTGGGTGGAGTGCAAGAGGCCCTGTGAGAGAGGGTAGTGTGAAAGGGGGTCAGTGAAGAGCAGAGTATGTGTGTTGGATGTTAGAAGCTCTACATGGGGCAGAGTTTGGCATGGCCATTGGCCAGAGCTATCATCAATTTATGTTGTAATCTGTGAGGCATGGGACACAGTAAGGGAAGGTTGTAGCTGTGTGTAATGCCCTTATCACCAGGGCAAGTAAAAGGTCAGCTTCTCGCCTGATTGACATCTTAATTATTACCATCAAAGCGTGGCAGGAGAGGAAGGTCGGCAGTTAGCCCAGAGACAAGTGGGTGGGCTGATATTACTACCCAGTGCTGAGCTGGCCCCCCGTCATAGCTTCCAAATTACCCCTGAGCCTTCGCTGGTCCAGGCTAAAGAGCCCCATGCCTCTCAGCCTTTCCTCATAAGGCCTGTTCTCTTGACCTTTAATCATGCACATTGCTTTCCTCTGGATGCTCTCAGGCTTTTCCACATCCTTTTAAAGTGTGGAGCCCAGAAATTGATGCAGTACTCCAGCTGTGGTTTCACCAGGGAAACCAGGAAGATGTCTTCTTGGGTCTTGCTTGAGATGCATCTGTAAATGCAAGCCAGAGTTTCATTTGCTTGATGTAAGCTTTGTTTCCTGAGGTGGAGCACCTTTTATTTCTTTGTGTTGAATGTCATCAAGTTTTGATCTGCCCATCTTGTGAGACTGTTCAGGTTACCCTGAATTGCCAGCTTATCCTTTAGCATGAGTACGCTTCCCCATGATTTGGTGTCATCTGTGAAATTAGCCAGTCTGCTTCTGACAACCGAATCCAGATCATTTATTGAATGTATTAAAGAGTACTGGTCTGAGTACTGAGCCCTGGGGGACGCCAGTGGTCACCATTTATATATTGACTTGGTTCCATTGACTGTCACTTTCTGAGTCTGACCATGGAGCCAGTTCACCAGCCATTGGACCATAAGGTTATAGAGGCTCCAGTTCCTCAATTTTACCATGAGGACATCATGGGAGACTGAGTCAAAAGCTTTTTTGAAATCTAAATATATGACAACAACCTCTTCCCCTTTGTCTAGGTGATGTGTCATCTAGTCATTTAAGGAAATGAGGTTGGTCAGGCAAGACCTACTTGTAACGAAGCCATATTGGCTATTTCTTAGAATGTTGCCTTCCGTTAGCCTGATGATGGTTTCTTTGATGGTTTTTTCCAAGATCTTTCCAGGGATTGAGGTCAAACTGATTAGCTTGTAGTTCCCTAGATCTTCCTTCCTTCTTTTCTTGAAGATAGGCACCACATTAGCCCTCTTCCAATCTCCAGGATCCTCTCCTGAGTGCCACAAGTTCTCAAATATCCTCACCATTGGTCCTGCTATGATGTCAGCCAACTCTTTAAGCACTCTTGGGTGCATTCCATCCAGGCCAGCTGACTTGTGGATGTCCAGCCTCTTAAGCTCTTCCCTTACAAGATCTTGCCAATTATAGACATATGATTGCCCTTATCCTGGTAGTCCTGCATCCCATTAAGTAGGGTGATCCCCTTGAGCTGGTAGAAATCTGACGTAAAGTATTCATTGAGGAGATTAGTATTTTCCTGGGTGTCAGCTGTCAGCTGACCCATTTGATTCTGCAAGGGTCCAATGCTGCCTTTGTTTTTTTCTGACTTCCTATGTATTTGATGAAGGACTTTTTATTGTCCTTGATTCCCATAGCCAGTTTGAGTTCAGCCTTGGCTTTTCTGGTCTGCTCCCTATAGGTGCAGGCCAGTGCTGCATAATCCTCCTTAGTGGTAGTTCCCAACTTCCATCCCTTATAAGCTTCTCTTTTCAGATTCAGGAGGTCTATGAGTTCCCTACTGAGCCAAGTGGGTCTCCCAGCCCTTTAACTACCTTTCCTACAGGTTGGAATGGAATTCCCTCGTGCTTTTAGGATCATTAAGAAGAATTTTTTCACTATGAAAGTAGTAAAACATTGAAACAGGTTTCCCAGGGTGGTGGAAGCTCCATCCTTGGAGGTTTTCAAAACCCGGCTAGACAAAGCTTTGGCTGGAATGATATAGTTGGGGATGGTCCTGCCTGGAGCAGGGATTGGACTAGCTGATGTCCTAAGATCCCTTCCAACCCAAACTTTCTATACTTCTAGGATTCTAAGGAGGTAAACTTGTATCACTGTGTGGGTAGGTGAATCAGCTGGAGCAGAGAATCAATTCTCCTTATCCAACAGTTACTTTTGAATGGATCAAGGGTATATTCCACTAGCTTTTTCTTTTGATTTAGTACTCTGGTCAGGGTTTGTTTAAAACTTTGAGGGCCTGATTAACCCAAATATTTAAACTTTGGACTTATGTAACATTGGAGTTACAGTGGTATAAGAGTAGAATAATGCATTTGTGAGTCAAGCCCCAATTGCTCAACACAATTGCTTTTTCTTTTTTAAATATGTTTGGAGGGAAGGATGATTTAGAGAACTAACAATTCTATTCACAGTTGGTTGACGCAGTGATGAACACGATGTGGTCTGGCTTACTGTATGATCCACATCTTGTTCACTAACTAAATCTGAACAGTAACATTCTCAAGGAAAGAGGAACCCTGGGAGAACTCTTCATATCTTGTACAGGACTTTGCCAATAGTGAACCTTTACTTTATTATGAATACCTGCAGTAATCTTCTTGGAACAAAGAAATAATGACCTACTAGATAGATGTTAAGCAATAACATTACAACAGATGGATGAGTGGGACATAAGCCTGGCGTGCTGCCTAAGAAAAGGTGCTGGAATGGAGTTGGGGATGTGGGGGCTTCAACCTCAGCCTCCTGTTCTCCACCCCCACTCTGCTCTGCTCATCTTGCACCTTCCATGTAGCAGTTCTGTCTTCAGCTTCAGAAGTGGGAAGGGCAGAGCAGCAGCAATAGCGTTGGAGGTATATACCTAGTGACAACACATGGTGTAGGGACAGTGGCTGGCAGAAACAGAGTCCTGCAGGTGGAGGTGCCAGAGAAGGTTAACCCCCCCTCCACTCCTTTTTGTTTTATGCTGCTGTAAACTGTTTTTATAAGTCCCTGCTTGACACACATGGGCAGCAAAACAAAGGAAGTGACACCTCTGTCCACAGCAGTGAACCACTTGCCTTAGTCTAACCTGTGCTGATTGAACCAATAAGCAAGTGAACAGACATTCACTTTTGATTCCAGACATGCAGCCACATGCCTGCAGTGGCTCAGGCCAGAAGCAAGGGGTGCTAGAGCACACCTCCCTGTTCAGTTGGAGCAGACAGCTTGGGCCAAGGCTAGCCCACCCAATCTGCATTGAGGGCTTTGGAGAAGAGATGCAAAACATCCTGGGATCCTGGGGGACTGTGAGTTAACTTGAATCTGAATAGGATCTGGGATAGAAGTTTAATAGACCGAGTTAACCTAAATCAGTTAAATCTAATACTACATTCATCTAGATTTACCTTAAACTGGTTTTGGCCATTTTGAAAGTAGTTTATGTGTACTAAACTTCTGTTGTGTTATGTATTTGAACTAGTTTCTGATCACTTTTACCAGTTTATATGTAATTTCTGTCCCTAGCCTTTGTGCCAGCCCCTGCCCTTGCACCATGTGCCATCACCCATGGCACAAAACTGTACAGTTAGGTCTCTAATGTTAAGCAAGCGCAACATTCACAAGGGATTACTACGTCTCCTTCAGCTGCTCTGGTAGGGGAGGAGCAAAACCTTGCCACTAGCACTTTCTTTAGGAAGAGGAATCTTGCTGCAGCTCAGGAGTGAAGTAAGGATGTGTATTCAGAGAAGTTGCTGCGGCTTCCAGAAGAAACAAGGATTTTGCACTTAAGGGAATATGCATGAGCATTACAATTATTCAGTGATCTATTGTCTCCTCAAGTTTCAGGAGACCAAAGGAAGATATTCTTTAATTTGGTTTCCTCCTCTGTTTCTCTGCCCTAGGTAAAGAATGATGGGACATTTTCTTTGTTCTACTATAAAGGAACTCAACTTACAATTATTTTTTTCCCCTTTAAAAAGTAGAAAAACTGTAAGAGTGTTCTTCTACTGCATATTTTTATGTCATAGGATATAAAATGAAACTCAGGGGTTGCTATATGCTTTGATAGCCTGAGTGATTTATAAAAAAAGTTTTACAGAGGCACCACCATCTTTGCTTTGTTAAGAAGCCAAATCCCTCCAGGTAGTCTAACCAGATGCCAGTGCCTTGACAACGCCCTAGTTTGTATACTGCTTTAATAGATACTAATTACCCATTCAATGTCATTACACTGTTTATGTTTCTGGCGCCAGTTACAGAGCAAGTTTCAACAGTCCAGCAAATAGATCACTGTATAGTTTTCCATCAGTAGAAAAAGAGTTAAGAATTGTTCAGGACACTTTTTTTAAAGTCTTTTTGAGGAGTTTGCATATGTACTTAACTCCTAGAACTTAGGTTTATTTTAGATTTTTCTACCTTCTTTATTAGTTGTTTTTCATCTAAATGTGACCTACTTAGAAACAATACACTTTTGCAGTCCAATATAGTTCTGAAAAAAATAAGCAAACTTTTTCCAATTTTTGTTCCTTTCCCGAAATTTATCAGGATTTTCACAATCTCTTAGGGCACAGACAGATTTTACCTGATCTGGACACAGAAAGTGTTCTAATTAATATAGTCAAACATGCCAATTCAGTGCAACAGGCTGTGACTTATAACATATGCTTTCTTTTTGAAAAATGCTTTCTGAGGCACATCTCTTTGCCAGAAGAGACTAGATCCCTCTGCAGTAGAAGTCATCAAGGCCACAATGCAAAGAGAGAGAGGTTACTTACTGGTATCTCAGGAAAGTGGAAGGCTAAGACACCTGGAACTGGGTACACAGGTTGGAGTCAGTAAAAGAAATATTCAAGATAGGACCTCCTACAGGTCTTTGCTGTATCCACCTGCTTTATTCCCAAATTCCATATGAAACTGCAAAGAATGCTTTTTGGAGTAAAGTACTGGTCTCTGAACCATTATATACAGGAAGATTGGGGGGTGGGGGGAGTGAAGTTAATATTCAAACCCAACCCCACCAATACCCCACCATTTCAACATTTCACAAGACCCCAACAGTTCACAAAGCCATATGTTGCAGTAAACAAACACACACACAAGACCGCAGGTATTCACAGTGTCATGTGGGCAGAAAAGGGGTGCAGGGGAAGCAGCCCCTGTGAGGGGTCCCCATGGAAACTGTTCCAAGCCTGGACAGTTAGGGAATGCTGGGAAATGTAGTCTTAAAACATGGAAAACTAACAGCTGTTGGATTTGGCACCCCATGCCCCTCTGTCCCCCTGCCCCCCACTATACTATTACTACACTGTTAATTTTGTAATACACATTTATGGCACACTTCTGCTTTGGCAACACAACACCACCCACCTACCCACCAGTCCACCTCACCACCACCACCAACACAACCACCACCAGTGGCCTCAATTGCCAATCACTTGAGGCAGCACGCACTTCTCTCACCCCCGTATATTTCTGATACGATATATACAGTTTAAAAATATCATATATATATTTACATTACTTCCTAACATGGGGGAGGGGACAGGAAGGGATGATGCACGTGGCTTGGCATTGGGGTCACCTACTGGAGACTGGACAGAGCTAAGTGGGGTGCAAGTGGCAGAGTTTTGGGGTATCTACAGCTTGGGGTGGGGCTTAGCATGAGGCTCCCAGTGTGGGGTGGGGACTGTGGAGGCAGGTTTACTGGTGAACAGGTGCTTCCTGCTATAATTTATTAGGAAAGACATAACCAGGGTAGATTGGTATTTGGCTTCCTCTGCTGGAATTTGTAAGGAATTGCACACAGGACTTAATTCAAAAGCAGTGCATGTAAACACAAACTCAATGCGACAAAATAAACCAGTTTAAAATGTTTAATGTTCATTAAGTTAATGAGGATTAAATACTGTGGCATGTACAAGCATTCCTAGAAGCCAATGTTCGTCTTTTAGAAGAAATTGACTCCGTATCTCCTCTGGATCTTGCTGATCCAGAGGAGATCTATATGTCACAGGTATATATATTTCAGGTCCCTGAAAGTATTCCTCCATTCCTTGGCCAATGTTGAGGTCAAAAATTTCTTTCTCAGTCCTTGCTGTCATTTTCTGTTACTTCCATCTGTTCTGTGTGGTCTTCTCTCTGTATGCTAAGGTTTCTTAGAATTTCTTGTTGGTACCCTCATTTCTTTGCATCAGTTGATACACAGCTTAATGTGGAATTGTGTAATGGTATTTGAAATACATGTCCAAATCTGTCTTTAGCTTGCTTCTGAGTGTGGTGGAGATTAGTTGCTTGCTGGCTGTTTCTCTCATCTCTTCAGTGGTTATTACCAGAGTCTTTGCTATCCTTTCTAATGCCTTGGTCTCCATTTTTAGTAGCCATAATTTAGCATTGAAATACTATTTGCATCAGTCATTCTTAGTTTTGTTCCAATGCTGTGTAGCTTTGATTTCTATGCTGGTGATTTTAGTGAATTATGTGAAAGTCTTTCTTTTCTTTTTTTGATGTCCCTTCCTCCTTAAGGTTCTGTGGCCTAATATAATACTTCCCAAGTAGGTGAATTGTGGTACTTCCATAATGTTTTTGCTTTTGAAGATGATCTTACTGCTTGACATTTACTTTCAAAGGGGGATACTTTTTTTTACATAACTGATTTTGAGCTATGGTTGACCTGTGATTTTTTTGAAAGCTTGTCTGTCCATATTTAACACACAATGGGCATATCTACAAGTGCAATTAATGCACCTGCATTAACTGCACAATAAATTAAAGTGCATAAAACTGCCTACACATGTGCCCAGGCTGGGAGCAAAATGACCCCTACAGGAGCAACCTAGTCCAAGGCTATTCCTACTCTGCTCTGCTCCCCTGCATCTGAAGCAAGAGCTTCAGACACACCCAGGCTGGCACAGGAGTTCAGGCCTGGGCTATGGTGGGTGGGGGGGAGCTGTATTCAGCTCTGGGGGCAGCTCCAAGCCACATGGAGTTTGGGGTTAGCTCCAAGCTCTGGGGAGTGGGGAGGAGCTGTTCTGTCAGCTCCCAGCTGCCTGAGGGCATGCCCCAGCTGTGTGGAGCTTGGCATTAGCCCCAAGCTCCAGGGAGTAGCAGTAAGCTGTCACAGCAGCTCCCAGCTCTCTGAGGACAGCTCTGAGCCGTGCGGAGTTTGGGGTTAGCCTTGAGCTCTGATGTGAAGGAGATGGGGAGGCAGGAAGTTCTGTTTCAACATCTCCCAGCCATGCAGAGCTTAGCCCTGATCTGGGAGCTGCCATGACAGCTCCACCCCAGCCCCTGGGAACTTGAGGCTAACCCCAAGCTCCCTGAAGTTTGGATCTGCCCCTGGAACCAGGGACTGCTTTCCCTGCCCCCTCCAATTTGGGGCTTAACCAGATAGCAGTTGTGGACCCCTGCTGCCTGAGAACAATTTGTTCCCAGTTAGTGTCTACACATGTGCTTCAGTGCATTAGTTTAAAATGCTGTTTTCTAGTACCTGCATTTATTGATACTAGCAAACAGATGTGCCCAGTCTACAGCAAATGTAGCTACTCTAGCATTTGTCATCTATCTTTTCTCTCATTATTCTACAAGTAATCCTTGGAGGGATAAAGTACTGGTCAGTGGGTGCATCTATGCAAGCTATTAATGTGATAATCTGCAGTAGTAAAATACTATAGTGATACTGCACAGTAGTACAATACTGCACAGTAAGCCTTCCCTGGGAGTGCTTCTATGCATGCACCCTGTTGGGAGCAAATCTGCTTCCAGGGGAGCATCCTAGTACAGGCTCTGCCCATCTGCAGCAGCCAGAGGGACCCCCAGGCTCCCCTTAGGTGTGAGGGCAAGGGCTGGAAGGGGGCACAGGGCTGGTCCTGATGTGCCAGGAGAGCTCTTTTGGCTGCAGCAGCAGCTGTTTCCTGGCCCTGTGCACATTGGGATGGGTCCTGATATGCATAGGGCCAGGATACAGCTGTTGTCACAGCCAACAGAGCTCTGCTGGCCCTATGCATATCAGGACACAGAGCTGCCAGCGAGCCCCATTAGCCAGGTGGAGCTTCTCTTCCCAGCTGGGAGCTCACTAGGAGCTATCCCACTTCTGGGGCAGCTGTTGTTGAACCTCCTGCTGGGTAGGGAAGCCCCACTCAGCCAGAGGCTCATTGGCAGCTGCTTCAGGAGCGGGACAGGCCCTGGCTAGCCTCTGCTGGTTAAGAAATCTCTGCCTGGCAGTGGGCTCACTGGCAATTGCCCCAGAAGCAGGACACCTGTTTTTGGCGAAGCTTTGGCTGAGCAGGAAAGCAAAGAGCTCCCCAGTCCTGGCACAGATCAGCTGCCAGCTCTTGTGGGGAGCCAGGAGCTGAGCAGTGCCAGGACCAGGGACAGAGAACTCTCCCATCCCCTGTGACACCCTGCTGATGTGGCTGACCTGGAGCAAATTTGCTTCCAATCAGTATGTATGTGAGTGCTGTACCTGTATTTACAGTTACTAGCTAACTATGCAGTAAACTATCTTACTGCAGACTAATTTACTGCCACACACACTTAGACAGTGACATTTTACTATGCAGTAGATTAGTTTCCTGCACAGTAAAGTGTCTCATGTAGATATGCCCAGTCTGAGCTTGGGTATCAGAAGCTTACCCATCCACTTAAAAATGAAAACTCAAACTCTACACAACAAAGCAGTAATTTAGTACTTTTTTTTGATGGTTGAACATCTAGCACAACCTCTCTCAATTCAAGCCCTGTCCTCTGCTTCCTTCCCTCTCAGAGTTAGAAGAGATTTATTGAGGTAGTAATTTTCCTATTATCCTGTAGGATGTTTTTTGGCATTCACTTTGTAAAGGAATTGTTTATTTCTGAGTGCTGTTTGGTCCAAATAATTTTTTTCTATGCAACTCAAAAAATAATTGTAGTTTATGAACAGTTGAGGTAGAGCTATTTAATGCTAATTACCACTACCCATGCCTAGAGTATGTCTTTAATGCAGATTTAATTTGTAAGCAGGACCTGGATTAACCTAGCCCAGACTTTAGTAGCCATTCTACAAAGCCATACCAAATTACTGTGCCTTTCCTCAGTTGAACTGCTCTATGATTCTTTCCCAGTGAACTGTTGGGTGAACATATATTTCCTTTGAGAATTATGGAGAAGATCATGCCAGTACTTTAGTGCTTTAGCCTAGAGCCTCATTGTAAAATGGACAAGTTGCCAGCCCAAGTGAAAGTGCTGTCCAGGCTTTAATCTGTATTCCTAGCCAGGTCAGCTAACCTGAATTTAAAGCATGTCTGAACTTTGAAGAGATGGTTTTGTGTGTGGACTGAAGAGGTTATAGGGCAACAGCCAAGGAACTTTGAGTGAACTTTGCAATAAAGATCTTAACCAGTCTAAAAACTCAGGAACTTGAGCTATTCACCAGATGTTTATTTGTGAACCCAAATCTATTTATATACTAATGAGACTTTAATGAAAGAGATCTTCAAATATGCCAAATTATAGGTAGTTTTTCTGGTAGCATATGAAAATGGATGTGTCTAAAATTTTATGAGAATGTTTTAGAAGCTTGTTTTGAAATATTGTTCTAAAAAGGCGACAGAGCCTCTAACTTCAAAAAATGCCTGTGTATTCATTGATCTTGTACAAAAGAAAACCCATGCAAGCACAGAATGAGCATCCATTGCACTTTATGGTTGTATAGCAATTAAGTATTTTGGTTAAAAATTCTTCCTTTCATGCAGTTTCTTCAGAAGGATTAATCACAATTTATCCCCCAGGGTATATTCTTTTTATGTTTTAAAAGATATAAAAATTATTTAATTAACTTTATCATACTCTTTAAATTTTTTTAGATGTTGGCACATATCCATTAGAATATTATCTTCTGCATTAATCAAGTGCAGAAGAAAGCCAACTCTTATTTAAGCAAATAAAATTAAAATCCATTTTCTGCATTTAGTGAGAAATATAATATTAATTGGATACTTAGAAGTATTCTCAGTGCTATAACCATTTTTTCTTGTTTCAGGTACAGTCATTTCTAAGGAATCCTGTGTTCCTTGATTATAGGTTAGGAAAGAAATAATTAACTTTCAGTCAGGATTTCATTTAGTCCTGTTAATAGTACATTCTAATTTTTTCATTTAAAACAGTTGCATAGATTCTTTGGACCAAAAACAGGGCAAGGTCTTTATGGTAGCAAAAGCCATAAGTCCTAGGAATTAACTATTTATGGATAAACGGTAGTTTTAAATTAGTTATGCTAGATCATACAAAGATCATAGCATATAAAAATTGCTAATATTGGATTATGTTTGGAGAGAACTTTTTTGCACATAAAAATCTCTTCAGAAAACAAACAAACAAAAAACCCCAACATTGTTGTCTTCTCTTTTCTAATATTATTTTAATATTATTAACTCTAGATGCTATAAGGCTTATGGCCCTTATGTGATGACATCTTCCTCTTCTGCTTTATAGGGGAAAAGAAGTCATAGGTTACCCCTTTTTAGCCCCTCCCAGTTGAAAATATCTCTCCTGCCATGACTTTGATGTTCAGTAATAATTTTTATTATTCCTGAGAGGAGATCCCATAAGCAGAAGAACTATGCTCTCAAGCACAGCACGCCAACATGCAGCTTTTTAGAACTATGGGGCTCTACCATCCCCTGCACCCCTCCCTTACGCCACCTGAACCCTGAGAATCCCTTCAGGGTAAAACTTTGAGTTCAAGAAAAATTTAAATAAAAATAAACAGTTCCTGTCCTTTTCTGCAGCTTCAACTTTTCAATCCCTTATTCTCTATTTTAATATTGCTTTGCCTTGTTGTACTTCTTTCTTCTCCACCAGGAGACTGTTGACTACACAGCCTTCAGTTCCTCCCTGTCTCGAGACTTTTCAGGTCTGCCATACTCTTCCGCATGCTGCTTTCTCCCTTGGGCTCCCAGCTGGGTATCTTTGGGCTTACTGTGCCTCTCCTTGTCTGGCTCTGTCTCTTTTCGCCAGCTGGACTTCTCTGAGCCTGCCTTACCCCTCCTCTTCCAGCTCTCCTCCTCCATCTCCCAGCTTCAGATTTTTGGGTGTGTCTCACCCCTTGGCATCCCTCTGTCTCTCACCAGCTCTGAGCTGGGGCTTTCCAAGGATGCCTCGCCCCTTGGCATGTTGCTCCCTCTTGCTGCCTCCGAGCTGGGGCTCTCTGAGCATGCCCTGCCTCTCAGCATCCATCTTTCTCTTCCTGGCTCCAAGCTGGGGATCCCCAGGCATGTCCCACCCCTCAGCATCCTGCTTTCTCTCCCCAGCTCTGAGTTGGGGATTCCTGGGTGTGCCCTGCCCCTCAGCATCTGGCTCTGTCTGCCTGGCTTACAGGAAAGAAAGCTCCTCTCCATGTTGTACACCTCTCCTTTGCTGGAGCCGGAAGTCTCCCCTCCCATGCTGCATGGCTCCATTTGGAGCCAGCACACACCAAAGATGTGAGGCTGCCAGCCGTTCTTTTCTTCCTCCAAGGTAAGTATGAGAAGAGAGGGTTTGGTTCAGGGGTTGGTTCCCTGGGGAGTCTCCTGATCCAATACTTTTCCTTAGTTCATATCTTTTTTCCTGACTTTTGTGACAGTAATAAACCATTTCTGAAGGCTTAAAAAATGGGTATATTTGCACCTGCATGGTTTCAGTCTAATTAACTATGAAACTGCAGTTACATAAACTACAGAAACTATAGTTATGCCTGAAATGGATCCCTTAAGTGTGCAGATATGCTGAAGATACCTTCAGAAGATTTGAACTGTAGAAAAGAAATCTTATTTTCAATGATAGCTATTGCATCTGTATACAAGCAACCCCTGCTTAACGCTGTTTCGCTTAGTGCTATTTTGCTATAACACTCATTTTAAATTAATACCTGATTTCACTTGGCGCTCAGTGAGTTTTGTTATAATGCTCGCAGTCACCATCTTGGGTTATTAAAAACACTTGCAGTCACCATCTTGGTGGTCAAACACTTTTCGTTTTGTCTAATGCTTGGTTTGTTTAACGCTTGGTTTTTCAGGAACCAATTAAGAGTGCTAAGTGGGGGTTGCCTGTACTCTTGTCCAGACTGACTTCTCTATTTACCATGTGAACTCCACTATGGTATAAATGTGCATCCTCACCTACATCCTGTTTCACTTTATGCATTAAATGATAAATGCTTCTCTATCCAGCTATGTAACTGTCAGTTTTAGCTGTTAGCCATAGTCTGCAGTTCCAGCCCACATGCAGTGTTGGTTGCACAAGTGCCCATGTGGCTACTGAGCAGGTGTGGTAGTTTCTGCTTTAGCAGGGCAGATGCATGGCTCTTATGCTCAAGTCCTGAAGTGCTGACTTGGTGAAAAACAGGCCTCTTCCCCAACTTCCATTTTGAAGCTGGACCTCAAGATAGACAAGAGAAGGAGATACGTGGAACCAGTGGGAAGCAAATAAGTTAGAGGGTCTGACTTGGTGAGATGGTTGACCATCTAGTAGGAAGCAGGTCATAGAATCATAGAAGTAGGGTTGGAAGGGATCTAGTAGATCTTCAAGTCTGACCCCCTGCCTGGGCAGGAGGGAAACTGAGCTCAAGTGACCCCAGCCAGGTAGGCATTGAGCTGCTTCTTAAAGACCCCCATCGTAGGAGCCAGCACCGCTTCCCTTGGATGTTGGTTCCAGATCCTAGCCGCCCTAACTGTGAAGTAGTTCCTATGGATATCTAATATATACCTACTCTCCAACAACTTCTGGTCATTATTCCTTGTTATCCCGGGGGGCGCTAGGGGAAACAAGGTCTCCCCCAAACCCTTCTGGTCCCCCCTAGTGAGTTTATAGATGGTCACAAGGTCCCCTGTCAGCCTTATCTTGTGAAGGCTGAACAGGTTCTGGTCCCGTAGCCTCTCATTGTAGGGTCTGCCCTGCTGCCCCTGATCATGTGGGTGGCCCTCCTCTGGACCCTCTCAATGTTGTCCATGGGTATCCTGGGTGTTAGTCTGGAACTTTGTTAACAATGGGACAGAAATTGCCTCATTGCTTTCCATCCATGGCCTGATTCAGCTACAGGGCCTGATCCAGCTACAGGGGGAAGGCAGTATGGCCCAGCTGCATCCAACCACTGGGGAGAGAGGGTATGACCCAGCCCCATCCAACTGTAGGAGGCAGGAGGTAAAGGGGACATGCTCCAGCCCCATCCAGCTGCAGGGTGGGGGGCATGGCCCAAACTCAACCTCATGTGCAGAGCTTGGGGCTTGGGAATTTGGTTGGGGGGAGATTGGCCTTATTAATAACCACCATTCCACTGCCACCAAATCAGGGTTCAACCTATGGGGAACCCTGTGGGCCACATACCATGGCCCTGCAGGCTGCATTTGGCCCACAAGCCAGAGGTTGAGTACCCCTGGACTAGTCTACTGATGTCATTGCCAGTTTCTTTCAAAATTTTAATAAAAGACTCCCCTGAGATTTGTGAAGGCTACATGCACATAATTTGTTGTTTAACATATTCAGATGCTATGTAATGCAATCAGGAATAGCATACAGGATTAGCTTGCTCTAAAACCAGACTGCTTTTCTCCTAAAATATTATTTTTGCAGATCCATGTCTGAAGATGAAGAAGTAAGTATCTCTCAAGTATTTTGGCAGGAATACACGTAAGTCTAATGGGTCAGTAGGATGCAGAATCTCGTATCACCATTTCTAGCAATTGGGTCTACTGTATTTTTATTTCAATGCTTTGGATAAACGCCCTCTAAAATGATTATATTAATTTTTTTGGTCAGAATTGGGCACCACTGGTTAACAAAGTCCTTGAAGATTTCTAGAAGAAAATTAAGGCTTGATATATATATATATAGGATATATATAATTTTACTTAAGATTCACTGGTGAGATAATAATCTGATTGTAGTTTAACAGGTACAATTTTCTTCAATAAAAAGCTACTGTTTCCTCCACCATCTGCAAATAAGTAGTTAAACCTGTTGTTAAAAAGCAATATTCATGAATCTTCAGGATCACTATTAGAAGTACATTTCTCACAGAGCAACCAGTCCCTCTCTGACCTCACTGTCAGCTCAAGGAACCTCATGACTGATTAAGGAAAATCCACCTAACACCTTTAAAAGGTGAATTTGAGAACAGAAATTAATAAACTGACTGGACACTAATAACCAAGAACTTCACACTGATACTGGTTTTATGGTACATTATAATCTACCTGATTCTTGTATTCTTCCCAGGAATGAAAGGTGAGAATGACCTTTTCCCCTTTTGGATAGGCCTTAATCCAAGAGAGATAATTAGAAGTGGCTTTACAGGTGGCAACGGCACCTCCAAAGCTGTGTCCTTCTACCATGTCAGTGCATGGAGCATCATGCCTTTAGGCATTGAAGGAGGCATAGTCTATAATGCAAGGATTTACTTTCTGATAGCACAACACTGTTTGGTGAACAGGCTGACATTAATGATAGGGACTTGTTATGACATAAAAGCCATCATATGCTTCCTGATAATTTATTCATGAGTCCCATACCAAAGCTCAGCTGACCTCAGCCCCAGTTCAGAAAAAGGATGTCATTGCATCAGGATCTCAGCTTTCTTCTTCCTTTACAATGCATCCCATTCCTAAGGAACATTAGTACGTTTGACATCATTGTTTCTTAAAGAGCCATAGAAAAGATCCACCAGAAAAGACAAAAAGAGGCTTTTACTCCCGTTATATTTTCTTTCCAAAGATGGGAATTATATCTAGGTGCTTTCCAGTACTTGAAGGGACTCAATAAATACACAGCATGACAAATTTGTTATGTTAATGCCCTTGCTTCCACCATTCCATCTCCACAAGTATAAGATTTGCTTGTGGGTCTTAACTTGTAGGGATGCACACTTCTGCATAGCTATTTATCCAGCCCACAGGATATAGCTACATTAAGCCCAACTGTTACAAATATGGGGATTCTCCATATCACAGTATTTATAAAATACTTGGCAACTGTGGCCACACATTTAAGAAGAAAAGAAATCCATGCCTACCCACACCTGGATGACTTGTGCGATTACAGGCAAGTCTCAGAAGAGATTCCGACAGCTTTGGATTACAATTTGTCTGACTTTCTTGAAACATAGGTTATTGATGAGCTGCATTTATAATGGTATAGCATTTAAAATAAAATATTAACTAATGTTTTCTTTTTTAAAAATTACCCTACGTGATTTAGGAATCTAAAACCCATTTTAAAAAGCTACCAGAATACTTAGGAGTTCAGATCCCATTACCTTTCATTTAAGTTTGGCTACTGCATGAGCAACCCAATTTTCACAATTGGACTTTGTTCTTAAATTTTCAAAGGTTTTTTTTCAAATATTATACTAATGGCCAGTTTCTATTTCACCTACTAAGCCCATAAGTGGTCTTAGGTCCCTAAGTGTGATTCTATTTTATCCTGCTTAAGCCTCTAAAGGTCTTTCTATACAAAAGGTTGCTGGTCCTCTTCCCCTTCTTCACGTTTTTTTGTGACTCAGTGGGTGAGTTTACACATTCATTGATGCATTTTTTCTAATGTGCATTAAATTTAGTACCTTTGGTAGCCTACATAAGCACAGAGGCTGCTCCAATCCACTGGAATTCCAGAGTGTCAGAACAGACTTGACTAATCGAGTCTGCTGGAGCGTGGTTATTGCCATGATTCTCCTCATTGCCATGCATCTCCTCACTTAAAAATGGCAGTGGGTGTGCTTGAACTAAAGCTCCTCAAATGAGCTTTAATTCTTGCTCCCCTGCAACCATTTTTAAGGGTGGGGATGCAGATATACAAGATGCAGGAGGCTGCTGGAGCATGATACAGGAGATGTGGTAGTGCTTTAGAGTGGTTCTCAGAGATGCCACTCTAATTAAAGCACCACCACCCCCATCCTCGGAGCACGTGTAAAAGTGCCCTACAGTGTGAGGTACTAAATTAATAAGCGTTAAGCTGCCCTACTTAATGCACAGTGGTGCAAGCACTGCTTTGTAGGTGATGCTTAATGCGCAGTATCCTATATTACTGCACATTAGCATAATAGTACGGTTCATACACACTGCTTTAAGACTCAGTAAAATAGGCTACTGTGTATTAAAGGCCTGTGTAGATGCATCTGGTCTTAAGGATGATATGATAGTACGTCTCAAATGTAGATACATTCATGGATTTTCAGGTACTTGAACACATTGGACTAGAATTACATTTAGGTGCTTAAGTTCAGTTGGACACCTAAAAGGTGAAACAGGATCTGGCCTCAAGGGTCTAAGTCAGTTTGAAAGATGTAATTTAAGCACCCTTTAAAAAGTTACATACTTGTCTTATTTGTTATATGAAGGTAGTAGCTGTGCCCTTTGGTTTTATTTCCTTCTTCTAGTTCTGGCATGGTGAGATTAATTTGAAAATAGAGGCTGCAGCTGTAAACTATTGCAAGACTTCTTTTACACAGTTACCCATTATTATCTTGGCCTGTTGCCATTCCAAAAAACAAGAAGAAAACTAAGGAGGGATTGAGGTCAACTTTGTAGCCTGTGAGCCATTCCTGAAACTAACTTATTTCCTAAAGCAAATACAATATTTTAATATTTTCCTCCACAGTTTTTTTCATAATATTTTTCACTGATGTAGGGGGCAGCTAGACCCAAAGCAAACAATCTGTTAAAAAGTATTGTCTTTCACTGAACCTATTTGGCATTTGACACTGCTCAGGTATTCTGTATATAGCTGTGGAATCTATAGGGTGAGGAAGGTAAACTGTTTAAAAAGTAATGGGTAGTAGGTAGCAAATAGTGTTTAGAATCCGTTTTCTCAAAGAGATTAATTTTCTTTTTGTGTCTATGTGTTATGAGACAGGGTTATTTATTATTTTATCTTGGGAAATTATTGATGGCTAGAACATGCTATTTAGAGGCTTGCTTTTGGGACTGGCTTGTAGGTAAAGTAGTCTAATTTTATTGCATTAGAACAAAGGTCCGGAGGAATGGCAAGAGTTAATTGATTTCTAAAAGATTATTTGTGACAAAGTTTCCTTCAAGCCCACTGTGTCTGACACAGGCAAGCAGAGACACAGGCTAGGAAATTGAAGATATGTTCCACATTGTTTCATAACAGAGATAATGGACTCTGCAGCATTGGCACCAGGTCACAGTGCTCAAGTGCACAGCCCTTGGGGTTACTGGTTTTGGTGGCAGACCAAATTAGGAGGCCTGGGAAATAACTAAATAAGGATGTGTGCATGTGATGCGTGCATGTGACAGGAATATGCTGACAGGACAGAACATGGACAGTATGACAACCATAGGCAGACCAATCAACTATGCCTGGAGATGAAGAGTAGTCAGAGGGGGAGAAAGAATACAAAAGGAGGATTTCAGAGCAGCAAAGGGTCCCCAAGAGGCAAACCTGAGGCCACTATGGATAGACGGTATACTACTAGAGTCAATCTCATCCACCCCACTGTGGGGGAGTGGGCCTTGGCCTTTGACTTCCAGGCTCCTGACATCTGATGTTCAAGAAAGAACCTCATGGTAAATCTTGTGTACTGGCCACACATACCTTGACCCTGTGACAGCTCTAGGACTGGTAGATATAGAATTGTTTGCATTATTCTTATTTACTATCACTGCGTAACAATAAAATTTGCCTATTATTGAATGGAGAGCTCATGGTCAGTTTGAGGGGTTTGGGTCCATCCAGAACAAAGTATCTGGGACATCACCCTCCTGCTAACAGTTACTTGGGTTAATTAAAAAGCACTGACTTTTTTCAGATGTCTACTGAAAACAGTAAAAACTAGGGTTTCTTCATAAGATGAAAGTCAGGCATAGAACACAGCACCACAATATTTACATTTAATACCAACTATAAGTACTGAACAATCAACATTTCTATAAACAAATGGGAATACAGTAAATGCATGTTTATTTGATTATGCAATTTATATAATGTATCCAGCATAGAGAGTGTATTTCAAATATTTTCCAGTTCTTTAAAATAAGCATTCTCTCTCCAAAGGTATAATACTAATTTATGTAATAGCCTATTTGGAAAAATACTATATGTGCTCAACTGAGCACTGCTGTCCTTGACTTGGGGTAAGTAAGGTATCATTGTTTTAAATTATGTAATTTCTAAGTATGTTCTAGCTAAATTTTAAGTATGTTTTAGCTAATTATGTTTCACCTACCTAGGACTCTGGCTGGCAGCCCTACCCCAACCAATGATCCACCTGGCTACTGTTAGGATCTCCTGATTGGCTGCTGAGGGGTGCAGCCTCTCCATTTAGTTCCATCTAAAGCAGTAGGCTGCAGGTCGGGTTACTCTGAAGATTTGCTCTGCTAAATTTCCATAGATATGGTATACTTGATCCTGCTTAGGTTTGCTCCTAGATTTGGTTTTTTGGAGATTTACCCTGGATCTGGTAACTTGGTCTCTGATTCTTGTTTCACCCTAACTTCAGCACTGGTTTCCTGATTTCAGCTCTGACTCATGGCTCATCCTGACTTCAGTACAGGCTTCTGACTCTTGGCTGGTGACTTGGTCTCTGACCCTGGACTTCCCTCTGTCCCTGTATTTGGTTACTTGGCCTCCGGTTCCTGACCTAACTCAGCCTGTGGCCCACAACCCAGTCCTTACACATATACTGGATTTTATTGAAGGAAGTTTGTAGCTACAAAGACAGGAAATGAAGATAAAGTTTCATTTAAAACTCTGATCTTCTCTCTGGGAGCAGCATTACATGCTGCTGTTTATACTAACTTTTATTTTTGCCACTCTGAAATTATGGATGTGCATTGTTTTGACTCTTTCCTGATTTGGAGCATTTTCTACTGAAGACAGTTCTGTTGAGTTATAGAATCATAGACAATTAGGCTTAGAAAGGGCCTCAGAAGGTAATCTAATCCAACCCCCTGCTCAAGGACCATCCCCAACTAGATCATCCTAGTTAAGGCTTTATCTAGCTGGGTTTTAAAACATCCCAGGATGGAAATTCTACAACCTCGCTGGGTAGACTGTTCCAGTGCTTTACTACCTTCTTAATGAGAGAGTTTTTCCTAATATCTAACTAAACTTTCCTTGCTGCAACTTGAGACCACTGATACTTGTTCTGTTATCTGTTACCTATGTGGAAGTAAGTTTAACTAGGCCTCTTACTTGACTAAGAGGAGAGACAAGGAGAGAGAAAGAGAAGCGAAAAAGATGCTGATGCTGTATGTTTCAAAATGTTCTAAGATAAGAAAAAACCTTCATGCCTTGTTTTGTCTATGTGCAGATGTTAACCTTCTCCTTCTGCCAAACTAGAAGCTGATAACTGTTCCCAAAACATAGTGTTTTTTTTTAAAATAAGTAAACTACTTACGTGTGACAAACAAATAATCAACACCTTTCTGTTTCTCTCAAGGTTGCTTTGTCTGAACCCTGCATCTTTTCTCACTGTCTAAAGTATAAATATGCTTATAAACTTGTAGAGGTCAGAGTTCCTTTAAAACTCTCCCTGTGATCACTTGTATAGCTTTACATATACCTAGATGGCTCTGCCAATTCTAATACAACCACAACATGAAGTTTGATTTCTTCCACAATTTGGTGCCGTGACTCAAATAGAGACGCTGGGAGTGATCAGTTGAGATACAGACCGTCTCCTCACTGATGCCCCAGCTAGCCAGACCAAGGTAAGAGAGCTTTTGAAATCTCTATTGGGGCTTTTCAGTGAGAGACTATCTGTATGTCTTCCTGTTTGCTGCTTGAGGCTTACCCTATCCAACCCTTTTGCTGTCAGAATTGTCAGATCCACTATGTAAGTAGTAATTGTGAATTAAGGTTAAAGAAAAGAGCAAGAAACTGTGTTGCTGTTGTCAGTGAATGTATTTCCCTGTGTGAATTAAGTTCTGCAAAGAACTATGAGGTCTTTCTAAAGCTGGGAGTGGAAACTTTGTGCAGCCGCCCCGAGGACACCAGACTGTGTGCTCTTCGAAAGCAAGGGTACAAGGTGGAATCTCTTAGACTGAAGGAAATCAGGGTTGTGTGACAAATTTTCCCTACCCCCACTCTCATGAATGAGCCGTGTCTAACAGGGAGCAACTGCATTGTGTGCCAGTGCTGTGGCTATAAGCCACAGCATTTCTGTGCTGCTAGCAAATTTCACGACCTGACTGGACACCCTCAATAAGCCTCTCCTGTGTGAAAGACCTGTGTGAATTGAGGTTAAGGATATGAGAAGCGGCAGGTCTAAAGACGTACCGGCTCTGCCAGAAGGGATTCCAGCATTGTACATGTACACACAGTATGACCATAAGAGTTGTAAGTTTCTAGACAAATGGAATTCATATACCAGAGATGATGCTAGCTTGTAGTTTCCCCTGGAGGAAACATTTAATTTAAGTAAAATCCTTCTTCTCCACAGAGCCCTTGAGTCCAGGCAGTAAAACACCACAGACTCAGTGGGATACATTTTTGATTGGTATGCAGAAGCTTCCAAAGACATCAAGAATCACAAGTTTGCAGCCTTAAGGACTCCTAAGAAAAACTAAAATCTCAGATAACAGAATTAAAATAAAAGTGCACCAAAAGGAGGTCCCCCATCAACAACATTATCAGCACCAGCACAGCTTTATCCACAATTGACTGAGAATGAATCTGCAGAAGACATAATTGATTTTTTTAGTGTGCCACCCCCATACCAACCCCAGGAGATCTCCTAAACCCTGTTAAGCAATTCCCCAATATCAGGGAAGAACCCCAGAAGTTTAGAGAGAAATTGAAAACTGTAATCAATTGTTATAAGCCAACATGGGCAGATTTAAACCAATTAGTGAGAAGTGTTCTTCCCTCTGAGGTCCATAACCACCTCATTGCACAGGCTAATTGGCCTCCTCAAGACCCTGGAATGGGAGGTTGCTTAGTAGATATCCAAAAACAACTTCTTGAGGCTGTGCTTAAAATCTGCCCCAGGAAAACTGAGTGGGCCCAAATAAATAACTGTAAGTAAAACAAAGGGGAATCTCCAACAGACTACATGGATAGCTTGAAACTTATAATTAAAAGACATTCTAGCATTAAAGATGCAGCTGAAACTGCCCCAGAAGCAGTTGCTGCTTTTGTTCAAGGACTTGTTTCTAAAGTCCAGGAACAGCAGTGTATAATTTCTGTAGGGTGGCAAACTGAGATGATTACAAAATTAGTCACCATTGCTAATCATTGTACAGCCTGCCAAGAAAAGAAAAAGAAATCTGCAGAAACTAGGCTAATGTCTTTACAAATACAAACTTTTAGCAGAGGTAGAAGCTGAGGTTTCTGTTGAGGACAATTCAGAGGCAAGGGACATGGTCATGGGATGGGACGAGGAAATTTTCAGTCCCAAAATAATGGCAGTTGTTATTATTGTGGCCAACCAGGACACTGGAAGGCTCAATGTCCTCACCGGTCTGGTCAGCTGGGGATGACATTTAAGCAGCCACCACCTCCTCTCACTCAATTTTCTGTCCCAAATCAAGAAGCTTCCTTTTAGGACAGCCTGAGGAATGATAACATCATCACAGCCCCGCTTCTCTCATTTAATCATGAGGATTCCTTTGTTTCCTGTTTAATAAGTGGTACTCCTACAAAATGTTTAGTAGACACTGGCGCAAGTCGCTCTACTGTCCAAGCTGAAGAATTTTCTACGGTCCCCCACTCCTCTGCTGTTGTAAACTCTGTAGAAATTTCTAATCAGATAGTTCCTTATCTTGTTTCCCAACTCTTACACGTTTCTCTCGGTCCTGTTTCTGATCAACATGCTTTTCTCCTCAGTCCTTGTTCTCCTGTTAATTTGTTAGGCAGAGATTTGCTTTGTAACTTGGCTGTACTATTTATTGTTTTCCTAATGGTGTTTATTTGTATTTTCCCTGTGTTAATGAAATGGCTGTACTTGCTACCCTAGCTAGCTTACCTCCTAAGTACCCTAATCTTTCTGTGTTACAAGAGGAAATCATAAAGGCTGTCCCTCTGTTTCTCTGGTCCTAACATGCTAATGAAGTAGGGCAAATTCATACTGCCCAGATTGTAAAAATTAAATTAAACCCAGCTGAGCCATTACCTAAAGTTGCTCAATACTCTCTATGCCCAGAAGCTGAAGAAGGAATGTTATAACAGCTCTTTTGAAGCAAGATATCATTGTCCTGACTAAAAGCCCTTATTATACACCCATTTTTCCTGTAAAGAAACCTGAAAAGAATACCTATCATTTTGTACAAGACCTCTGTACAGTAAATTCTTCAGTATTACCTACTTTTCCTGTTGTACCAAATCCAGCCACTATCTTGTCCTGTATTCTTCCTAATGCCTGTTATTTTACTGGTGTTGACTTGTGTTCTGCATTTTTCTCTATCCCTATACACCCTGATAGCCGGTTTCTCTTTGCATTTACCTATCAGAGACTTCAGTATACCTGAACTTGATTGCCCTGAGGCTATACTAAATCCGCTTCTCTTTTTCCTCAAATTTTGAAAAAGGATTTAGATGACATAATATTTAAAGAAAATTCTGTGCTTGTGTAGTACGTTGATGATCTGCTCTTAGCATTTACCTCCCTTAAAGCCTGTAAAGCTGATTTTTTAACTCTTCTCACCTGTCTTGCCCTAAAAGGCCATAAGGCATCTAAAGAAAAGCTACAACTTTGTCTCCCTTGCATTCACAATTTGGGTCATGATATTTCCGCTGGAGAATGACTGCTTTCTTCTTCCAGGGTAGAAGCTATTCTTTAAATCCCTAGACCAGCTACTGTGTCCCAAATGCATACTTTCCTAGGCATGGCTGGCTACTGCCACCAGTGAACACTTGGCTATGCCTCTATAGTCAAGCCCCTGCAAAACCTGACTCTTGTTAATACCCCTGAGCCTTTGCCCTGGACCTTGCCAAAGCTGCTTTTGCCTCTATTAAACTAGCTCTGTTGCAAGGTCCTGCCCTAGGCCGTCCTGGTTATACTAAACCATTTATTCTTTTTTGTCTTGAAAAAGACAGATTTGCACTTGCTGTGCACATGGAGATAAGCACCGTCCCATTGTTTATTATAGCTCTGCTCTTGACCCAGTTGCAACCAGACTTCCTCCATGTCTTCGTGCTGTAGCTGCAGCTGCTATTACTGTTGAACTGTCCTGTACCCTTGTATTAGGTTCTCCCCTTACTGTTGCTGTCCCAC
>JAGPOW010000304.1:97354306-97388577 GCA_030014935.1 Caiman crocodilus
GGTGAGCACGGGCAGGGTTTTATAGCTGGCTTTAACCTATGGGATCTAATTTCTCGTTCCATTCCTTTTTTGGCATAGAGCTGGCTTGGGACACTATGAAGGGTTTGGCTTGTTAGGTGGTGTCATGGGTCACTGCTTGCAACGTGGCTTGCACAGTAATCAGCCTCCACAGACTGGTAGTGAGCCTAGCGCCTGCCAACAGGAAAGCTTAAGACCAGTACTGAGCCAAGCACCTAATGGTGAAGAGAATTTGCCACTACAAAGCAAAGAAAATTTACCATTACTGAATGAAGAAAATGTACCCCAACAACACCACTATGCTCTTTAAGAGAAGAAAAAGGCCTCTACCTAGTTCCTGGTTCCTGAGGAGATGTTAGTTAGTTGTGACTTAAGAACTTCTCAGTCTTTCCTTTTGTATCATCTTATATGAACTTAAAGACTCACCAGCTAAAAGAAATTTTGTAAATCACACTAGACTTCAAACCAGGTCAAAAAGATCACTCCAACACTGGTATGCTCACCAAAACGCTTTTCTTCAACTATCTTATCAATATACAAAAAATTTAAATGTTTCCAGATGTTAAATATGTTCCCACTTGCCTCCTAGTACAATGATAGGAGTGTCCATGATTGCTTTATCCCTTAAGTGGACCAACTTTTATGATATGTATGACCCACAGCACAACTACAGTGAGTGCCAAGAATTTTAGTCAAATCAAATCTTTTCCCAACATCTTCCTCCCTCTTCTGATCCTGCTCCATTTTTAGTTCCTTGGGCTCTACAGTTATTCATAGTCTGTTAATACTGTTTGGGGGTTTTTTTTAAATATACTTAGCACTTATGCTAATATGATGGTGCTTAAGTTGTGCTGCTAAACAAATGCAAAATAGCTTGTTAACCTGTGTGCAAAGAAACATAGTGTATAATATGTATGTTGAACTAATAGATGGTAAAGAGACAGAAAAATTAGAAGTTAAAAGGCTCATAGCTATAAATATATAATATGTTATATTGAGAATGTGGAAGTAAGTTTAACTAGGCTTCTTACTTGACTAAGAGGAGAGACAAAGAGAGAGAAAGAGAAGAGAAAAAGATGCTGATGCTGATGCTCTTCCTGTGATCACTTGTATAACTTTAAATATACCTAGATGGCTCTGTCAATTCTAATACAACCACAACGCCAAGTTTAATTTCTTCCACACCTGAGAACAGTGTAGCTCCATCCTCTTTGGAACATCCTTCAGGTAGTTGAAGGTTGCTATCAAATCTCCTTTCAGTGAGTGAGTCTACAATTGTCCCACTTCTAGGGCAGGTCCCAGGCAGTTCTGGGCTGCATAAGGATTCCCCCAAACTGTCCATGTCTATTCAGGAACTATCCAGAAGCAATGGTTCTTAGTCTTCTGGGATCTGTCCCAGAAGTAGGACAATTCCAAGCCTGTCTCAGGCTGCATGGAGAAGCAAGGAGCTCCCAAGATCCAGTGCTACTTGTTTCCCAGCACCTGTGGGAAGCATGTAACTGAGTAGTGCCAGAACTGGGGGAGTTTCCTGTTCCCTGTATCCCCCTAGTATTGGGGCTGACCAGGAGTAAATTTACTTCTGGTCAGTATCTATACATGCACTATCGCACAGTAACTTTACTACCTATATTTACAGGTAGGAGCTAATAGCACAGTAGAATTATTTGCTGAGCTGTAAATGTGCACACGTGTAGATGGTGATACTTTACTGCACAGTAGATTAATCTATTGTTCAGTTAAGTGTCTTAAGAAAACATTCAGTACTAAAATCACTGATGACAATTTCATTTTTGTTCTGCAGTGGATGCCTAGAGGACCATAAACAACTGGGAGGGGAGGTAGAGGTTGCTTTGCTGGCACCTTAAATTGCCCTACTTGTTTTTACTCCTTGAAGTTGAGGGCTCATACACTGGGGTAGGTGGGGTGGGAAGGATTTAACTTCTTTTAAGCTGGGGAACCTTGAGGACCAGAGCCCTATTATGGAACCTAATTTCCAACTGTGCTGCTGCTACTGGAGAACTGAATGGGACCAGGGCTGAAAGGAGTAGCTAGAGCAAATCAAGCCCCAGCCAAGAGGGGATAAGTATGGAAGGGGAAGCCAAGTCACCCAAAGGAATCCCCCCATCCCTTCAAAGGCTTCAGATGGTTCCTGCTTACTTGATTCCATCAAGGTGTAGTATACAAGAGAGAGGATGGCAGATCAGAAGTGCTAGAATGGGGGAGGGGGCAAGTAGGCTGGCTGCTGGGGCACATAATCTCCCCCAGACCCGACAGGGCTAGGTCTGCCACACTGAGTAAGTGCCCTTCTCTTTAAACTTTTTCCAGACTTATGCTAGGGACATGTGTATGTGCTTGGCCAGTGCATAGCATACTACACAGGCTCAGTCTACACATGCATATGTTTACATGTTCACAGTGCAGAGGGAACTGAATCACAACCTGTGCTGAGCTGCCAAAACATCATTTCTGTGGCTAGAAAGTTTGCATTTACAAGTGCAAAGGGAAATAGAAGCCTGCCTTCTGTCTTCAGTTTTTAAATTTAAACTCACTTATTGCATACTGTCCCACATGTGGAGTTTTTAATATATCACAATATTAATATGTCCTGGTAGATGCTAGGCAGGGTCTGACTAGAAAGATCATTCTAGATATGCCCTGGTCATATTCTCCCTCTATTGCAGCTGTTGGAGGCAGGATACGGAGCTATGTGGATTAGGGGTGTGTGACACAGGCTGTATTTGATTCTAATTCAGATTTGGCCTGAATCAGTGGCAGTGATTCAATTAGTTGATTTGGATCACTATCCCTGATTTGATTTGGCCGCATCTGAATCTGAAGATTCGATGCTGATTTGGAGAACCAGTGATTTGGCCATAGACACAACTTTAAATGTTTTTTCTACATAACTTGAGGTACTAGATGCAGCTCGTGAATGCTGCAATGCTGGGGCAGATGGAGTGTCCCACAGGAGTACCAGGAAGCCCGCACACGTGCTTGGTGGTGAACTCAGAAGTGGACCAGAAGTACTTCCAGTCCACGTCTGGGTCCACCACCGAGTGTGTGGCCCCCCCATAAGCCCCTGGCTCTGTAATTAGCCAGGGGGGGGATCCCAGATGTTCCCCCAGACCCAGGAGGCACCAGTCACTGGGCCAGAGAGGCACAGGGGGCCCCCCTGCATGCTCCTTGGCAGACCCAAAAGTGGACTGGAAGTGCTTCTGGTCCAATTCTGGGTCTGCTGTCGAGCGTGCTGGGGAGTTCCCCCCATACTCCAGTAGGATGCTCCATCTACCCCTCCATCACAACACTTACAAGCTACCTGGTACTTTGAGCTATGTAGAAAAAAAATGTAAAGCTGTGTCTATATCCAAATCTTTCCAAATCTCTCTGAATCAGTTTGAAGGGTTATAATTCAATTTGGAGAGATTAAAGGGTCTCCTGATTTGATCTAGATTCAGAGATTCAGCCACCAAATCTGGCTGAATCTCTGCCAAATTGAATTATGGACTGAAGCTTCACACAGCCCTCATACGGGTCATTTGTGTGAGCCAGTATGGCACTATTTATATTCTCATGCAAATATCTGTACATAATTGCATAATAGAAGTTGGGGCCAGCTCAAGAGCTCGAGTTTTTAGCAGCTTTATAGACAATTGCTTCTTTGCGCATCCTAGATCAAGATTTAGAATTATAGCGTGCAGTTTCCTTTAATTTTGTAAACATATAGATATTTAAAATGTTATATTTAGCTCACAGTTAGCAGCCTGCTGAGATTCATAGATGCTAGGGTCAGAAGGGACCTCAACAGATAATTGGGTCCAACCCCCTGCCTAGGCAGGAAACAGTGCTGGGGTCAGACGACCCCAGCCAGATGCCTATCCAGCCTTCTCTTAAAGATCCCCAAGGTAGGGGAGAGCACCACCTCCCTTGGAAGCCCATTCCAAATTTTGGCCACCCTTGCCATGAACAAGTTTTCCCTGATATCTAGCCTAAATCTGCTCTCTGTCAGTTTGTGATCATTGTTCCTTGTTACTCCAAGAGGTGCCCTGGTAAGCAGAACATCTCCCTAATGAATTTGCAGGCAGCCACAAGATCACCTGTCAGCCTTCTCTTGCGGAGGCTGAAAAAGTCCAGGTCCCTCAAATGGGGCCAGATGAATGGGGCCAGTTCACTTTCTTCAGAGCTTATTGCTTACGAGAGTTGGCACACCTTAGGTCAAAACACTTATCTAATTATATTCATAAAGGATAGAAACATTATCTTAAACACTTTCTAAGCACTTGGTGGAGAAAAAAGGTGATTAGAAAGAGTCAGCATAGATTCACCAGGGGCAAGTCATGCCTGACCAACATGATTGCCTTCTCTGGTGAGTTGACTGGCTCTGTGAATGTGGGGAGACCAGTGGATGCGGTGTACTTTGATTTTAGCAAGGTGTCCCACAACATTCTTGCAGGCAAGCTAAGAAAGTACAGGCTGGATGAATGGACTGTAAGATGGATAGAAAATGGGCTGGAGCATCTGTCTTAGTAGTAATCAGTGGCTTGATGTCTAGTTGGCAGCTGGTATGAGGTGGAGGGCCCCAGGGGTCAGTCTGCAGAAAAGGACCTGGAGAGTTACAGTGGACAATAAGCTAAATATGAGCCAGCAGTGTGCCCTTGTTGCCAATGAGTGCTTGTACACACCACGGAATTTAATCCTAATTCATTTAAAGAGGATTATAAATTATAACTAGTTTATTTTGGTGTATCATGTTTGTGTTTGCATGTTCAGGGCCTTCAAATGAATTAAGCCCAGTGTGCAATTCTCCATAAATTCCAGCAGGGGTAGCCAAATACCAATCTACCCTGGTGCTGTCTTTCCTAATGAATTACAGCAGGAGATGCATGTTCACCAGTAAGTAATACCCCAGTATTACTAATCTCCTCCCTCCACAGTCCTCGCCCTCCTGCCAGGAGCCTCATGCTAAGCCTCCCCCCTATCCCTGCCAAGCCACGGTCACACCAAAACTGCCACTTACACTCCTTTAGGCTCCATCTGGTCTCCATCAGGCTATGGATCCCATAGTGAGGATCCCGATGCCAAGCTGTGTACATCACCCCCCCCATGTTAGAAAGTAAGGTAAATGTATATATTAATTTTTTTAACTATGTATATCATGTCAGAAATTTACATTTCTATGTGGTGAGAGGAGCGGGTGCCGTCCTGACTCCTCATCCTCCTCCACATCACCGTTGGCAATTGCATCTGGTGGTGGTGGCAGTGTGTTGCCAAAACAGACGCGTGCCATGAACTCTTATTACAAAAGTTAGCAGTGTAGTAATAGTACTGGGTGAGGGGAGAGACTCCATGGTTCCATCCAACTGTTGTTAGTTTTCTGTGTTTTAGGACTGCATTTCCCAGCTGTCCAGGCTTGGAACAGTTTCCATAGGGACCTTTGACAGAAGCTGTTTCTTCCCCTCCCCTTCCCCTGCCCAGTGACTCTGTGAATACCTGAGGCACACCAACATTTTGTGTTTTGCGCAGCATACAGCTCTGTGAAATGTTGGGGTTGGAGTTGAATATTGGGGTTGAATATGGACTTCATGCCCCTCCATGTTCCCCCCCCACCAATCTTTCCTCATATAGATGCATTTCAGCATCTCAGCACTTTGATAAGTAATAATGGCAAAGTAAACAGAGACCTCTTCTTTACTCCAAAAAGTGTTCTTTGAAGTTGGGTATAGAAAGTGGACAAAAAGCAGCTGGATACAGCAGACACTTGTAGGAGGATTTTGGTCCTCCCAACAACCTAGGGCAAGTGAACCCTAACTCCTCCCTGCCCACACACCCACCAAAAACCAAAGGATTCCTGCAGGCTGCTCATACCAATCACTCCCCATAGCACCCCCCAAAACACCCCCAACCCAGTCCCAGCATGACCCCAGCAACATAATCGTCCAAATGTTTCTTGAATGTATTCAGAGTAGGTGCTTGCACCATTTCTGGGAAGAGTCTTTTCTAGACTCTGGAGAAATGGATGCTCAAGAAGATTTTTCTTATGTCCAGTCTAAAACGGCCTTCCAGCAGTTTGTAACTGTTTGATCTGTCTTCTCTTGGGGTGCCCTGCTGAACAGACTTTGTTCCAGCTCCTGATGCACAGCCCTTATAGGCTGCCACCAAGTCCCCCCTAAGCCTACGCCTCTCCAAGCTGAAGAGTCCCATGCCTTTCCTCATAAGGCTTGCTTTCTTGACCTCTGATCATGCGTGTGGCTCTCCTCTGGATTCTATCAAGTTTCTCCATGTCCTTTTTAAAGTGTGGAGCCCAGAATTAAATGCAGTACTCCAGCTACAGCCTCACCAAGGCCAAGTAAAGTGGGAGGATGACATCTCGGGTCTTGCTTGAGATATATCGGTAGATGCAAGCCAGGATTAATTTGCTTTGATAGCTGCAGCATCACATTGGTGGCTCATATTCATCTTGTGGTCAATTGTGACCCCCAAGTCTCTTTCAGTTATGATGCTAGTGAGTGTAGCACTGCTGAGTCTATAGGTCTGATGTGGATTCTTTCTCCCGAAGTGGAGCACCTTGCATTCCTCTATGTTGAATGTCATCAGGTTTTGATCTGCCCACCTTGCAAGCCAGTCCAGGTTGACCTGAATCCTCAGCCTGTCCTCTAGAGTGACTGTGCTTCCCCATAAATTGGTATCATCTGCAAACTTATCTAGTGCACTTCTGACACCCAAATCCAGATAATTTATGAATATATTAAAGGGTACTGGTCCAAGAACTGAGCCCTGGGAGACACCACCAATCACTATGTGCCACATTGACTCATGCATTGGGTTGCCAGGGTTCCATTATGTTGTGTATGGGGGGTACCACAACAACTGCTTCTCTCATACCCCCATCAATGTTGCAGCTTGCGAAGTTACCACAAATTGCTCCCCATGCAGAAGTCTTTTGGTGTAGTTTGCCCAGGGTGTATTTGGCATTGCTCAGGTTTCTGGAATTGCTCTTTTGAGGGTACTCTTTCTTGCCCAGGGTTTGGTTGGCAGGGGGGCAGGGGAAGGTAAAAGCAGCAGCATTCTGGTGGGTACTGGGTTGCCAGGGTTCCAGTATGTTGTGCATGGTGGGGGGATTACCACAAGTATTGCATCTCCCATACCCCCATCAATGCTGCAGCTTGCAAAGCTACCACAAATTGTTCCCAACGCAGAAGTCTTTTGGCACAGTTTGCCCAGGATGTCAGAATTTTGGCAAGCAGTGGGTTGCCAGGGTTTTGATGCTCTTTGCCAGGACAGCACCAGCATGTCTGAATTGATTTTTTTTTTCCCCCTCTCCCACAGAAACAAGAGTGGGGGTGACCTTTGCCTGACACACTCAAGGCCTGTAAATTGCAGGTCAGGGCAGGTGTATGCCATAATCAAATCAGAGATGTCTGAGGTGAAGAAGAGATGACAGCACACTAGATTCAGAAGGACACAACCTACTGGGGGCACAGGAATGCAAATGCAGTGGTCAAGTCAAATGCAGTGCAGTAGTTGAGCGCTGCCTTCTGACATGGGATTTGTGAGAGGACATTGTAGCATCCTTCACAACTAGCACTTGCATGTATTGGTGACACCTGGCACTAGGCTGGACCCCAATGGAGGCTTGGAGTGGTGGTGTTGGATGCAGAAATAGAGACAAGTGACAGGATAAGGGGAAGGAGAGGGGCACTGTTTACTGCAACATTCAAGGAAACTGGGTGGGTGGATTTGATTGTCATGAAGGAAGGTAAAGGGCAACACATAGCATCAGTGCCATAGCAATGAGATTTGGCATCCAGAACAAGGGCCACAGTGGCAGGTTGCTGTTGCCCAGTACACAGTTCTGGGGGACAAACAGCTGCCCCTTACTCACCCAGGAGCTCATGTAGTGGAGGGAGCTGTCTTTCTCCCCTCCCCATTCCCTATCCCACCCCACCGGGCACTTGCAGCTGGGTCCCGTTTCCCACCCTGACAAGGCAGCAGCCAGCTGCTTCTTCCCACACATACTCCTTACTACAGCACTGCACAGCATGGAGGCTCTCTGGTAGCTGGTGATTACTGCTCAGGAGTTCAAGGAAGGAGACCCTTCTTGCTGGTTTTCCAATACAATTTTCTCCACTATGTCTATTCCCCCCTCCCCCACAACATTCCTTCCTTCCTAATTTCAGCTCCAATTGCTATGCTGCCACTGCTGACACTGCTCACCACAGCCACAGAAGAGAAGCAGACCAACCACATATGAAATCTGAAAATGACACCTGACATGCCAGATATTTCCTTGTATGCATTTGCTGCCTCACAAGACTGGAAATGTTTGTAATGTATACCTTCCAGGTACTTATCAGTATTGTTATGCCTTCAATTAATCATTTGACTAATAGTAATAATAAACAAAATTTAAAATAATGCTAGGCTGCTTTAAACCATTATTAGCATTATCTCCAAAGAGCACCAGAGATGATTTAAAAAACAAGGAGAAGAAGGGTGTTAAGTGGTTTCTAAACAGAAACAGAAGTGGCCTGGTGGGTGTTAATTTAGAAGAAAATTAACAAGGCCATGATAAATTTTACTCGCTTAAAATTAGTATTTATTTTTAATAGTAAAATGCTATTATTCTAATATAATAAGAGCCTTAGTCTGTCTGTCCATAATGCTCCACGCCATATGTGCATGCACCGCTAAGAGGGCGCATGCTGATCGGCTACGAGGGCCCAGAGCATTGTGGACAGAGAGGGTGAGGGAGACACCACATCACTCTCCCCCATCCCTCCCCCACCAACTGATGGGGAGGGGGAGGCAGTGGGGAAGACAGGAAAGCGGAAAGGGGAAGGAGGAGGATTTCTGGTGGCAGCACCCCCCCCACTGCTGCCACCACGGCAACCCCCATTGCTGCCATCACAACACAGCCCCAATAACAGCCAGTAGAGAGGAGGCAGCAGTGGGGAGGAAGGAAGGAAAGAAGGAGGAGAGGCAGAGAGGGGAGGATGTTGTCTGCCACCAGGTGTCAGGTGCCACTGCCACGTGAAATCTCCCCTCCCCCCATTCCTGGGAGCCGGTGGTGGCATGGGGTGGAGCATCAGGGGTGGGGGATGCACAGGGCCAGATGGTGGCATGATGGGGGGGATGTGAGGGGGTGGGAGAGGCACATGAATCCATAGGCAGAGTGGTGGCACCACATGGTGGTGCTCCATCCCTGCCCTCTGCCCCCCCCAGTCATTCATTACAGGCAATTTGCTAGTTTATTAATAATAAGAATCATTGTGTCTCTGGTCAATGTAAGAACTGGCTGTGAAGCATGCTGTGTGTCCTACTTCCAGGGCTCATTCTGTGCTCTGCCTCCTGGCCTACCTCCAGGTCTGGTTCTAGTAGACGTCCCACCTAGATGGGGTTGGGGTGGGCTCAATCCATGTAGCTGCTAGTTGCTGAACTGTTAATAGACTCTGCATGGATTTCTACAAGTGTAACTGTGTCACTTGTGTCTTTACTAATGAAAAAAAATAAAAGAGTGAATAAAACATTCAAGGTTAATTCTTTAAAAGAGAATGAATGATCTGCCTCCTGTCTTTTGTATCCTCACATGAAACAGTAGAGAAGATTGAGCTCCAAGGAAATGCCCAAGCTGAACAGCAACTACATGGAATATTGAGGTGCAGGGGAAGAGGCGGATTAAGGTTCCTTGGGACCCTGGGATTCCTGTCCTACTGTGCCTGCTACCCCCCTGTGCCCAGGACAACTGCTCTCCTGCCTGGTGAACCCCCAAACTGCCCAGCCTGCATGCAGCTATGGGAGCAAGGGAGCCGGGCAACAGTACAAGACAGTGGGATGAGCTCCCCACCAGCCTGGATGGGGACTCCCATGCTGTGCCCTGCCTGCACACAGTTGTGGCAGCAGGGGAGCCAGACAGCAATGCAGGACAGTGAGATGAGTAAGGGCCAAAATAAATAAATAAAATAGCAGCAACAATCTGAAGTGGCATCTAGTGGACAAAGGCCTGAACTACAAATATAGCACAGTGCCACCTGGTGGAAAAAGAGTGTAATTACACATCTTTGAGTGCCTTTGTGTTTGCACACAATGAAGCCGTAGATGTGAAGCTTTAATGTGCAGTGAGTGTCACAGAATGGGGATCCATAGGGATGGCCGTGATACCCCTAGGGCTCCTTGACCATGCCAATCCTGCCCAACAGGAACCCTTTCTCACCTGCCACGTTTTGATGTACCTATAATAGATAGGAAAGCTGCCCTTGAGTTTGTATTTTTGGGCATAGTCCTGATGGACTCCACTGAACCCTGTGGGGTCTCAGACCCCTGTTGGGTTCTGCTCCAAAATGGATACCTTTTGGGACACCCTCAGCCTTATGGGCTAGATGCATGGCTCCAAACTGCCCTTTTGCCACCTGTAAGGCTTGGGGTGTGGTATTCACACAGTGTCCTAAACAGTAACTTGGCCTCAGTTTAACTGGCCTCCGGTCATCACTGGACTCTCTACAGCCCAGTCTCTCTTGGCGCCCCTGGTGTCGAGGTCCACTCACCTGCAGATACTGCTCCCACACTGGTACCAGGGTCCCCACACTGCAGTGGTCCCCAAATGAGGCCTTCTCCTTCCTCAATAGCCTCATCCCAATCCACCGGTTTATAAACAGAAATCAAAATACAAGGCCCTGGGCTATAACATAATGCAAGCACCTCAGGGTGTGCTCTGTCCCTTTAAAAGAATCACCCTTCCCCCCAGCACTACATGCCTTGTAGGCCAGGGTATTTGTTGAGCTCCTGAAGTCCTTTAATCTTACCAGAAGCCAAATAGGCAGTCAAGCCTCTTCCATTAGCTTCCTCTAGGAAAGCTCCTTCCCCCTTGGCTACTGGCAGAGAACTGCTTTCTGATCCCAGCCCTGGGGTTTATATATTCCCCAGGCCCTGCCTCTTCTAGTCAGCTGACTGCCTGCAGGTGCAGGCTAATTCCCTCATTCCTGCTGCCATGGTAATTTGCAGCTCAGGGGTTCCTGACTGACTTCTAGGGCTCTCTCCCTAGGAAATTTCAGCCCTTAAAGGAGCAGGCACCTTAGTGCCCTGAGACAGTGAGCCAAACTAAACTATGTCCAAGGAGTTTTATTTTAATGTACCAGAAAGACTTTTAAAACATTGGGAATTCTTGTTCATGCAAACAGACATGCAGTTGCAGCGCTAATATCGTGGCGTGTACATGTACCCAATAAGGTTAATGGCATATTGAACTGCATTGTAGATGTGTTGCCAGTAGGTCAAGGGAAATGTTTATTCCCCTCTATTAAGCACTGGTCTGGCCATATCTGGAGTACTATGTTGTGTTTTGATTTCCCCACTACAGAAAGGATGTGGACAAATTGGAGAGTCTAGTGGAAGGCAATAAAAATGGTGAGGGGGCTAGGGCACATGACTGATGAGGAAAGACTGAGGGCACTCGGCTTATTTAGTCTAGAGAAGAGGAGACTTAGAGGGGATTTAATAACAACCTTCATCTACCTGAAGGTAGGTTCAAAAGAGGGTGCAGCTAGACTTCTCAGTGGTGGCAGATGACAGAACAAGGAGCAACAGTCTCAAGTTGCAGCAAGGGAAGTTTAGGTTAGATATTAGGAAGAATTTTCTCACTAGCAGGGTAATAAAACACTGGAACAGAGAGGTGGTGGAAGCTCCATTCTTGGAGGTTTTCAAAACCTGGCTAGACAAAGCTTCGGGGATGGTTCTTCTTTGAGCAGGGGATTGAACTAGATGACCTTCTGAGGGCCCTTCCAACCCAAACTTTCTATGGTTCTATGATTATTTTGTTTGCTGAAAGCTTAGATTCTGCAGCATATATTTTCAGCAAGGGATAGGCTTTAGGGCAAAATCAATAGCTCTGCATATGCAGAATTCATGGGACTACAGCAGTGGAAATTCAAAATATTCTTATAATATTTGCTGACAGCTGCAGTATCAATAGCAGAAGTGAAAAAAATGCTTTTTCATCTACCAGGATGACAAAAATAAAATCTAAAATGGAAATTGTTTATACTTTCGAAGACTCAAAGATGCCAAAAGAAATCCAAACATTCCTTATAAAGGTGTAAAATTAAAGTGTTATAATAGTTTAAAATTTTCCACAAGTTTTACTGGAATCTATCCAGACTATTTTTCAATAAAGAATTATTGCTCAATGACAAATTGTAGAGATACAATCTAGTAGTCAGAGTGATTCATGCTCTTATATGGTAATGTGCCAAATATAATAACTTTGGGAAGTAATTAAATAATATGATATATTTTGGCCCAAAATGAAAAATGGACAAAGGTGGCAGTCTCTTGATTTTTAGAAAAAAGACAGATTCCCCTACCTGTAATGAGAAATAAATAACATTGTCATTATTGTGTAAGTACAAAAAATGTAATACGGTAGAGCTTGGGTCATTTGTATCTGGGTGGCCTAAAATCTGCTCAATATGCAGGATAGTACTGAATTAAAAATGAGTTGCTCAACAGTTTGCCTTAGCTTTTACTTCAAAGGGTGCTGCTTCTCCAAGCAGTTGAAGGATATCAGCCTTCCCACACAGCCAATCAGAGATGTGGCACCCTTTGAAGTAAAAGCTATGGCAAACACCTAGAACATGCCAGTGATCTCACATCACTGTTGCTATTCTGTGTATCTCTGCATGCTTTGCAAACCCTCTCTTTGCAGCAGGGTAGGAACCTACCCTATAAAGTATCTGCATTCCACTGTAATATGGCATTAAAAACATGATTCAAATGGTAAAATACATGTATTACCAGGAGTAAATTAATGCATTTTTGTGTTCTATGTTTTCACCAAAGTCCTGATTCTCCAAGTCTGACACTGAATAGCACTCATGTGAGTAGTCCTGTTGACATGCTGAAGTCTGTTGATATAATCAATGCTCATTGTACTTACAGGTAAGTAATAAGTAAACTAGGCTTACTATATTTCCAATTCCAAAAAAGAGGACATTTGTGAGGACACCTCACTCCCAGACCACAGCCCCAGGCCCTGCCTGTGCCCTCAGTCCCAACCTGCAGCCCCCCCCATCTCTGCTGCTGCCCCTCACTCCTGACCTGCAGACCCCTGGCCTTGCCAATGCCCCTCACTCCCTGCCCACAGTCTCCCACTCCCCCTGGGCCAAGCTGCTGTCCCTCACGCCTGACCCACAGTTCTCTGGCACTGCCAGTACCCCATGCTCCCAGCCCATCGCCCCCTCATCCCTGCTGGTGCCCTTCACTCCTGACTCACAGGCCCCCAGGTTTCCCCCCCAGCCCTACTGGTGGCCCTCACTCTTAACTTGCATCCCCCTGCTCCTCCCAGCCCTACTGTAGGGGACTTCCAGCTGCCCCCATCCCAACCAAGCTGGAGTACAGTGGTGGCTCTAGCTCATGCGCGTGACAACACAATGAGCCTGGCCCCGGTGCAAGCTGGAAAGAGGAGGTGGGGATACCTGTAGCATCTCTTGCCCCAGGCTAGGGGTCCTGCACCATGCTAGGTGGCCTGGCTACACACCCCCTGGACAGTGTCTCCCAGGCGCCCTGCTTCTGCAAGCACAAGCACTAGGGCCAGTGCTGGTGCCACTGGCCCAACCACATAGTTCCCCCAGAGGGCCCCCCATCCCCATTCCCTGGTTAGAGGGGCAGGTGCTCCCCCCGACCCTGTGTGCTGCTGCTGCCCTTGCACCTAGACACCATTTCCCAACACCAGAGGCACCTGGCCCCCTTCACACCCATCTGACCCCCATAGACTTACTTGCAGATGCATGTGATGACCTTGCCTTCAATCACCCTCTCCCATTCCCACCAGTGGAGCAGAGCAAAATCATGGACATTTGTTCAAATTTTTAAAAAACACTTGGACAGAGATGGGAGGGCTCAAAAAGATGATAGGAAAACACAGATGTATGGTAACCCTAAGAAAACAAGAATAATAATTTATGTACTGCATTACTCTACTATGTTTTCTGCATGGAGAAACAACGCTAGTCGGAAAAAGATTTTCTCACAAATTTTCTGTATTTTTAAAAATTTGTTGTATTTAAAAGTTTTACAGTGTTATTAATATTAAAAAATTATCCTCAGGGAGATAATATGCCTTCCTCAGCATTCAGGAAATGCCTGCCATGCTTGGTGCACTGTTGCAACCTAAATAAAAAAAATGTTTATGTAATTTTTCTATTTCTACTATTCCATTTCTACTATTTGAGAAGAGCCAGCATTTTAACATAGCTTAAAATTCAGTGCTACTCAAGGCAAAAATTAAAATTGTTTGTTGGCAGTCTTTCATTATTAGGCTCATTAATTTGAAACTATTTTTCCTGTAACAGAATTGTTCCAATATTTACTAACAAAAATTATACTGTATTATAGATACCATTCTCTTGAACATAGTAAGTCTTGTAGTAAATTTGGTTCCATCTCTGTCAACTTACTTTTTTTCTGTAATTCTGTATTAATAAATATAAACGATAATTTCAGTGTCTGAAAACTCTTTCTTTTGAAAACTGGTCTCGTTTGCCTCCTTTTGTTCTAGGCAGCACAATTCTGTTTCTAAGGATAAAAAAAGTCATGATTGTGGCTTTTCTGTGGCAGCAAGCTGTGCTTAGTTTAATATTCTAGAAGAGATTATTTTCATAACATTTCACCTAGATCTTTATGGAAGGCATACAGACATACTGAAAAAATAATTCATTCAAAATCAATGTGATGTCCTAGTATGGAGTTTCTAAGCTCCTGAGCAAGCACTGTTTACTAAGTTTGCTTCAGAAAGGTTAAGCACAGCATTTTCAATTACCAGTTATTTGTTAAAAATGTGCTTGGATGACTAATAGAAAAACATCTTAACTGCAGTAGGTTTGGGATTCGGGTCTTACCCTGCTTGGTGCTGTGCGTTCTTGGAAAAGACAGCCACAATCAAGTAACTCTAGTTACCATTGCAGTCAATTAGTATTTCAATAAACGCAAGTTTGGAAGTACTTAGTGCAACCCAGGATTTGGGAATTTTTTTAAGGGACTGCTCCAATATGTAATATTTCTTGAAAAGCTTTAACATCAAATACTTGGGTGCCATTTGGTAGGCTTTATATTGTGATATTCTAAAATAAATAGCAAATAGATTTATTCTCTTTTCAGTTTTGCTCTCTAACTAGACTTGAAAATCAATATTCTCAAGAAGAAAAAATCTAGAAAAGAATATTTAAATATATTATCAGTATCCTATAATTTTTACTGTATAGAGTAGCTATCTTCATGTTTTAGACCTTTTAGGACAAAAATTCTACATTGTCAAATTTTACTTTATCAAATTGATGGATGGTGAAGTGTCATTTAAAACATTTAGCTGAATATATTTTTAATTAAATAATCCCTTATGCTAATAGATATGGGACTTGGTGTTTTAATAAAAAGCTGCATGAAAACAAGGGACCTCTTGGTTCACTTAGTCCAATCTCTAGGAAAGGAAAATTTGGGGGGCACAGGAGTAAAAATATTCTCCATATGAAAGAGGGTTGGTTGCATGAGTGTTTTATTTAAACTTCTCACTTTTTAAATTGTATTTATTTCAGAACTCAACTGAACTTGTGAAATATTCCAAAAAGATTTAAGGTGTAATAATGGTCAGTCATAAAGGTGAATGCATTTTTGCCTTTATATCAGTAATTAGAAGGATATGTTTAATCTTGCAGAAAAGTAGGAGGAGAAAGGAAGTTGAGTTAATGGAATCCAGGTTATCATGTCAGTGCATGTGTGTGCACATGTGCACGCACGTGTGTGTTTACTTGAATTACACAGCTTGCTAATTTTGCTACAGTGAATGTTCTGTGTTCTGTATAGCTTTTATTTTTATGTTCCTTTAGTTGTTAAGAATCTGAATAAAGGGCATGTTACAGTGATAATTCCCTTTAGCATTACTAAAAAGGAGAAAGTTATTTTTCTTGACTTGGAGGAATATTAAAAGTAAATTTTCAGTGCTGTGGCTATATTTCTAGTACCACTACTTAAGATATTGTTTAAACTCTTTCTTCTTTTGTAATTTGTTGCTAGGTGATCTGTTTTGTCTTGTGCCACTAGTCGGAACAGTGATATCTCAATATGTGATTGGTCAGGAGATTACATTCATTGATATAAAATACTGGCTTACGAGGCTGCTGAAAAGAAAATTAAGTATCTTGTATTTCAAATGATGACTCCATTTTGTGTGGAGCTGGTGGTAATGTATACCTTTTAACCTATTCAGCACTTCACTGGGGGGGCGGGAGGGAGGAAACAGTGTACAGTTGCATTCAGCATCTAAGGCGGAGCACCTGGCATGTTGCAAGAACACTGAACAATACAGAAAAGCAATGTGTCAACTTCTCAGGACGTTTTTTTGGCAGGAGTAATGTTTGTAGGCTGCAATTCTCTGTTACATCTCCTTTCACCCCTGAAAAGTCGAAAATAACTTCATTGTAGACTGGCTGACTAAAGAAGCCATCATCATTACTAGGAAATACATGCAGCCCTCTAGAAATGTGACCCAAACAATTTAAGATTTCTAGTTTATCTCTAAACTTGTATACTTTTTATGATGGGATAAACAAGTGGAATGAAGAACTCATTTTGGAAATATCTAATTGTAACACTACCCTAGAAATGACTGAAATACGATAATCAGTATTTAAAAGTAAGGATCGTAGTAAAATTTTGCTTTTTTCAAACATAGAGTAAGATGGTTCAGCCCTTTCATTGGGGTGATGAAGGCATGCACCTGAATAAACCTTTCAATTTATGTTCCCTTATTTCCAAAGATTGACAAGTGCTGGTCCTCTTGCCATTTATTTTTTGCCCCTTACTATCTTTTGGTGTTAATATCCATTTTTATTTTCCCTTTTTCTAATGACGCTTTTCCCCCCTGCTTCTCCTTGTTGCCACTCACCACCATTTGTCCCTTACCTCTTTCTCATTCTTCCTCATCTCTTCTTTATTCATTTTGCATATTCTTGCTCTTGCAGCATCCAGTGTCAGTAACTTTACCTAGTACTTCTAGCATCGTATGATGGTATAAAATATCATCATGTACTTCTCTCTCTCATTCAAGTAATTAGCCAAGTTTGTAATGGGAACTCTAAATGCTGTAATGTTTATTTAGTGCAGATAATCCATAATGTCATCTTAAGACTTGAAATTAATGCAGCTTCCCCTTTCTCTTCCCTGCCACTTCTTTTCTAATTTCTGTAGCATTTTTGGCTTATGTTTCTTTTTCTGTCCTAGTTTTGTATTTTAAAAATGTTATTAAGGTTGCATCATTTTTCCAATTTATGGTACCATAAAATGGCAAACAATTCTCAAAGTGTTCCACACATAATGTAGAATAGTTTTGTGTCCGGTTTGTTTGGTGCCTTAAACGTAATGTGTGGCACGCTCCCTTTCCATGCTAACAATCAGCTGATTGTGAGGATCAGAGCAGAGCACTCTCTGCCAAGTTCCAGACTCAGGGTTGCCCCATTCCATTGACTGTTGGCATGGGGAAGCGGGAAACCCAAAGTCTTTTATCAGGGAGCTGCAAGTGCCAGGCATGCTTAGATGTGACTGTTTCTGCCTGCCTGACAAGGTCAGATCTGCACATCCAGGAACTCCACATGTGGGATGCTGATGCACAGCTCTGCCAGTATAAAGAGAGAGTGTCAGAAGTCAGTCTGCACCCTCTTCAGTACCACCTGGTATCAGAGAGGCACCAACTGCAGGGGCTAAGCTCATTGTCTGCAAGATAGGCTGGGCTTACTTCATAAATCCAGGTCCTTTGTTTGTATTCCAGATGCTCAATGCCTCACACCCTACCTACTTTGCACCTGTCTTAAGACTCTCATACTTTGTTCCACCCTTGTCCCTGCGTTGGACCCTAGTCCCTCACTCCCACTTACCCTGTTATGTATTCTGGACTCACTAGCTCCTGACCTCTGTCCTTGTAGCATGCACTGAACTAATGTAGCTGATGTTAACATAGAGTGTAATAATAGTAAAATGTAACCATGTTAGTCTTGTCCTGTAAGCAACTTGAAAACTCCATTTTGTATCCTTCTGCTTGACATAAGGAATTAACTTTGCATAGCTTTTATGTATGTGTGTGTGTAAAAGGGTGAATGGTAAAAGAATGGCATAGAATGGCAGAAGAAGATTCAACTGTTTATGTAAGCAACAAGGCACCAAATGTAAGTTACCAACTACTAGCTAACTAACAACAAGCTGAAGAATCCCTTTGAAGCTCGAAGGCAAAAAGGAGATAACAGAAAAGGAAATTCTGCCAGATGGGCAACAAAAACACTCCAAGGCTAAGATAAGCTGAAGACAAAAGAAGAACAACCACAAAAACAGAAGCTGGGTATGGAAAAACTGAAACAAAGGATGCCAATCCCAAGAACATGTTAAAAATGCCAAAATGGGTGAGTCTCTTTCTCTACTGCTGTTTCATCAGATCACAGATGCATCTTTTCAACCCTGCTCCAGCTGTTATCTTCAAAGCTGGTATCGTCAAATCATCACCATCTACTCAATAAGCCTGAGTTGGCCACCCTGGGCTGATATTGAGCAACTATTGCTGGAAACTATATCTGGTGTGCATGTGGATGAAATGGTTGTTTTGTGTATGTGTATACCTGCGTGTAATGATGTGTTCGATGATTTGTGTGTGTTTGTATGAATAGTGTGTCCAAACCTCTATGTCTAACTCAGGTAGTCAATAAATGTGACACCTTGCCTTATCCCCCTTTATAAAGTCTTGTTCATGATGTGAGCAATTGGCAATTTGTGTAACATCCTCACTTGGGTGTTGTTACACATTACTTTTAAGCTATACTAAGTAGGGCTGTGCAAAACAGCACTGTTTCATTTAGACTTCCATTTTGCTGTATTGATGGGACAGTGTTTTGTTTCAAGTTTCATTTTATTTTGAAGCACTGTTTTGCTGTTTCAACACTGTTTTGACATTTTGCCCATAGGCTATAATGGGGAAGCATGAAACTGCCTATAACTTTGTCATTTTTTGTGAGATTTGGATGAAAACATCAGAAATCGTAGCCCCTTCTGAGGGCATGAAGCCTGTCAAGTTTCAAGGAGATAAGTGCAGGGGGTTCTGTAAAACTGCACCTCAAACTCTTGAAAGCAAAACTCATCTCATGTGTGTGTGTGTTCAGGCACAGCAGGATGAGAACTGCAATCATAGTAGGCCCTGCAGAGGCCATGAAGCCTGGCAACTTTCAAGGAGATAGGTGCAAGGGTTTCTGGGAAACTGCACCTCAAGTTGCTGACAAGCAAAGCTCATGACATGTGACTGTGTGTGTGTTAAGGTGTGCCCTTACTGTTACTGAGGCTTGCCAACAAGGAAGCAGAAAGTAAGGAGAGGGAAGGGGAAGAGGTGGGGAGGACTGTTCTGATATCGACTGTGTTGCTGGCCAGTAGGGGTGTGTGAAGTGTGCTCTATTTGATTCAAATTCAGCCTGAATCAGGGACAGGGAATCGATTCATTGATTCAGATCACTGCCCCGATTTGATTTGGCTGAATCCTAATCTGAATATTCAATGCTGATTCAGAGAATCAGCAATTTGGACATAGACATAGCTTTAAAAGTTTTTCTACATATCTTGAGGTAACAGTGCAGCTTGTGAATGCTGCAATGCTGGGCCACATGGAACATCCCACAGGAGTATGGGGGGGCCCTCTATGTGCTCGGTGGTGAACCCAGCAGTGGACTGAAATTAGTTCTGGTCCACTTCCGGGTCCACTGGGGAGTGCACAGGGCTTGGCAATTGGCCATGGGGGGACCCCAGGTGCCCCCTCCCAGACCCATGATGCACCAGTTACTGAGCCAGGGAGGGCATGGGAAGTCTCCCCAGCAGACCCGGAAGTGGACCAGACATGCTTCTGGTCCACTTTTGGGTCTGCTGCTGAGTGTGCTGGGGAGCCTCTCATGCTTTTGTGGGATTCTCCATGCGCTCCAGCATTGCAGTTTTCATGAGTCACCTGCTACCTAGAGGTAGGTAGAAAAAGCATTTAAAGCTGTGTCTATGTCTGAATCTCCAAATCTTTCTGAATCTCTCCAAATCGATTTGGAGGGTTCCAATTCAATTCAGAGAGATTAAAAGGTCCTCTGATTTGATCTGGATTTGGAGATTCCACCAGCGAGTCAGGCTGAATCTCCACTGAATCAAATTGGGGACTGAAGCTTCACACAGCCCTACTGGCCAGTGACTATGAATCTTCCCTGATGCCCCTTCCAATCTCAGTGCTCTAGGGGAAGGATGGAAAAACAGTATAAAAAGCAGCGTTGTTTGAACTGGCTTGCTTTTTACCTTGGGGTCAGTTACTGAGATGTCTTCCAGAAGCTCAGCAGCGGTAGACCACAAAGGCTACTACCACTAATTTCCTACTTGTTAGCCTAGTAAGTGGGATTCAGCAATTCCTTTTGCTTTCTTTCTATACCCTTTTGTTTTTGTTATTATATTCATTGATTGAGTCCTTTCAATTTATTCCTCCCCTAAAATCCTCTTTTTGTTTACTCTATTTTGATTCTTTTCAAATCTGCGCTTTCTCTTACAGTGTGCATTGTATTCCCTGTGCAGGGAAGCACAACATAATTATATTTCATATTATAATATAAAATTTAGATAGGAAAACACATACATACATTTATATATTTTAATTTTATTATAAATACACATACATACAATTATCTTAATATCTACATATATTACTTAATTCAGATAGCGATAACATTACAGAAAAAGAAGAGACAGATTTTCCAGCACGCCAAGGTAAATATAAGACACTATGAAACAAACCATTAAGCGTGCTGGAAAGGCATCTGGCAAGCCTTCAGGGTGGGGCAGAAGAGCAGGTAGAGGGAGAGCTGTATGTTCCCCCTCCCCCTAAACTGAGACACAGCCTCTTTGCTACAACAAGAAGGCATGAGGCTTCCAAAGTAGAGGCAGCAAGGAGACAGGAGCAGTGCTAGTGCCACTGCTTGTGCTTGAGTCTGTACCCTCTCGACACAAGCCATAACCGCCTGATCCCTCACTACCACCATGACAACAAACAGCAGCACCAGCATAACAGTCTCCTCCACCCCCATTTTACTTCCCATACTGAGCTGTCCAGTGACAGAGGAAGACCTGGAGCTGGAGCTGGATCTAAGTGCCCTAGCAAGGGAAATCCTGGCAAAGGAGGGGAAATCATCCATGTTTGTACTTCACATCCCTCAAGTTTCCTCTAGAGCCAGGCCTTCTTCCCCAGGAGGCACTTCTAAGGATGCTGAAGTAGAGGTTGCAGAGGCAAGTGACTCAGCTGACTCTGCTCCTCCTCTTGCTATGCCTCTGCCTGCTGAGGAGGAAATTGCAGCATCCACACATCTGCCCACACCCAGAAGCGAGAGGGTAATGTAGTCTGGGATCATTTAGAGCTGGCAGATGATCCCACATACACTGTCTGTCTTCACTGTTGAGCTGGGGCAAGGAAACAAAACACATGAGCACCACGGGGATGCTGATGCATCTCTACAGGCACCACCCCCTTGCCTTTGCTCCTCCTCAGCCTAGTACCAGTGGGAGCATGCCCAAAGGGAAGTCCCCCTCTTGATTCAAAGACCCTGTCCCCTCAAAGCAGAGGCACCCTGGAACAGTGGGGGAAAGGCAGACAGAAAGGGGGGAGTGTTGCAAGGGTGAGCAGATCACCCAGAGCAATGGGGAAATGCTTGCTGTGGATGGCCAGCCCTTCTCCTTTGTTGAGTGGCCAGGGTTCAGGTGGCTTATGGCGCTCATGGCTCCATCATACCAAGTGCCCGCATGCACCACCTTCAGAAGGACAGTGCTGCCTCTCCCTGTATAAGGCATGGAGGGAGTACTTGAAGGAAGTTGTGCAGGGCAGGTCCACAGGTGGCCTTACACTTCACCTTGGTTATCTGGAGCAGCCAGGATGGAGATCATGCATATCTCTCCCTCACAGGGCACTGATGTGACCAGTCAGGCCATCAGTGGGCTCTCTTTCAAGCTGAGGTGATGGATGAGTCTCACACAGCAACAGGGATCATGGAGGCCATGAACTGCTTGGTGCAGGGGTAGCTCATTGGACAAGGTGAGCTCATCCGCAGGTTCAAGATCACCAACAATGGGGCCAATATGGCCAAGGTGGTCCATGATGCCAACTTTCTTGGCATCCACCGCGTGGCACACAAGTTTCACCTCATGGTCAGGGATGCCTTGGAAGGCGATAGTGCTGCTGGTGATGATGCCAGCACCACCAGCAAGCTCATTTCAAAATGCAGGAAGGTGGCAGGCTACTTCCACTGGAGCATCAATGCAGGCAAGATGTTGCAAGACAAACAAGCAGAGCTGAACATCCTGCAATACAAAATCATGCAGGATGTGTTGACTCACAGGAACTCTACCTACCTGAAGTTTAAAGGCTGGTGGAGCAACAGAAGGCCATCCATGAAATGGCCTTGCTCAGGGAGGTTGGGATCAGTGGGCCCCTTAACAATTGAGTGGGATACTAGCTCCCATATCTTGGTGGATCAAGCTCTTCCTCAAGGCCACCGATACTCTCAGCACTGGCAACACCCTTCTTAGTCAGGTGATCCCTATAGTGAGGGAACTTCTGAGCCACATGGAGAGCTTCCTGGGGATCAATGTTCCTGGCTGGGGCAAGCCGCTGTCACCAGACATGCATGCACTAGTGAGGTGGCTGAAGAAGGGCATCAAGAGACAGCTTGATCCCTTGCTGTCCAGTACAGTTCACATGCTGGCTGCCATGCGTGACGTGTGATATGTGAGATGTCTGGCAGGTTGTAGCATGTCAAAATTCCAATGTCTATATCGAGTCCATGAGCTTCTGTACCTAGGAGTTTGATGAAGTGCAGTTAATAGGCTCATCTGTGAAACGTTTTATAAATTCCCTTTGAGGATCAGACCTGAGAGATTGGAGACAGGTGGTGTTCTGTTCTTGTCTTTGATAGATTTTTGGTGTGTGCTCATTCTGGTGCGCAGTTGTTGCTTGGTGTCTCCACATATTTTCCATCAGAGCACTTGGTGAATGGTATGGCCTGGGTCCATTTAGTGTGTTTTGGGCTGTAGGAAGTTGGCTTCAGATGATGAGATTAGCGAGGCTCAGCGCTTGTTTGAATTTACAAACTACTTTTCACAGATTAACCTATGAACTGCACTTCATCAAGCTCCTAGAGAGGCAACTTATGACATTAATGTAAAGAAAAACAAATACTATGCCAAAAAAGTTGTGACTGTATTTTTATTACAAAACAATAATACTTCAAGTACTGAAGACAAAAGTACTTCAAGTATTAAAGTTGCAACTGTTGGAGGACTGCCCATAGGTCATGCCAGTGTATAAGGCAAGTATATTTATGGCTGTTTGGAAGGGAAAATAGGTACAGAAACTCATGGACTCAGTATAGACATTGGAATTCTGACACACTGCAACCTGCTGGACATCTGACTCCCCAGGTACTTCTTCACTTTTACCTGTGCTACTATATCTCTCTTCTCCCCCCCCCCCCCTCACCTCAGCCAGTCCCTCACCCATGACACCTCCATTTCCATTTTCATTGACTGGCTTTCTTGCCTGCATTGCATGCCAGCCTCTGGATTCTTTACTATTCCTTCCATCCAGGAACAGCACACACACCAACTGCAAATGCTTCCTCAGTATGATGAAGGGTTTTTCAACCCCAAACCTTGCTAAGATAAATTTATGTAACTATTCAGTTGGTCTACTAAAAGATACCAGATTAGATTGACCAAAGAACCTTGTCTGCCAGTGCCATGTCCTTAGACCAACACCCCTAGCACCTGTCAGCTGACCAGAAGGACACAGGGCCTCGGACACATCTAAGTCCCAGGGCTGGGGCTAGTAGGGAGAGCTCTCTGGAGGAGAGAAGAAGCTCCTACAGGAGAGGAATAAAAGGCTCAAGTCTGTGACAGTTTGGCTGGCTTAGATGCTGCTGGTGCTACTGTGCTGCTTACTGAGTTATTATTATCTGTTGTTATTTGAAGTGATGGATCTGAGATGAGGCTTCAGGGGAGGAGGAGACCTCATTGGAGCTTCAGCTTTGAAACTCAAACTGTTTCAAAATTTTCAAAACATTTCAACTGCCCTCATTTCGTTTCATGGCTGTTTTGAATTCCTTCATTTCATTTCAATTTCGCTGTTTCAAGCTCAAAATAAGTCAAAACAGCGTTGAAATGAAACAGCTGGTGAAATTTCACACAGCCCTAATACTAAATGCCTAAATGCTCTGGAATTTTAAGTAGTCTTAATGTTAGAATGAACTTTGAGCAGTCACATGTTAAGGCTAATGCCATCTCTGACCTGTTCAACTGTGACTTGCTACTAGGGGGTGGAGAGCAAGGACATAACTAGGAGCCCTCGCCCTCCTGGTTAATCAAAAGGGGTGAGGGGGGCTATCAGCAATGAATGCAACCCCAAAACCTAGCATCCAAGCCATGAGGCACCCTAAAACCTAGAGCTCAAAAGTATCCCCAAGCTATGACAAATGTTACATCTCAGTTTGGGTTTGAGTCAGGCAGTTCAAGGTCAGTGGCATAGTCTGGCTGGAGAACAAGTCCACAGAGCAGACATCCTCCTGCTCTTGCATGGCAGCCAGTGAGGAGACTACTTCATCACCTTTGCTGTCTCCTTCAGTGTTGTCATCATACTCTCTGAGCACACAGTGTGACGGGGCAATGGCATGGTCCTTCTCAAAGATATGGGCCAGTTCCTCATGGGTATTTTCAAGGGTAGTTTTATATCTATGATAAAGAAATACAGAATGATATACCTAATATTCTGTGTTACTGTCATATGGGCTTGGCTGGAATCCACAGCCATCTGGGTTACAATCTCTTGATAAATCACTTGGTCACTTGGTCCTGCCTGGTACCCTTTGTGTCCTTGGTGATGATCTTCTCACCCCAGATTTCAGTGAGGTCCAGCACCTTGCTGCAACTCCAGTTGCCCATCTGTTGAAGTTTAGGAAGGACAGTGTTTTGCTCATTCTCTGCCTCTGGTTGCTTCTGGTTGATGAAGGTAAGCGGGTGATAGCTGTCTGCTTGCATTGCTTGCATGGGGTCACACCTCCTTGGTAGAGGAGTAGGAGTTGGTTTGGTACCAGAACCACCCACCAGGCAGTAAAGTTCAGGGGGTAGAAAGCCTGTCCACAACAGAAGACAAGGAGAGTGGAAAGTGCATCCTGGGATGCTGGAGCACTGCAAAATCAGTCATTTTATCTCCATGGAGTAGTTGCACATTACTGTAACATGAGCTGGGTAACACAGCTCAAAGATAAATCTTACCCAAAGTGGTGTAACTTTAAGATATGCAAAGGGTGCTTAGCATTAATTTTTATGCTTTCATGTATGGACACTCCTATATTAAGAGCTTTTAGTATAGCCTAAGGGTAATATGTAACAACATCCTAAACTATAGATGTGGGTATCACAATGGACTAGGAACATGACTCAGACTCCCTGGTTCTGACGCATTTGTGCAGTCTTGGCCTGAATTCCCAGCAGGATCAAATACTTGTTGAGGTACACTTCTTGAGGAGTGTAAGTAGTCTGGTCCTCAAGACAGCTAACACTCCAATGCTTACAAAGGGGAACTGATGGGCTCTCTCCTGACTCGACAAGTTCACAGTCAAGTACTTGGGAGCCCACCATGTAGGACTGCCAACATGCAGCTCTGCAATTGCTGCTGCACAAGAGAAGTGTGTCCGCTCCCCCTGCCAGGCACTTGCAGAACTGTGCACTGCACATCCACCAACATATGGGGCTCCTGGGTATGTGACTTTGAACTAAGCTATTTAGGGATTTTTAAGGTAAAATTAAACATCTTGCACTATATCTGAAATTAACTCTTTTATTGCTGGATTGTATTACACGTATATCATTTGGACCTTTATCCCTAAAGGTCAGTTAAATGCATTGCTGTAATATTAATAATGTAAATTAGAGTACGGGGACTCCTTTTCAAAATAAAAACAAAATAAATAATAATTGGCATTTGACTTCTATTTCTCTTTCCCATCTTCAATCCAGAACATAAAGCCTTCCAATTCTACATGGATTTGAATAGAGCTCAGTTGCTTATGATGTCCCAAATCAATCTGAAATTACATTTTGAACTTTCACCCTTTTTTCTCCTGCTTCATGAATGAAGAATACAATACCACTTCTGTTTAGGGCTCCCTTTTCAGAGCTAGTCACATGTTGTGTATTTTATGAACATGTAGGACAAGTCAGATTTGGGGGAAATGTAGCACTTTCAAAAACATTTATCTTAGGAGTAAAAATAAGTTGATATGATTCCTGAAGTGACCCTGCCTGCTAAGGAAACAAGATTATACACTGAAGTGACAGAGGTATTAGCACATTTTTTATAAAAGAAAAGGACATTTAAAATGTGGACATTGGAACTTCAATATTAAATAAAAACATTTACATTCAGCAGACCTCATTCCAAAACATTACCATGATTATTGTTTCTAAATGTTAAGTGATGATACTGAACTTTATTAAAGAGAAAACTCTTGCTTCAGTTTCTGATAAATAGGGCATTGGCATTATTTGCTACTTATGCTGATGTGAAACCATTGAAATGTAATCCAATTATTATCTCTTACATAAGGATTATATTTACATTGAATTTTTCTTTTCTAGTATGAGGCTTTCCAATCACTCACTTTCCTTTGGAAAAACTATTTGGTTTGATCCATACTTGTATAGTATTTAAGTACCCCTTTTCAAGATTTTAGCATGCAGATAGCTTGCCAGCTTTAAGACTATCTCATCAGTGGTAGTTTTATATCTGAATCAGTGGCTCCTCACAAACAAAATGGTAATGAATGAATCTTACAAAAATCTGTTATTTTATTTTTTAAATGTTGATTTTTTTATGTTGTATTCCAGAGGTGTAGTGATTTGAGGTACATATATGTATATTAGAAAAGTTATGCAAATTGCATAATATTAAGACCTTGAACATGTTGAGATTGGACTTTTTTTTTCAGAAAGATTTTCCTGCTCCTTTCAAGATCGGACAAGGTTGAATTCATTTGTGAGAGCCTGCCGATAGAAACTTGCTTCAAGGAAAGCAGGTCCAGGTGACCATTGTGTAAATGTTGGGAAATATTGTCTGAAAGGATATTTATGAAAATAAACTGGAAAAGAATAGAAAGTAAAGAGTCACGCTCATAGTCAAATACTTTAACTTCTCTTCAGTTATGAATTTACACATATGTATCCTAGAGAGTTCTTTGTGGGAGACCTGAGAACTGAGGTAAATTTAATGTTTGTGGCTGGAAGTAATTTTAAAAGTTTTTATTGATCCTCTTCCCTGCTCCCATATATAATTATAGTGTATCTTCAGGCAGTTATTCCTAAGAATCATAAGTGCTGTGGAGAAAGCATGTATTTCGCTTTTCAACACCCTTCCTCTGACAGGATTCTACCTGTGATCGCCATCATGCTCTATACAATTACTAGATGGCTTCAAAATATCTCTTCTCTATAATCTTTGACTATTCTTGCTTAAGTATAGCTTATAGGTAGTCTTTGTTGTTACTGTAACTTTCCATTTGAGATGACTGAGGGCAAAGTATTTTAATTCCCTGAAGATCAATGTTTATTGAAAGATCACTTCCATCGCTCTGTCCTGCTGAAGAATCAGTTTCATCTAGAAAAATTTGTTCTCATTTTGAGCACAATGAGTTATACCTGCTCTGAACCACTGAAAGAGAATCTGGTTTCCTCCATGGTTGGTGTAAATATGACATTATTTGAAAGGAGAATTCCAAGGACTCATGTCCAACAACTTCATCTCTCTGTTATGCAGTAGTCCTTCATCCTCATTCCAGATTTGTACCCAGGGAGTTTTTGGAACTTCATATATGCCGGTATACTGTGTTTTTCCTCATGTCCTTCCTTGTCCCAAGGAGTGTTCATCATACACAAATTGGATGTTGAAAAAGATCTTTCCTTCTTTGGTCTTTGGCTAAAAATTGAATGCTGTTGTTCCTGGTGGGGATGCAGGAGCTAAGTTCTAAGTGAAAGATCTAACATGATCTATGCCTTCTTCACTGATTCTGAAGTGTATTTAAGCGTGTTCATTTAGAACCAGGAATTACATTTTATAAAGCTTTACCAATCTATTGTACACATGGAAACTTTTAGTCTCACTTTATTACATTTTAATTTCAGGAACAAATAGAGATGGCAAAATGGAGTTTAGATCATGCATGTTGATAGCCTTATTGTTCAGAAACTTAGGGCATGTCCAGACAAACCTGCATGTTCCTCTTGCAGCATCTCAAAGACATTTGAGACACCGCAAGATGCACGCTGAGGGGAAAAAAAGGTTCCCCATGCTGCATATTTGCAGCACAGGCTCAACATTTGGAACCTGGAAATCCAGGTACCTAAATAAAACCCAGATGTAAAAAGCAGTCGCTGACCATGCCCCAAGGGAACCTGGGATTTGGTCCTCCAGACGGATGCGCTGATTTCTAGCCAGAGTGTCTCTATGGTTCTCCTATTGACCCGGGTGCTATCACGGGTAAGTTAGGGATGTGCGGGGGGAGGGGTGTCAAAAGTGGGGGGGAGTGGCAGGGGATGTCGGGGGGTGTCAGGAGTGGCAGGGGGATGTGTAGTCTGTGGGTGGGTTTGTGGAGGGGCTTATGCACGCCTGCCCCCCCACCCACCCCCTGCAGCACTAGCAGTAGCAGCCAGTGCAGCTGTGGCTGGGCTGCAGGCACAGCCGGTGGCAATGCCACACTGTGTACATGCTGAATGGACCTGGCCCAGCCCGTGTGCTAGTGCTTTCTACCCACACTCACCGCGAGTCCAGCAGCACTGCTACTGGAGGCAGGACCCAGCCCAGTGTGACACCCAGACCCCACAAGCGGTGCAGGGCCCCAGGTGGCTGCTGCTGCTGCTGCTGCTGCTGCAGGGGTGGGTTGTGGGCCCTTTGGAGGGGGGGAACTGGGACCCTGCAGGGAGGCATGTGTGTGGGTGGGGGGATGCATGTGGGTCCTGTGGGTTTTTACAATCTCTGTAACTTCAGTCCATTCCTTTTCTAGACAACTGGCTGTGAGTTAGTCCCCTGGAGAAGAGTTCTGTTGAGACACCTGACGAATGAAAGAGTAAAGGTGTTTGCCCACAAATGGAGTTCTCAGTATATTCTTTTCACCGATCCACCTTCTTCCTTTTGCCCTTGCACATCTTGAATATTTTGTTCAGAGAAGGTGACTTGAAAAGTGCACATACTCTTTCTGTTTCTATATGTCATCTCAACACACAAATGTTCATGGTCAGAGTACATCACCTTGAGTTTGGCTTGAGCAGTGCAGTGCACAGTTTCAGTTGTATAGAACTAGCGATGTTTTATACTCTAAGAATTCTGATCACAGTAAGTAATCTTGTCTTTATACAGCATTTGAATAACTTAAATGCACTTATGAAGCCTCTGGAAAGCTGAAATTGATATATGTACACGTGAAGTTTTAGCTGGATATTGTGTAAGAAACCTCTGGAGGATTCCTCCTTTTAATCAATTGAACTCTATGTAACAAGAACCACAGTGAAAAGTCTACTCAAAGAACATGGTCACAAAAGTACTTGGTGTAAGCCATCATTAACTTGGAATCCAGGGCAAAAAAATCTCAAAATATGGAAGAAAAGAGGATAGCTACACACAGAGGCACGATTGTAGGCTGTCGTTTGAGACAAATGCCAACAGCTTCACACTACAGGAGCCAAGTGTCTTGGTATTAAAAAATAGTGTTATTGTTTAATGTAATTATTATCTCATTAAAGTATATGTTAAAAAACCAATTAAAATAGGTCAATCATAATAGGTTTGACTGATTAATTTAAAAAAGTAAATGCAAAGCTATAGAAGGAAAATCATAATTGTAGTATATCTGAACTCACAGTATCTCAGCACTTACATTGAGGATTGTTCTTAATGATTCATCAGGATATAATCACTATCTAACATAGAAATTAAGTTTTTATGGTTTATAGAAGCAAATTTCTTTGAGACAAATACACTTGGCATTCAGTGGACATATCAAAAGCTAAACAGAGATTTAAGGAATTAAGATTGTTCATTTGTCTAATGATCCTGATTCACAGTTGTTATGCCCAAGCATTGAAAGAGTGAGTTATATCAGAGGGTAAACCATTTCTTATTACTCTGCCATTTTTTTATGACTGGTATTGGATGTTTATAAAATCTGGATTTTTTTGCTATACATCTGTTAAACAAATACATATGATTCTAGTGGTGGCTATACCTGACAGAAAACAGGTTTGCAATCTTGGTCAGAAAACACCAGTGAATTCACAGTTAGGTCTGGTCAGTGGCTGAACTGGAAAACTCCAAAAAAACCACTTAGGTGATTAAGTAAATTGAGCCTGAATATTGGTACCTGGCTCTCCTCTAATTTATCATTAAAGCATTGCACTTAGAGCCAATACGTACTTTTGAGCAATTGATCTTTTGAATAAGATACAAGTGTTTGACTTGGCAATATGATGTTTGTGGCATTGAGATAATGCTGCATTCTAAAAGAAGCATTGGATGTGTATCAGAAATGATCCATATTATCTGTGCCTTGTACAGTAAATATGGCACTGTAGGATACATACAAACACAAAACAATGGTATGTTTCACAAACACCTAAAGGATGCCTGTACACATACAGGACACTTGTTCCAATGTGTTCTAATTGGAACATGTCAAAGCCTTGATTAATCAAGTCTGCTGGAGGGTTCTAATTAAAACACTCCAGTAGCCTTGCCACCATGTATATTCAGCATCCCCTTGTTTCAAAATGTCAGCAAGGGTTCTTTATTAAAGCTTATTGAACCAGCTTTAGTTAAAGCCCCTCCACTTCCATTTTGAAGTGCAGGATGCTGATTACATGAGATGCTGAGGGCTTTTTAATTAGAGCAGCTCCCAAGAACTCAGCATTGCTGAGACCCCAACAGGAGTACTGCATCCAATTCTGGGCACCGCACTTTAGCAAGGAATTGGTAAAACTTAAGACAGTCCACAGAAGGGCCACCTGTATAGTTAGAGACTTGTATGGCAAGCCTATATGAGGAAAGGCTGAGGGATATGGGACTCTTGAGCCTGAAGAAGAGAAGGCTACCTGGTAGCAGCTTACCGCTACATCAGGGACATATGTCAAGGGCTCAGTGAACAAATGTTCACCAGGGGACCCTAGGGAAAACAAAGAGTAATGGCCACAAAACCCTGGAAGACCATTTCAGGCTCTACATTAGGAAAAACTTCTTCACAGTTAGGGTGTCCAGACTATGGAATAAGCTCCCGCCAGAGATGGTACAATTGCCTACCCTAGAAATCTTCAGGAGGAGACTGGACAGTCACCTTGCTGAGGTCACCTAACCACAACTGTCTTTCCTGTCTAGTGAAGGGGGCTGGACCCAATGATCTTCCAGCATCTCCCCCAGCCTTACAATCTATAAAAAACATTTTAATTAAAATGCCTACCCCACCCTGGAGCACATGTATAGACACCTGTAATGACTAAAGTAGGCTTTAAGAAAACAACTGCTTTTGAATGTTTTGCTATATTTTCTAAGCTAATGCTTTCATAAATATATTTTACTGAAGTCAGTTGCATATGAAAAGTGTACATCTATCCACCCGTCTGCTCATCAGCATCATATTCACCACTCGTGTATACTTGAGGCCCTTTGGCAAACTATTCTGACTTATGTTTTTGTACCTTAACTAATCCATTTTAAATGCTATGGACATTTTTACATGTGTTCTGGGGTGAGACAGGGGGTGCTTTAATTAGAGCAGCTCCTTCTCACATATTCACCTTCCTTCTGGGGTAAGCATAGAGGGCTTATTCTCCACTTCAGGGTTAATCCCAGTCCCCTGTCTTCCTCCACCACAATGGGGGAGAGTTTTCTATGCATGTCCATTCTTAAGGAACTGTGCATAGGATCTTACAGGTCAAAGAGACTTTCCCAGCAATGCCTTGACTTTTCCAGAAGGTCCACGGACTCCGACTTTTGGAACCAGTGTTCTCAAAGATGGTATAAAAAAGATTCTCTTGTTGACAAATACATGGCATGAATCGCAATAATTTTGGACTCTTTAACAAATTCTGTAGCCAATGGAAAAGTTGTTGAGTAAATAACCTAGGCAGGAACAGGAGGGAAGAAGACTGCATAAGTGAACAGTAGACATTCTGATGTGATTTAAGAAAGAAAAGGGTTACAACAGATTGCATCTCAAAGTGGGTAGTAGGTACTCTCTAAACAGTGCCACCCAGACCATAAACATTACAAAACCTGCAAAAAACTGGGGACACTATGGGTGTTTATATACATGCTCAGGGGAGGGCATTAATTAGAGTGGCTCTGAAAACTGCTGTAATTAAAGAGCCCAAAGTGTCACATGTATCAGCATCCCTGTGCCAAAAAATGGTGGTGGGGGCACTTTCACTAAAGCTCATCAAATGAGTTTTAGTTAAAGAAACCCTGCCAACCCTACCACCATTTTTTACCCCAGGGATGCTGATACACATGACACTGGAGTCTGCTAGAGCTCAGTAATTACCATACTCCAGCAGACTCAATTAATTGAATTGGCTCCAACTCACTGTAATTACAGCATGTTCAAGCAGCCTTGCTGTACACGTATAGGCAACCAACAGAACCAATGTGAAGGGAAACAGAACGATGTCAATTGCCATTATGTGTAAGTGAGCAGATCACATACCCAGCTTAAGCTATGAGGAAGTCAAAATGCATGACCCCAATCTGCTAGGCTAAGCACAAACTGGAACAATCTTATTCTAGTTTAGTAAAAACAGGATACTAGTGTAGGAAGAGTGTGGCTATTAATGGGTTGGTGTATCTGTTGGTGATGTCATACTTCCTATATCATACTTCCTATATAATCAAGTTGAGCATGAAGTAGAACAACAGACAATTTCCTCTCAGGGCAGTTGTCTGTTCAGAATGCATTCTTTAATAAATCAAGTCTTTAAACGTATGCTGTCGTTTGTCTGAGCCTCCACCTAACGAACCAGGGAACTAGTTTTCCCCAACAAATGTATACACATCCTAAGAAGGAGAAAAACCAGGCCAGAAAAACATCCTGAGAGGGGCAAAAGTTGTGAAAGATGTGAAATTGTCAAGAACCAAAAGGAAGAATGGGTGCTGATCACCCATAAAAGCTCAAGTAAAAATAAGGACTATAAAACCTCCACCCACCTGCCAAGAAGAACTATAGACCCCAGAAAACTTCTGAAAGCTTGACTCTGTTTCATGACTACATAAGACTTATGCAAAGTTTCTGTTCCATCTTAACTTAGGCAAAGTTTTATGTTGTTTCTTATAGATTGCTGTACTCAGTAAACACTCTCTTCAGAGGATGGAGTATTCTTGACCAAGCCATTTTCATGACATCAGTGCTACCACTGAAATTCTAACTCTAAAGTAGGGATAGGGAGGGTCCCCTGTGATACTATTTCAGAAACCACAGTTTAAAGTGAGGATGCCTCTCCTGGCCACATGGGGATTGGGTCCAATACCCACATGGCTGGGACTCCCCCTGGCTATTTGAATGGGACAGAGCAAGTCAGGGGGGGAAGGCACTTCACTTATCTCACCTGTTCCATTTGGAAGCAAATTGATCCCAAGCTAGGGCACATATAGATCCTTCCCCAATGGTAATTTACTGTGCCTTTTTTAATGCACAGTAACATTACTATGCATTAATAGCATTTGTAGACGCACCCAGTTACTCATGGAAGATCTGCAACTTCTACCTGGCCTTCTGATGTCGGAGAATATAGCAAAGAACTGGAAGGCAGTCAAACAAAGGTTTGAGTGGTATGTAGGAGGCATCAGAGTGGAAAAGGAAAAGAAGTCAAGTGCTCAATTTTCTTGCATATTGTATGGAAGGAATCCCTGGCTACTTATAACACCTTTCCCTTTGAATTTCATATTTTGACTTTTTAAAAAAGTAAAATACTGTCCAAACTTAAGGAGTACTGCATGCCAAAAAAAGAATGAGACGCTTAAAAGACACAGATTCTTTTTATGTACTGTTGCACCTTCGGAGCCTTAATTCTGACAGGCCCCTAGGGCGAGAACGAACGCTCTCTAACTAATTTCTTTTTCCCGCACTAGGCTTTGATTTCCCTTTTAT
>JAGPOW010000304.1:97388677-97424821 GCA_030014935.1 Caiman crocodilus
GGCCTCAGGCGTTACTACAAGGGGTTTGATTTCACTACGAGGGTTTGGCCTCTTAGGTGGTGTCATGAGTCACCGCCTACAATGCAATCTGCACATGTACAAGAGAAAAATAGAACAGAGTATAGTTTGGTGTGTTACTGAGACTGAGTAAGGACCTAGTTTTTGGGAACTCAACAGAATCTCTGATTAGAGACAGGATTATTTGCAGCATGGTAGACACTGCATTACGAGAACATCTATTGTGTGGAGATACTTGTTTCTAGAAAAGACTTCATATATGCAGGACAGCAGAAGCTGTGAAGGCCCATGATGCATAAAGTAGGCATGAAAGAATGTGGCTAGAAAAAGCTACCTCAAAGGAAGGACTTTTCCACTGGTAAGAAGCCACTTCAAAGAGTAAAATTTTCCATCAGCAATGAGACTACTAAGGGTGAGAGAACAAAAAGACAGGTATGCAACGAATGCGGAGGCAACATGGCCCCAAACATTGTGCTGCATTTGGAAAACTGCTTTACCTGTAACAAAATGCTGCAGATCCCAAACACAAAAACCTCAACCTGGATATAGTTGAAAATACAGAAAAATAACTGTATATAGATAACTGTATATAGATATAATAGAATCAATTAAAGTCAAGGGGAGGGACTGGATTTTGCCAGTGGAAGTGCAAGGAACAGTGGTTTCACTTAAACTGGACACTGGAGCTCAGGTTAATGTCAGCAGAACATGAATGTAGAATATTAAAATTAAGACCAAAAGTGAAGCTAACAAAAATCAAAATACTTGACTATTCAGGGCCAACTACACCTGTGGAAGGGAGATATATTACTAACATCTAGTATGAGAACAGAATCTACCAACTCCCATTCATTGTGGTACCTATGGAAGTGACACCAATTTTGAATCTGGCAGAGTGAGAAACTGTGCTTGCAATACAAGAAGACACAACATTTATGCCTCCTGATGATCTTTTTGACCATCACAGCCCAAATCTGGATAGTTTTCTTAGAAAGAAGCAACTGCTTCAATAACTACAAAAATCAGTTAATACCCATCTATAGATGAGAGGTCACTAGCATGTTCCTCTGGTGTTCTTTTCACTCACTTTTCTATCCATAGCCTGTCTGGGTATGTTTATGTATGATTTAATATATAGCCAAGGAAGGTCAGTTAAATTAAAAACAAAAATGATTCTCACCTCAGTGCAAGAATATATATAAACAGATTTATTTTCATGTGCAATTTTAGAGGTATGTTTTGATTTCACTATGCAAGGATTTAGACATACAACATTCCCTTTATCAAATTTTGACAGAGCAGCAGCTTCAGAAATAAAAAGTATATATAAATTCCTAAACCAGATACCCAAAACAAAAACTCACTTAATGTGGTAGTACACTACATTATCAAAGGCTGCATACACATGCCTAAATGATCTGGGAGAAATCTCTCAGGTTTGTTTTCCTGGTAGACAAATTTACCCAGGGTTGAATGAACAGACATTTAAATTCTGAGCCCCTGAAGAACAGAGCGCTTGTGATGCTCAAATCCAATTCTACCTTTAGATGGGTAAAAATAGCTTGTGTGGATTTTAGATCCTACTCAAGGAAAGCATCCATGTAACTTGTTACCATTTCCATACCCCCCATAGGTTTTGAACCTGAATTCCCCACTTCCCAACAAAGTGTTCTAATCACCAAGCCATCACCTCGGCATAGCCAGGAACAACCACTGCCTTACCTATTTGATATGGCCCCAGACCTCAGGCTTCGGCTTGGCCACATATCTAGGCCTGTTACCCACAGCTGACCACCAAATTTCAGTGCACAAAGCTGGGCAGGGGTGATGCTGCATCCCAGGACCCAATCCCAGTATGTGGGGCAGTACCAGCTACTCAGGACCCAATCGCGGGGGACTGGTACCATCCCCTCCTGTTACTGTGCTAGGATTGGGTCCTGGGGCTTGCCCCACATTCTGGGATTAGGCCGTGGGGTGTAGCATAGGGGTGGGCAAAATGTGGCCTGTGGGCCAGATGCAGCCCGCCAGGCCTTTATATCTGGCCTGAAGGGCACCTGCAAAATTTAGAAAAAACATATTTATCTGCCCCTGGCAGCCTGTCATACAGCCCTCAATAGCTTGCCAAAACTGAGTAAGCGGCCCTCCACCCAAAATGATTGCCCGCCCCTGGTCTAGCATCACCCCTGCCCAGATTTCCACACTGAGATTGGGTGTCTGATTCACTATGTAGGGCCTGATGCTCTCCATGAGCCTGATACCACTATTCTCCCTGTGCCAAATTTCTGGACCCAGGTGGGGAGCCCCGCAGGCCAGATGACACAGCATCATCAGCCAGAGCTGGCCCGTAGGCCGGGTGTTGAGCACCCCTGCTATACAGTGTAAGTGGTTGGACCCTTTTGAGTACTCTCAGAAGGTCAAGATGAGATTTCCAGATTTTAGAGCTTGTTTCCCCTGCACAAGTGCCTCAAAATGCCACCACTGTGGCAAATGTTAGCTATTTAAGTGCTACTTAACCACATAAAACTGAGGCAAAAGGCACGGTATCTATTACCTACAAAAGTTTATGCCTCTCTGACCTCAACACTCTCTAAGGTGCCACCCTGCCCTCCCTTCTGCCTGACTTCAGACTTACACAGATAACTATCCCTCTCTACCTAAAAGTCTGTTAGATTTGGGTCTTAGCAGCCAGAGCATGGGTTCATAATATTTTCTGTAAGAGCAGATTCTAAGACGCTTATCTTAAAGAGATGAGATTTATTTGAAAACAAATATGTATCATCCTTACATCATCATTCCATATTCATTCTGCTTTGTGACTTATACTTTGTACATGGATGTCATCTGAAGAGGTGTCGTCGGGAGTTCAGAAATATGGAGAGTAGATACTTATTGCTACGGACCTGTTTTAGGTTAAAATGTCAGTCTTTTTTTTATTACCAAAACCACAAAACTCAGGAATAGGAATAACCTCTAGAATTCAATCAGTGCGTGTTTTTGTGTTAAAAGCCTGGTGATGGCTTCAGATGTGTACGCCAAGTAAGTGTTCTAGATAGAAAAATAAATAGATACATTATTTATTCTACTATTAAGGGACAAATGCATAATTACAAACCATGGGGTATTTACTTAGGAAAAATATTTGGAATACCAATGTATGTATCATTGATTTTACTTTTGGGTCCCAGATTACTGGCTAATGTTAAACGAAAGTACAAGATTTTCTACTGAGACTTTTTATGTGTTTATTGATTATTGTTTACACTGTTTCTACATTCACACTAACTATGTTTTTGAAGCTCTGGTCAGGAAACTATAGGGGAATATCTAGCACAGTTAATTCCTCATTTGTTACAATATGAAAACTGACTTCAGTATATTGTAGTTAAAGCAATAAAGTGTGTTACTTCATTTGAGAGCTAAATACTTCAGTGTATTTTAAGTCTATGAAAAAAGCCCTGTCATTCCATAGAATTTTAGTGATGCAATAAAAATACATTTGCTTGCCTGTTTTTTCTGTTCCCCCAGTGTGTAGCCTGTTACATTACAGAAGAGTACAAGTGCTACAAGACCTCTGGTTCTACCACCAGCTCTGCCATTGCTACGCTATATGATTTTGGCCAAACTACTAAACCTTTGTTCTGCCTTATGTATAGTGGGTAACATGCCTCTCTCAGAAGAATGAAGCTTAATTAATAGAAATTTCAATTCACTTTGATTCATCCTAAAATGCTAGATGATATAGAAGTAAAAAGTGTTGTTATTTCCAATCTAGACACTAGAGCTACCCTGTACCTCTGGCATTGCTATGAGATAAAAGGTATTGGATCCATTTATTACATCAAAAGTAATCCCCTCTGAATTTTGAAGGCCAGCATATGCATGCATAAATTTTCAAATGTAAAGTAAGTAATGTTTAAATTACAGGGATAAAACAAGCACTAAATTATATATGTGTTCACAGGATTATAATAAAGACTAGTTCTGTTTAGGAGAATTTTAAGTACTGTCTTTCCCCCTCTCCCCCCCACACTTTTCTAAGCACAGTTGGCATTCTACAAAGTAAGTATACAACTAATTCATTGTTGTCACAAGCTCTTTAAGGTGTGGTATAAATGCACATTTTGCAGATTTCACTTAATTTCCTCCCTTTGGCAAAATATTTATGTTACTTCATTACGTGTAATTATTGTCTATCATTTTGTTCGTCATCTTGGGAGCAATTACAAAGAAAAGGAGAGTGTAAGCACTCATCTGGCACACGGTTGACAGAAGGAAAGCAAATAAACTTTTGGGGGACAGACCGTGGTACTATTTCAGAGACCATATTCAAAGAAAGATTTGAGCTGTAAGACCTGAGATAGACTGTGTTTGGGCGTGCTGCCTAAGTGATGTGCTTTGGCTTAGGGCCAAGATAAGGGAGATTTTTAACACAATGTCAAAAGGCCTACCAGCAAAAATCTCTGAGAAGGGCAGTGAAGCAATTGAATGGTTGGAAAAATGTACTGGACCAAACAGCTGCTTATTTTTATCAGCAATCCCTCAATGCAAGGATGATTTCTGCTGTGGTTTATTGATGGCTTTTGAGGTGGCTTAAGAGTCCAATCCTTAAACCATGAATCCATCCATATAAGTTACAGGTCTTTCCACAGGGAGAGTATGCTGAGAGTAGGTTGAGAGTCCTCTCTTTTTCCTTCTTCTAATCTCTCTTCTGTTTTCTGATGGCAAGACACTTTCACCTCAAAATGGGCTGCCGCCTGGTTGAGGTTACAATGTCATTGGAGTGGGATGGCAGCCAACCACTCCCAGCTTTTCATGTTGGCATCCACTTTCTTGAGGTATGCTTTCAAGCTGTCCTTGTAGTGCTTCATCTGGCCACCACAAGATCTCAGGACATATTTTTTATATAGCTATGGCCAGCTATTTATTTAAAAGCTACAGCCAGCTAGTTATATGTTACTCGTATCATGGATCCCCTCCCTTCAAAAATCACTGCAGTCACTATGTGTGTCTTTACATGTGCTCTGGGGGTAGTTTAATTAAAGCAGCACCAAAAGCAATTCTAATTAAAGCACCCACAGCATCTCATGTATCAGCATCCCCATGCTTCAAAATAGCAGCAGGGGCACTTTACTAAAGATTATTTGACAAACTTTAGTTAAATCATTTTAAACACAGGGATGCTGATAGACAAGATGTGGAGGCTGCTGGAGTGCGCTAATTAGAACTTTCCAATGGACTTGATTAATCAAATTCACTCTGACACCAGAGCAGCATCCCTACATGTCTACAGGCACCCTATACAACTACAGTAGATTTTAATTTATTTCCTGTAGTATTGATATGAATTAAATAAAAAGACTATAAGCCTGGATGCTTTGAAAGCTGATTGAAAAATATCTTAGGTATTTTCTATTCTTTCTTTCTTAATAATTCCATAATGGTTTGCTCAGCTTAGAAGGCAGCTTTTTTTTCTAATTTCCAGTCCATAAGGTTAAGACTCAGAGTTTTAGATGAGTTTTAGACCCACAGCAGTTCTAATCCCTCTATAAGCAACACCTTTGAATGTATTATTTGCAGAGATACAATGCAAATCCTTTTGATGTAGAAGTGTTCACTGATAATGCTTAAGGATTAACTCTGTTAGCTCAGAGGTAGTAGCAGGCTCATAAACCTCAATAAATGGCCCATTATAATTTGATAAATAATCTTAATGCATTAGTGTGGGTTACAATAAGAAAAGATATATGATTCTGTCTTAAGGAGCTCAAAATATAGGGCAGACTGACAGCATAACATGTAAAGAAAACATAACATGGCATAGGAGTGTAGTGGGTTAAAACCAGTAAATCTTTTCAGGAGAACAATAATGGCAGTTCTGTTTTTGTTTGGTTTGGTTTGGTTTCATTCCATTTGTAGACTGGGAAGAGTTACCTTTAACATAGCCTTTAAATTGTGAGGTTTGATTTGAGATATTTATGTCATATAAACCTTTTAGAATTTGCCTGAGATTTGCCCAAAAATTCATAGGGTGGAACAAACCCAAAAATCTAATCCAACTCCTTGCACAGATGCAGGATATGTTATTCCTAAACCAAACCAAGCAGATGCCTAGCAAGCCTTGTGAAAATCTCCAGCGAAGCAGAAGCACATCTTCCCTAGGTAGCTTGTTCCAGTTCAGAAGCTTTTTTCCTGACATTTGAATTAAATCTTTGCTGCAGTTTAAACCCTTTGCTGTATGCCCTGCCCTCTGTGGCAAGGCAGAGCAGTATTTCTCCATTTTTGTTGTAACGACTTTTTAATTATTTGAAAGCTGCTATTGTGTGCTTTTCAACCTCCTTTTCTCCTAACTAAATATGCATATTTTATGTGGCCTTTCTTGATGATGATTGTTTTTCTGATGCCTTTATCATCTTCTAAACCTTCTCTAGCTTTTGTACATTCTTCTAACATGTGATGGCCAAAACTGGATTCAGCACTCTAGCTGAAGCCTAACTAGCATGGAGTAATGGTAGTATCACCTCCTGTATCTTGCATATCGTGCAACACAGCATTTTGTGACAGCATCACATTGCTTACATATGCTGATCTTCTGACCCATGGTAATTGCCAGATCCTTCTCAGCAGTGCTACTGCTAGCTACTTACCCCCATTCTGTTCTTCTGCATTCGGGTTTTCTTTTCTGCTTGTAATTTGAATGATATTCAAATCTATCCTCTGAAGAGTTTGCAGCCCTTTCCCATTTTGTCTAATTGGCAGGTTTGATATGTATGTTCTCTACCTTTGTATCCAAATAATTAATAGAAAGGTTAAGTGTAATTGGATTTGGAACAGACCCCTGTGCAACTCCCTTGAGACCTGCTCACAATCTGGCAGTGATCCATTAATAGTTACTTTTTGCTTTACAGTAATTCATCCAACTCAGTGTCCACCTAATGGTAGTTCTGTTTAGTTGACATTCCCTAGCTTGTTTTTGAGAATATTATTTGGGACTGTGTCCAATGCCTTACTAACATGCAGGGATATTTTGTCCACTGCATTCCCTTTACCTACCAAACTGGTTATCTTGTCAAAAAAGGGACTCTCCAAATGTTTGCCAAATGCTGTTGGTAATCCTCTTATGCTCCAGATACCTACAAATTGATAAATTTGTTCTAGTAACTTCCTAGGTATTGAAATCAGGGTGACTGATTTATTATTTTCAAGGTCCTCCTTTTAAAAGGTGGGCATTACATTTGCCCTTCTTTATTTGTCTGCGACTTGACTTGTCATCCAAGAATTTGTTAATTTTCTATGGCTCCAAGACTGCTTCAGCATTCTGGAATGAATTCCACTGGGTTTTGCTGGCTTGAATTCATTCAAGTTTGTCAGAAGTTTGCCAGTGTGCTCTTAACTCATCACAGTCTGCATCACTGTTAATTTTGCTAATGCTTTTATGACAGTTTTTTGCAGGGAAGACTGAAGTAAAGTCGATACAAAGCAGCTCCACCTTCTATTAACAACTCAGCTTTTCTATTGAGCAATATAGTCATTGCTGTAGCTAAGGGAGTGGGGCAACCAGGGCATCAGCTATAGGCTTGGAATTGAGGTGAGGGACAGCTGAAAAATAGCAGCTGCTGCACTGTTTGGGTGGTCACTAGCACCACTGGGATTGCAGCTACTGATGTTGCTCTGTGTGCCATGCTGCCCAGGTTACAGAGGTGCCCAGTTATGCCTCCAAGTATAGCCACAATTCTCTTGAGTTTTTCCGCTCTGTGTGGCATATTTGTAAAATTCCTTCCTGCTGTCTAATAGTTGCCAGTTATAGCTCATGTTTCAGCTTAGGTTTTCTGATTTTTGTCCCTACCCTTTGTGCATTTCCTTTGTATATCTCCTTAGAGATATGCCAATTCTTCCCCAACCCCAATCTTTATATACTTTTCCATCTATTTTCAGGTAGCTATACTGTCTTTACTCTGTGTTGGAATGACTTCATATTGAGCCTCCATTAGTATGTTCTTTAGGCATGCAGGACCTCTTGAAGTCCTTTATTTTTTTTCCTTTCTCTCTCCTTTTAACTTATTTGTTTATGGAGCTTTCCATAACATTTCCGAGTTGGTTGAAATCTGACCTTTGAAATCTAGTGTCTTTGTCTTGCTGGTCTCATGCTTCCTTTCCTTACAGTTGTGAATTTTAACGTATGATCTTCTAAGGCAGGGGTGTGCAAAACATGGCCCACAGCCTGAATCTGGCCTGCCAACAAATTGGATCTAGCCTGTTGGTCAGTGCCCACCAACTGATTTTATCCAGCCTGTGGCTGCCCTCGTGTCACTCCACATGTGGCTGAGCCCCGCTTCTGCTCCTGCCCAAGAGAGCCTGCACCACGATTCTGCTTATGCTCACTGGCTACTCCCACCATTGTGTCCACTGGCCCTCCCTCTCCTCTGCCCCAGCTGGCTCCTGGGACCTAGCATGCTGATAGCTCCCCACATACACCCCCCACACACACAACCCAGACCTCCCCCCACATCCACACACACACAGCCCCATCCCCCAAACCCACTTCATTTGGAGCTATTATGCAATTGCCTCTATATACACTACTCAAAAAAATATAAATCAGGACAAAAATATTTTTTAAATAAAATTATATCTTTTACTAGTAAATATTAGACTTTTAATATATGATTTGCTTTTTTACCTATAATTTATTAAAATGATATTTTCTGCAAGATTTTAGGTGTGCAGCCCTCAACAGCTCACCAAAATCTGTTAAGTGGCCCTCCAGCCCCTGTTCTAAGGGTTCCAGCCTCTTTCACAACCAGTGAGTTCATCCATTTTTGGTCAAGTGATTTAAAATACAGGACAGATGACTTAAGATAGATAGTTGTTTTCTCAACGTTCTGTTTCCTTCCTGAAACAGGTTTTCTATTCCTGTTAAGAACTTTCTGGATATTTCATATTTTGCCATATATTCCTCCAACAAGTACCAGGAAAGTTTTACATCTCTCTCATTATAAATAACTCATATTTTTCAGCTGGTTTTATTCCCTGGTTGAAGAAAGCATAATTTTCTTGATATGACAGGGGTTTATTACAGACCACTAAAAAATCATGAGTGCTTTTTTCCTCATTTATCTTTGTACAAATACAGATCATGTGTTCACCTTTTGAACTTCAGAAAAAAATGCATGTATTCTTGACAGACAGTGCACTGCTGTCTCTTTTTCTTTATCTGTGTGGCTGGTACAAGTTATATCCCTTAATGTTGATATCCCAGTGGGCATTATCCCATGATTCTGTAATGTCAATTAAGTCATACTGTTTTTGAAAACTATGAATTGTAGTTCATCCTTGTGTAATTTTGGGGGATTTGGGGGGGATTTCTGATCCATTATAATATCCAAACTCTTCTCAGCAGTGTTATTTGTAACATCAGAAGAATCTGTCTGCTTTCTGGTTTTTGTGTTGGATATAATTTCATTATTTCAAGGAGATTAGTCTTTATTTTTACATCAATGTAAACAGAAGGAGAATTAATCCCTTTTAAATTTAGGAAAAGTGATGTTGCATTAATTTATAGGTTTTTCTGTATGAAATTATTCATTCTTAGTTTCAAATTAGTATAACTACAGTTATAATAGAATTGTGTGATATATTACCATACTAATTATAATTATTATTTAACATTATTATTGTCAATTCAGGTTAAATATGTTTTAGAATGCATCAAGTAATATTTTTCTCTAGGTGCATACTTTGTATTTAAACTCTAAATAGTCTAGCAACTATACAAAAGTTTACACCCACTTTCATTTTGTTTCCTAAATAAATGATGGCATCTTTTTTTAATGTAATCCCATGCTTGGAAACTTTCAAAAGCAAGTTAGACACTTGGTTGGTAAGGTTTAGTCAGAGATGATCCTGCCTTGAGCAGAGGCTGGACTACATGACCTTGTGGGGTCCCTTCCAGCCCGATTCTTCTATAATTCTATGATGTTACAAATACATGGCATTTTAATCCCTACTATATGGAAATATGGATCTTTTAAAAACACAGTAGTAAATACCAGCAACCATCTTGTTATATGTTAAGTGTTGCAAAATAAGGCCTATAAGGAAAGACTTTTGTATTTCTTTCACTCAGGTTACATCAGGTAACATCATTTTGCATTGTGTCATGCTTTTCAAAGCATTAAGTAGGTCAGTGCCAGTATGACACCGCATTTCAGACTTTATCTGATTAATTAAAAGCTCCGGTTAATATATAAAATTAAATGTGTGCACGGCCAGCTTTATTTTTCCTAACAAACTAAAGCTCTAATGATATATGGGGTCAAATATTCCTACTTTCTGTAAAAGCCAAATAAATGGGTTTCAGCTTGGAGCAGAAGGAAGGAACAAAACTGCTTGAATCCTGCTGAAGCTTGATTTACAAGAACTTTTTAAACCTTGGACTGTTGCCCTTTTCCTCTTGTTTATAATATATTAAAATCTTTGGGAAAGGCATTATGAATGTTTCTGCTTCTCTCTCTCTTTTTTAAATGTCTTTGAACTATTAGAAATGTTAAGTCCTACCTTCCCTCATTAAGCCAAAGGAATTTCCGCAGAGCTTAGAACAAGTGTGTTGTGAACAAAGATGTCTTTTGTTTCTAAAATGGTCATAAATAGAGGTGTTTACTAGACAACTGTCAAGCGTCTGGATCATGGTGTACACATAAGAGGTCTAGTCAGATGCCTGATGAACCTGTTTGTGGCTGACAAGCCCAATTCAAGAGCAACACAGCTTGTTACAGGCATCACAGCTCCACATGTTGTCTGAGTTGGAGTCCAAATTTACAACATGGTGCTTTGTTTTTTATCACTTTGCTTCCATCCTCTGGATCAAAGCCACTTCGTGTTGAACTGCACCCAGTGCTAGATGTTCCCTCCAGATAGGACAGGATCCTGCACACTCCTCTCAACTATGTTGTTATTAAATAACTTCATATAAATAACTTTCCATGCATCAACCACATCCCGGCGAGCATGGACATTTATTTCCCTGGGAACAAGTAGCAGCAGCACACCTTGTGCCACTGTCTCTTGTGCCCAAGGAACGCCCATGCCATGCATGCTCTCTCATGCAGCAGGTTACCCCAGGTGGGGTAGAGAAGGCTGAGGACAGCAACTGTGCTGGTCCCAGCACCTGGGGTCCTGGGGGAGCTGTAGCCATGGCACTCCTGCAACTGGTAGCCTGGCCAAAAGCTGGAGTATAGCTCCAGCTGGGCAAGCTCTGGGTTTGGGAAGTGTGTGTTTTTTTGTCCATGGGATCCAGTTTTGTGGGCATAGGGTTTTTTTACCCTGGGATCTTCCAGGGTCAAAAAAACACCCCGCACTGCAATGTAGCATCATGGGGAACACCTGCTTGTGGAATGTGTGGCATTGCAGATGGATCTGCAGTACCACATACCACATGTCTGCACTCATCTAGACACAGCCATCATGGTACCACCATAAAGGATGACCCCACTTTCTATAGCCATCTTGAATCTCACTATACAAACTATTCTTGGGGTTCTGGACTTTTTCCATTCTCCTAGCATGGCCAATCCATCACAATTTCCTCTTCTTAATAGTGGTTTCCAAGTGTGTCAGAGCTGCACTCTCTGGCACTTGTACTTAGTATTCTGTCTTCCCTCTTTATTTTCAGGATTTTATGCAGACATCTCATGTGGAAGCTGTTCAGTCTCTTGATGTGCCTATCGTATGTAGTCCATGTTTCTGAATCATAAAGCAGGGATGACAGCACATAAGTCTCGTAGATTCAAATCTTCACTTTAGCTGATAGTTTGCAGTTATTCCATGCATGTTTCTGTAATAGGCCAAAATTCTTCACTGCTTTTTCACGGTTCTGTTAGCTCAGTCTCAGAGTCAAGAGGCCTGCTGACCATAGAACCCAAGTAGCAAAACTGGCACCAACACAAAGAGATTTGTCCTCTAAAGTGATGTCAAATATTGGTTCTTTCACTCCTTGGTACATAATCAGTCTTCTTAAGACTAACTGCCATCCCAAAGCTCTTGAGTGATTCAGAAAATCTTTCCAAGAGATTTTGCAGAAAAGATTCACTGTAGGCAACCAAGGCCGTGTCATCCACAAACAGGAATATCTCTCAGAACCAATTCTTTCACTCTAAATCTTGTAATGTTGAACAAGCCTCCATCTAGTCTGGTTCGACAATAAATACCATCATTGCTGTCCTCATACGCATGAAGAAGCAGTAATGAAAGTAGATGTTAAAAAGCACCTTTGCATTTCCCATGACCCTTTGGCTAACCAACATCTAAACTGACATCCTATGTAAGTTAAAGCAGGTTTTGCCTCTGGTTAGCTGGTTTTGGTTATTTATGGGGACTTTAGAGAGCCACATAGGCTCTCTATGGCAGACCTAGATGGCATTTGCATGAGGTTAGTATCTGAGATATATTAGCTGAGGTTTTCAACAGCTCTCCTTAAGATCTGTCAGCTAGATTCATTAAAAGACTATTGAAGTGGTACAAAAGGGACATCAGCAGGGTGAACAATCAGCCAGTGTTTACACATAGTATCATAATTTTAGTTGTTCATTTGGATGGTTAGGTTCCATAGGATCTTTTGGTCAAAAGCAAATTATGCAAGCATCACCAGCTGAGTGAGGAGCTGCTCTTTATCATATAGAGATGGCTTGAATTTCTAACACAAAAAAAGCATGAAATATTGAACCTTGGCAATGTCTTGACAGAGATTCAGTTCTTTTGAAGCACAATTTCTGGTGTTCCTTGAGGTCAAGTGGTTCTGTACCATGTCCAACTCAGAAACGTAGCATTGAGCATGTACACGTGATGATGTCATGATATACATGTGACAAAAATGTCCCTTTGTATGGCTTAATGGTGTCATAGATTACACATATGGAAGTTTTCAGGGTTTAAAATGAGTTTGCATCATTGCAAACTAAATTATATCCCATATAGTTTAGTTTGCAATGTTGGAACTTGGAGCATTGCAGCCATTGGTCAGCTGGCTCTCCAGGCATGGGAGAGACAGACAGGCTCCACAGAAAGAAAGGATCGGGCCCCTCCATGCTTCTGCCTTCAGCAGGTTCCTATGGCCAGCAGGATACAGGGGACCACTGAGGCATTGACTGGCTTGCCCCTGGGACTGTATAGGGAGATGGCAGGTTGGCAGTGGGGTGTGCTGGCAGCTGGAGAAAGTGCTGGGGATAGTGCATGGAGTGTGGCCACCCAGGCAGACTGCTAGCATCCTCAAGCTTGACCAGGTGTCCCATGCACCATCCCCGCCACCTTCTCCAGGTGCCAGCACACTCAAACATGCTTCTACATTCTCCCCACACTGCCCCAGGGGCAAGCCAGCCCATTTCCAGGCAGCCCCAGGTGACCTGCCAGCCACAGGAGCCTGCCAAAAGCAGAAGTAGCGAGGTGCCTGATCCTTTTTTCTGCCTGCCTCTCCCACAGCCAGAGGGTGAGGTGACAGATTAATGGCCCCCTGGTCATGGGAGTGGGCAGTCTTCACCAAAAACAATTGGGCAGTAATGGAAAAAATAAATCTCACCATTTCAATTTAGGGGGCAACAGGGGGCATAGAATGCAACCCTAAGGACTAAAACCCATCACGTGTACAAGCACCCATTAATGCCACAATTTGTGCACTGTATATGAACTCGCTACACTTCTGATGTTCAGGCCTCAAAACAACACATTTCTCACATACAAAAGTGGACTTTGATAAGATGAATTCTCTCAAAATAGTTGTCCAGAATTTCCATGTCACAAACAAAGCCTCCTTTTCCTTCTTAGTATTTTAAGTGAAACATTATACTAACTGGTATCTGGCAGCAGTCCCTACAACACTGAAGAACAAAAATATGGTCATTTGGAAAGAGTACCAGTATAGGTAAAACATTTGGGACTCTTTTCAGCCTTCAAGGCAGCAAGCCAAAATCTTTACAATGACAAATTTTTCAGTGTCCCAAAAGCTAATTTGAGATCACAGACAGGTGTAATTCAAATAAAGAACTAAATCTCATGAGAGTATTTATTACAAAGCACAGAACATAGACAGAAACAGTACACCAAGTAATCTTTTTATTTCAATTATAATTAAAGTGATGAAACAAAATAGCTGCATTGCAAAAGCTGTCATGAATTTGACTTCTAAGTAAAATAAAAGATTAAAAAAATATCAAAGATGAATTACAAGGGTAAAATTAAATGTTATAATACTGCTTGGTAGGGCTGTGAAAAAATTTGACAAGTGTTTCTTTTTGAAGCTGTTTCAATGCATTCCAAGCTTGAAACAGTGAAATTAAAATGAAACAAAAGGCTTCAAAACAGAATGTGGGCACTTGAAACATTTTGAAAGTTTTCACATTTCAAAGCAGTCCAGTGGCAGAAGGTGGGGAAGAGCCAGGGCTGCACTCTGAGCAGCCCCACAGAGCTCAGCCTGGCGACAGGAGGTAGAATGCAGCCCTGGCTCTCCCCCGCCTCTCACCACTGGCCTGAGCTCCATGGGGTTGGTGGAGCCACTCAAAGCACAACCCTGGCTCACCCCTGCCTCCCGCCACTGGGCTGCAGTTCGAGTGGCTCCACGAGCCCCACAGAGCTGAGCCTGGCAGCGAGAGGCAAGGGAGAGGCTTTGGCCAGGGCTACCCTCCAAGTGGCTCCACCACTGGCTCTCCTGTCACCAGGCTGAGCTCCATGGAGCTGGTGGAGCCACTTGAAGTGCAGCCCAGTGACAGGAGGCAGGGGAGAGCCAGGGCTGTGCTCTGAGCAGCTCCACCAGCCCCAAAGAGCTCAGCCCGGTGGCGGGAAGTGGGGAATAGCCAGGGCTGCACTCTGCCTCCTGCCTGAGCTCTGTGGGGTTGGTGGAGCTGCTCAGAGCACAGCCATCATGGGAGGCAGTGGGGAGAGCCAGGACTGTGCTCCGAGTGGCTCTGCCAGCCTCACGGAGATCAACCTGGTCTCCCTGTACTGCTGAACTTCTTCTGGGGACACAGATCCCCAGGAGGGATGACAGGAGGCTGTCACTGCGGCCTGGGGCCAGTGGCAGCACCAGTCTTCCCAGCGCTGGGCACAAGTGCCGGTCCCAGGTGACAGCGGCAGGCTCCTGTCATCCTGAGCACAGCTCTGTGGGCCTGCACCCCTGAGAGGAGTCCAGCACAGCTCCACAGCCCTCCTTGGGGTGCAGACCCCCAGATCTGCATGCAGGATGGAAGGAGGCTGCTGTTGCTGCTGCTGCCTGGCGCTGGGTGCAGGCTGCGCCCAGAGTTGATCCCAAGCAGCAGTGGCAGCCTCCTGTCATCCCAAGTACAGATCCAGGGGCCTGCACCCTCAGGAGGAGTCTGGCACAACCACACAACCCTCCCAGGGGTGCAGGTCCCCAACTTTGCACATGGGATGACAAGAGGTTGCTGCTGCCAGCAAGTGACATGAGTTTTGCTTGTGAGCACTTTGAAGTGCAGTTTTCCAGAAACACCTTTACTAATCTCCTTGAAACATGGCAAGGTTCATGCACTCAGACAGGGCTACCATTTCTGCAATTTTTATCTGAATTAGGAAAGAAATGACAAAGTGTCAGGCATTTTCATTATTCCCCATTATAGACTATGGGCGAAACGTCGAAACAGCGAAACGGTTTCGATGTGAAATGGGACAGTGCTTTGAAACAAAATGAAATGATGAAACAAAACATGGTCACTTCAAAATGACAAAACAGAAGTCAAAACAAAACAGTGCTGTCTCGCTTTCAAATATAAAGTGCTTAATTAACTGTCAGTTATATTCCATTTCATTAAGTTATTCTTTTCAGTAATTCTTTTTGATGTGGTATAATTATCCCAATTTTACAAATAGAGAAACTGAGGTAGAAATGACAAATTACTTGCCAAGGACCATGTAAGACTTCATTGTCAGACTCAAGATTAAAACTCAATATCTCCTGATACCTGTTTTCCTGCTTAAAAGCAGTAGAACCATGGTCTCTGCATTGGTCTCCTAAACCATGCTTGAAAGCACTTTCAATGTGTTTTATAAATGTTTAATTTCACATACTGACTTACTTCATAATCTTTTTCTTTTAGGTTAACTTCTTTAATAAAGTCTGTTGTTTGACATATTACACTGGTGCATTAATTAGCTGTTTGCTATTATTGCTATGGGATCAGTTATCTGAGAATTATTTTTTAAATTCAAAATGATACCTATATTGGCCCTTGCTAGAATTAATCTTCAGTTTATTAGCTATTATTTTCCTTTCTATATAGTATTAGAAATATAAATTAATTCAGAGAAAATTGTTGCTGGAATGGGTTTTTTCCCCTCCCAAATATAGAGGTATATGTATATAGGCATACCAATATACACACAAGAGAGAGTATAAATGAGACTAGTTTGAAAGTACAAGCAAGATAATGTTCTTCCCAGACAACTAACACAATGATAATATGTAGTTTGATTTTTACATAGCTGCATAGGAGAAATGTATGTAATAAAGAACTTCTTTGGACAATTGTACAACAGAAAAAGAACCTTTGCCTGATAATCCTCTTTCCCATGAACCAGTTGGCACAAAGGAGCAAAGTCATAGTTCTATTTCATAAGCTAGATAACAAACTGCTTTTCTGCCTCCCAGAACAAAAGATGAACACAATGGAAAAACTTTGCCTTGGACTCTGTGTCTAAAGGTATAATCTAATAAGAAATGACAGGCTGTTGGGGTTTATTTTTGAGGGGGGAGAGCAAGGGGGAGGAATAGTAGGTAGGGAGTCAAAGGGAGTTTTAAGGTGTTGTAACTTTTTCTCCAAAACTGCTAACATTTTATCATCTAGAGAAACAACGGTTGTTCAAACCTTAATATCTCTTAATGCCAGTTCAAGAATGTGCTTTCTACTATTTTCTGGTCACATCAATCACATTCTTGCTGTGTTGTAAGGGATAGCACAGTTAGACAAGGATTATTATGTTACTAATTGTGATTTCTCATGATCCATTTATAAATATTTTGCAAGTAAAATGTAGGAAAAAAGAAATTTTAAAAATTGCAAATATAAACACAGGAACAATAAGCCATAGTTATTTAGTTACCATCTAGTCTGTATCTCCCTCTAGTAAGATTGAATTGTAAGGTTTGTAGTAGTCTGTTTCTGGATACTGTTCTCTAGATAAAACCAACTGTATTCTTTATATCAGTATCAAATACTGTCACCAATAACTGAATTAATTTAAAGTTTGGCAAGAAAGTCTTATTAAGGGCTGGTGAACCCTGTTTGTTTTATAGATAACCTAAGCAGTTTAGAAATGTATATGGACCTTCACTAAATTCTGTGAAAACAAAATTGTATTTAATTTAGTAACTTAAATTACAACCATCTAAAATTACTCATCTAAAATGGTAATCTTTTGTATAAGCACACCAAAGCACAAGAAAAAACAAGGAAAATTCAGGACCCTACATTCAGATTAAATTTCTGTTTCCCTGGTATAGCTACTCTAGGAGTGCTTGGTCTAAAACAATTTGATGTTCATAAAAATAAGATGCTAATATCTTAATTCAGAATAGCTTTTCCCTATTACCTTATAATAATTTCAAGAACAAATTTAAATGCCCATGATGATAAATTTTTTACGATGTTATAACATTATTGTTAGACTGGCAGGTTGTTCCTTTTGATGCTGCATTGTGGTTTCTTCACTTTTTTTGTTTTCTTGGTGATTTTTTTAAAGCTAATTATTTACTTGAATTAGATGAGGTTAATAGGCTCAAAATAAAGTTCTGATGGTTGGTAACTCCATTCAGAGACAGCTGTACTACATACCATGGTGTCACCAAAGGTGGTAGATACCATCTTTGTCAAAGGTTTTACTGGATGTCACCTTCTCATTGACTCAAAAACTTTGAGACGATTTTTCAATGTCGCAGACTTGTAACTTTTTGCAGCCTTGTGGTGATGCTTAATTTTTACAAGGGGTGGACAGGATACAACCTAGAGTACCGGAGGAATTGGTTAAGGTAATTTCAGAGTCATTGGTGATGGTCTTTTCAAGAACTCATGGAGGCTGGATGTGATGATCGTAAAAGGTAATTATACTGGTGAAGAGAAGAAGGAGGATCTGGGAAATTACAGACCAGTCAATCTGATATGGAAGATTACAGAGTAGGTCATCAAGAAGTTTATTTCTAAGCACCTGCAGGAGAACAAGGTGATTCAAAACAGCCAGTCTGAATTCATCAAAAGCAAATCATGCCTGACTAACTTGATATCATTCTCTGACAAAGAGACAGGCCCTGTGGATAAAGGGGAAAGCAGTGGACATGATACACCTTGATGCTGTCAAGGCTTTTAACAAGATCTCCTATGATGTTCTCATTTACAAGCTAAGGAATTGCAGACTAGATGAATATACTGTAAAGTAGATACATAACTAGTTGGGTCATCATGCTTAAGAAGCATTCATGACTTCCTTAATGTCTAGTTGGGAGGAGATATTGAATTGTGTTCCCCAGGAATTTCTCATGGGTCCAATATTGCTTAATATCTCCATTAACAATTTGGAGAATGGGAATAAGTGCACACCTGGAAAATTTGCAGGTGACACCATGTTGGGTGGAGTCACAGGCCTTCTGGAGGGTAGATCTAAGAATCAATTAATTGGAGAATGGTTCTGAAATCAATTAACAAGATGAAGTGAACAGTTTTGCACTTGAGTCAGAACAACTGCATACACAAATACAAACTAAGGAAGACTACAGTACCATGGAAAAGGACCTGAGGATCATAGTGGACCCTAAGCTGAATATGTGCCAACAGTGTGCTCTTGTTGGAGAAAAAAAAAAGGTCAATAGTATACTGGGCAGTATTAATAAGAGCACCACTTACAAATCAAGGGAAGTGATTCTTCAGTGACATTTAGCCCTAGTGAGGCCTCACCTGTAGTACTGCATCCAGTTTTGGGCACTGAACCTCAAGAAAAATGTGGACAAGATGTCCAACAGAGAGTAACAAAAATTATTAGAGGTCTAGGAAACATGAGCTTAAAGAACAGTTGATCAACAAACAAATACAACGAAGAATGATGGATACATGTAATCTGTTTAAATCAGTCAAGTCTGGTATGCCTGCCCTAAATTACAAATTGCCTCAATGCACTCCAGTAGAACCTTCTGCAAGCATGAGTGGATGTTGTGCTTTTTGTCCAAGGACAGATGACCACAAAACCTGGAAACAATGTAAAGATTGTAAGTGACTTGCTTGTGTGCACCACAGTACTTCACTACTGCTTTGGAAGGAATGCAATATTTAGTTAAAATGGTTAGGAAATATTTTTGGAAGTAATTTGTTAATTTGAAAACAGTGTGAAGTATAGACTTAGCAAATTGTTCATTCCTGTTTTGAAACTCTAAAAAAAGTTTAAATTTTGTTCATATAGTTCTAGTTAAATAATATTTGGGGTTCAAATCATCATAACTACTCTTTCAAACAATTTGTACGTTTAATAAGTAGTTTTTGGTATACTTATACTGTTGTCACAGGTTCCATTTTGCCCATGCAGGTTCATGAGACCATTTTGTTCACAAGACCAATAATGTCAAATTCTGGGGTAAAAAGCTACCCCATGAGAACAACAATGGTTGTGGTTTCACGAGAACAGATGAGTGTTAAACATGTTTCCAGAGTGTCACAATTGCTGCTGAAATATGTAGGTGGCATTGGTCTAAGAGTTCTTGGATGCATACAAGTTTGGCTTCTGGGTATGTGTGCAGTTAGTGCATCTGATTCAGAGTTTTTTGTTGTCAGGCCTTGAAGGAACAGCAATGTGCCCTCCCTGTCCTTGTGCCTTCAGCCACAGGCATAAAAAGAGGGTGGGAGACAAGTCACAGCACTTTCCTCAGCTCCTTTTCATCATCTTTACTGCAAATTGGAGCTTTCAATGTTGCCTCAGGATTAAGGCCTTTCCTCTACAAATCTTTACTTGTTTACAGATACATAGTTTATAAAGTTAATTAATTAACATAGTTAGAAAAATAACCCTTGCTGCATCCTAGACTGAAATGTGTTTTTATTGAAGTTCGAAAAGGTTTCAATCTTGCTACAGTGTAGAAGTCTCCAGTATTCAAGCTGTTTCCACCCTGTAAGGGTATTATGCCCCCAAATGGTAGGTATACTAAATGCTTGGTTTGCATGGAGAAGGGAAAGTAAAAGGAAGCTGTAGTATACGTAAGTCTTTAAAGATGAGAACTCAAAAGTCCTATGAGTTGCATTTAAGTGAATATTTTTGGGAGTAGCTGTCTGACCATGTGCCTCTGACCCTGAGAACTCAGAAGCTGAGAGAAAGGACTTGACTTTGCCTATAAGTGCTCTGTCTGTTATCTCTTCCTTCTCAATCGAGACAGACATATCACAGGGAAACCAGGAAACATTCACCTTCTCCTTTAACCTTCCTGTAAGGTACTTGAGTATTCCAGCTGTAGCAAGCATCATCTAATAGGCACTGAAAAAAAAATTGCATGCTAGCCCTCTGATACCAAGTTGAAAAATGAAGATTTCATTCTTCATCTGACTTTTTTCAAACCCTTTTTGGCATAGATGATTGTAGTACCAACTTTCTTGGATATATTGAGACTGGTGCCAACTAAATCCATATTTTCATCACAGACATGACAACACTTGGTACAGCCTCCATGAGTATATCCCAACAAATGTGCAGTTTGCAGTGCCTCAAAGCAGTCTGAGGTGCCATAAACCACACACAGTGAATGTGCACCTCTTCTCTGCATTGCTAATTAGCAGGACAGTGGGTTTTTTTGACACTGATATCTCTTGGTGCAGCACACATGACAACAGCGTGCACTGCCAAAACCTGGGAACCTGGTCAGTCATAGACATGCTCTGACTGCCAGTCAGGCTCTGAGTGGCTGGCTCAGTACTGTTTCTGCCCTGGGAGGCCCCCAGGACCCCAAGTAAGGCTGTTGACCCCAGCTTCCCTTACCCCACCCAGGTCACTTTGCCGCATGCCTGATGTATGTATAGTGGCATGCCCAGGAACAAATACCAGAAACACAAATATGTACCACTGCTATTTGTCCCATGGGAAATGCATGTCTCTGAATGTGCATGCTTGTTGAGATGTGCCCCATGACTATATCAGTGCTGATAGCACTGATAACACCACAGGCCTGCTGGGCAGCCACCTTTTATTTATAACCTTTCAGTATTGGACTCACTAGATGGATTAGACCTTTTCTTCATAGGTAAAAATCAAAGGTGCTCAGCCCCCATCTATGGGACAAGTCTGGCCCACTGAGCCATCGTATCTGGCCTGTGGGACTCCCCATGGGTTGAGTAATTTAGTGTTGTGGAGCAGCAGCAGTTAATACTGCCACCCAGTTGCCAAATTCCCAAGCCCCATGTAGCCAGGCCAGGGCTGAACCATACCCTTTGAGCCATGGGGCTGCCCTGCACTCCCTCCTGTGTGGCCAGATCCAGCCCACCCTCCAGATCCAGCCTACAGCTGGACCAGACATCACCTATCTGGCCCACAAAAGGTTGAGCACCACTAGTATAAACTGTATTCACTTGTGTGGTACAAATTCAGTTTACCTGTGTCATAATTCCTGTTTCCAGCCACAACATGTATTAACTGTTGCTAATTGAAACCTTGATAGTGACCTTGGTGCTGTCCGTGGTACCTACTTCAGGGCCATCTACTTCAATGACTCTTAACCAATGTGCTGCAGCCTTCTGAGATGACTTGAGACCCTATCAAGGGCTCAGCGGGTGGGCAGGGGAGAAGGGTAGCAAGGGGGTAGCCACCCAATGCTAGGTGTGCAAATATGATTCATAAGACAAAACTAGTGGTTTCAAATCAGAATGCATAGTGTTAAGAACATTCTGACCTGTTGTGGTCTCTCTGAGCCACTGGCACAGATGTTCAAGCACTCACAGTGCTCCTGTCAGGTCCCAGAGGAGTGGGAAAAAGGTCAATATGGTCCCCTTTTACAAGAAGGAAAGGAGGGAGGAACTGGGAAACTATTGGCCAGTTAGTCTCACCTCTATCCTTGGGAAAAAACTCTGGAGAAAATCATTAAGGATCACATTTGTGGGAGCCCAGCAGGGGAAATAATGCTGAAAGGAAATCAGCACGGATTCATTACAGGTAGATCCTGCCTGACTAACCTTGTTTCTTTTTATGACCAGGTCACGAAATGCTTAGACACTGGAGTTGAAGTAGATGTCATCTACCTAGACTTCAAGAAAGCCTTTGATAGAGTATCTCATTCTGTTCTCATAAATAAACTGACAGGCTGTGATGTAGATGATTACATGGTCAGGTGGGTGGCAAATTAACTTAGAGGGCACACCTAGAGAGTGGTAGTGGACAGGTTGATATCAATCTGGAAAGATGTGGGCAGTGGAGTCCCACAAGGCTCAGTCCTTGGATTGGTGCTATTCAATGTCTTCATCAGTGACTTGGATGAGGGCATAGAGAACACCCTGTCCAGGTCCACAGATGATATGAAATTATGGGGCAAAGTTAACACACTGGAGGGTAGGGAATGGATCCAGGCAGATCTGGACAAGTTAGGAAAAAAAAGGCAGAATGAAATAGGATGCAGTTCATCAAAGACAAGTACAAAGTGCTGCACCTGGGCAAAAAGAACCACCCACACACTTACAGACTGGGGAATGACCTTCTCAGTGGCACAGCAGCAGAAAGCGATCTTGAAGTCATAGCTGACTCCAAGATGAACATGAGTCATTAATGTGACGAAGTGATCAACAAGGCTAAATGCACTTTATCATGCATTAGCAGATGCATGACTAACAGAACCGGGGAAGTGATGCTACCCCTCCCTTCAGCACTGGTCAGGCTGCATCTGGAGTACTGTGTCCAGTTTTGGGTGCCACACTTCAAGAAGGATGCAGAAAATCTTGAAAGTGTTCAGAGAGGGGCCACTCATATGGTCAAAGGCCTGCAGGCAAGGCCATTCAAGAAGAGACTGAGGAACCTAGATCTCTTCAGCCTTCTCAAGTGAAAGCTAAGAGGTGATCGTGGCTGCCTATAAATTCATCAGGGGAGGGCAGCAGGGAATAGAAGATGCTCTGTTTACTAGGGCATCTCCTGAAGTAACTAGGAATAATGGCCATAAATTGACAGAGAGCAGATTTAGATTGGACTTTAGAAAGAACTTCTTCACAGTAAAGGTTGCCAGAATCTAGAATGGGCTTCCAAGGGAGGTGGTGCTCTCCCCTACCTTTGGGGTCTTCAAGAGGAGACTGGACAAACACCTAGATGGGGTCATCGGACCCCGGCACTCTTTCCTGCCCAGGGCAGGGGGTTGGACTCAATGATCTACTGAGGTCCCTTCTGACCCTAACATCTACAAATCTATTAATCTATTATTTTTCTGTAGCTAGAAAATGAGTGAAAGCTAAGTGCTTGCATTTTCCAAGAGATGCATTGAGTTAAAAAAGGTTGAGAAACATGGCACTATACCCATCCTATCAAATTCTCATGACATCCACCATTACATGGCAACAACTTTGTATTACTCATCAGATTCAGATGCTAGTTTGGGATATTTATTCCTTTAGTATACAACCCTCAAGAATATTATCACCTCTTACTTCAGGAAATCCCTATGTAGCCATGCGGTATTGACATGGACACAGATGCACATCTAAGGATGTCTCCTTATGGATTAGACTTAATTTGGCCTCAGATGTTTTATGGATGGCCAACAAGGTATTGCTGGGCTTCTGAGGACTTCCTTCAATATTTGAATAGATTTTGAGTAGTATTTGAGTAGTATTTTTCATATGTAATGTTGCACCCTTTAGTTGTCACTGACAAATAAGAGGAAAAGACAGAGGCAATACAAGCAGATTCCCAAAGACATGGAGTCAAACAGATTAGACTTGGTATGAAGCCAGCTAAGCATCATCAGGTATGCATTTATCATTATTGCCCTCTCCATCCCACTTCCAAAAAAGATGCAGTGTCAGTCCAGCTGGAAGAGTGTGTCTTCAATTTTGATCCATCTGATGACAGCTTACAAGACCTAGAATAGTAGGTGCCTGTTCATACCCACATGCCCACATGAGGCTATCATATCAGAAACACCTTTATCTTCTACTCTAGATTATTTTAATTTTCAGGAACTGAGGCAAAGAATGGCCACAGTATGAGGACTTCAAACTGAAGTGGTTTGAGAAAATAGATTTTTTTGACTAATATAACTAAGAAAGCGAAGTCGTTAAAAAAAAAGCCCTGCACAAGGATTCTCATATTCAATCCCATACTCCTTGGCTGCTACTGCATCAAATACAAAAGGTAAAACAGAGTCAGTACAAACTGATTCCCAAAGACAAGGAACCAGAAAAAACTATGGGAATCCATACTAATCATCAGGCCTTCAGGTATGTTTTTATGAACTACCAGACATTGTTATCAAATATGATTTTATTCCCTAGGATTCATTGCCAGAATTCTCATAAATATTCCCTCCAGAAATGAAGTATGAATTTAACTGTTGTAACAGAAGCTGTATCCTGTTATAGAACAAAACAGAATCACAAGAACACTTTTACAAGCAATTCTTTATGCTGTCAATGCAACTCACTTAAGAAAAGGAGAGGCCAGGTATTGCCACACTTGAATTAATTGTTTTTTACAGGCTCATATGAACATTAAGTAGAGAACAGATTCAGGCCTGCATAACTCAGCTGGATCTAATAATAGACAAATTGGTTCTTCCTCTGGCACAAAGGGTCAAGTTCACTGGAATGATACTTGCTTCAAAGACAACAATAGTCTACTTACCTCAGCAAAATTCTAGTCCGTTGAAGAGCTCTGCAACTAGCTTCAGACTTAAGCAGGGACACCTTCAAGTAACTTCTGCAGCTGCCAGGATAAATGACATTCTGCAACATCCATAACTTACCATCCCAGATTTCACTTGTGATGTCTATTGGTTGAAGTCAGTTTACCAGTTCAACAGACATCAGTTACACATGCTGATTCATATACCATGCCCTGTTCTGTCCTCCTTTAATTGATAGAAAAGCCCAACCAGTGTTTGCAAATAGTAACTTACTCTTCCTGTTCCTGACAAATACTCTAATAATGAATGCATCTGTTGACCTTAGGGTAGGGAACTTATCTTGAGAAAGAACATATACTGTGGAACACCTAGGAGTCCTACTAGATACATATGAGCATTTTTTAATTGAAAGTGATACTTCAAGCATGCCAGGCATTCCTCCCTTTCTCCAAGAACCTAACAGTTTGAATTCTGAGACAATACCAGACTTGTCTTTGCAGATGATGTCACAGAAGACTTATGTGAGGAGGCTGTATGCAGCTATAAAACTTTAGTGTACAGTGTCTCACAATCTTTCATCTTTTATGTGTACACAGTGCTTTTGCAAATCATCTCAGTGACAGATTCATGGAGAGCCATGAATGGTCCTTGAAAGTCATCAGTGAGATTCATTTTCATCTGTGCCACTGCAGATCTATGACATAATAGAAAATATTGCAAGTTCTATGAGTCAGAATCCAGATTCTCACAGACAGCTTCTTGCTGCCATGGCATATTAGCAATCTGGGGTCTTGGTAGAGGTGATATCTTTTATTAGACTAACAAGACTTTTGCAAAAAAAATTCTTTAATTGCAAGCTTTCAGGAACAAACACCCTTTATCAGGCATTGAAGAAAAGACTGTAAAAGTTTTCCTGGGTAGAAATGAAAGTTCATATTTCATAGGATTTCACAAAGGAGTCAATAGATGGAAAATTGCTCTTGGCAGGCAGGTCTTAGCCACTAAAGAGTCTCTCACCTCTCTTGTGAGTTTCTGTGATGATGCAAATTAGCTTCAACAAAGGCAGGAGCAGTATCTCACATTTCAGGTGGTCATAATTGGGAAATATGAGGATTTCATTTGTTTTAATTGGCTAAAATTCAATGTCTTCCATGTGTCAGGTATCCAGGTTGTAACCATACTGGTCTAGACAAAAAAGCAATCTGGGCTCATGGTAGAGGTGATCTCTTTTAATACACCAACAACATTTTTGCAAAACAAAAAAAGAGAAAGAAAGAAAGAAATCTGTAATTGCAAGCTTTCAGGCACAAGCACCCTACATCAGGCATTGGAGAAAAGATTTTTTTTTAAATCTTGTTGGTCTAATAAAAGAGATCACCTCTACCATAAGCCCGGATTGCCTTTTCCTCTCTAGACCAGGCTTGTCCAACATGCGGCCCTCCAAGCTGTTTTCTGAGGCCCAAGGTGTTGGGACAGGAAACAAAAGTAAACACTGTACTTTCGTTTAAGGGGGTTGATGTGATACCTCTTCCTGTGAGGTCTTTGAATCTGACTCGCCAGCCAGCTGGGTGATAAAAATGTCATGATCCAGCCCCACATTCAAAAAGGTTGGACACCCCTGCTCTAGACCAATACGGCTACAACCTGGGTACCTGATGACATATTAGGAGATTCTGTAATTATTCCTGCTGATTCCCAAAGGTCATTCAAAAAAGTAAAACAGGATCATACTAAGATGATGATAATAGCTTTTGCATGGGCAATACAGAATTCATTCTCCAACTTTCAACTATTGTTGGTTCAACCATCTCTAATACTACTGCTTGTTGGTGACAGTACTTCAGGATTCTGACCATTATCCCAGCCTGAAGAGGCTTCATTTTACAACCTTGAGACTGAATAGGTAACCTCTTTGAGAAGGGCTTTTGCAGGCATATGCAACACATTTTTCAAGCAGGAGGAAGGGCTCCATCAAAACAATTTGTCTGTCCAAGTGGAAATGCCTTTCTAACTCATTAAGACATCTCTTCCTATTAGTCATCCATATATGATATTTTGGAAGAAATGGATCTCTCGAATCCACAAGGGTGCATTTGTCAACCATTTCAACTATCCACCCTCTAGTGCAAGGACTTTCACATCCTGCAGTTGGGAGATTTTTGAAGGGTTTTTATCAGATTTTTCCATCTTATTAAGGATGTTGTCTCCCCTTGAGATTTAAATTTTGGTACACGTGACATTTTGGGTCACTATTTTCAAAGCCCTGGCTATCCGGCCTTTGCCATACTCATCTTCCATGCTGGTTTTCTTCATTGTATACTGTCTCTGAAGAAGGTAGAAGAGCTTAAAGCTCTCATGTGGTAAATCTAGAACATGCACTGATCTCTAAGCTTGTCTACCATCTTTCTCAACTACATTGTTGGCCCAGTAAAAGATATTACAAAATAAAGCAAAACTTCTTGCAGAATTTGTTGAATAATCATACTATTTGTTGAATAGTATTTTGGTGCTGACTAAAAGACCATGCAGAAATGCTCATTTTGAAAATTTGGTCCTGTCCTTCAGTCTTTGGAATTATGAGTACAACCAAAGTTATTTCTGGTCTTTGATCTTCATGACTTCTGGTCTTTGATCTTCAAAACCACAGATTTGTGAGAGACAATTTGTGACATTAGAAATGGCCAGAATTGAAGACAGGCAATTCAGAATTGTGGAGAAGTTCCCATTTAGGATCTGTTCTGGGATTACATTGAAAAAAAATATCCATATAGGTTATTCATTTTAAATATTTTAAAACCTTTTCCCACTTATCCTTAATGATGAAGAAAGCAAAGATACATAGTTGTGACTGAAACACTGAATTCATACTGCAATCGTACACTCCCTATTCTTTGCTTACTTTTAGAAGTGTTCACTCTGGGTAATATAATGCACAGATGATGTGCCTGGTCTCTATGTCTCCAGTAAAACAGATGGGGACCTTGCAACTGCTATGTTACATGTGAATCTCCCAGAACAAATGTAGCTCAAGGTGCTTAGCTATTCTGGCTCTGGGTGGTTGAGCATGTGACTGTGAATCTATAAAGAAAGTAAATTCAGGGAGTTGCTACTCACAGCTATCATTGTTTTTCTTTTTTAGATGTTTTCAGAATTCCTGGAGAACTGTGATAGCAACACATTGGAACATAATACATTGCTTTCTCATGACCTTCAAGTGCCAGGCACAAACAATAAACAATGATTTTAAATGTCTATGTTTGAGTGGATATACATTTAAAGAGCTAAGCATAAGAGGACTTATCATGCATTGATTGTTTAGGTCCTAAAAGATGTTGAAACCATAAGTGTGTGACATTTTTAAACCCTGACTCAGAAGAATACAAAAGGGCTGCAGGCAGGCACACAGTGGGATGTTGCTCTGTGCCCTCCCTGTCAGTGATAGGCACCCACTTAAAAAATAGTGTCATTGGGCTTCTGCCCTTTTGAGTGTCCTGGTTTTGTTATTTTATTACATGATCTTTAAGAGAACAGAAGGGGAAGAATGGCCAAAGGCCTCTGCAGTGCATCTCTGATGACCTTTTTCTAACTTCACAATGTTGTAAAGACAGGCAGATAAAACCTTCTACTCCTCCCATTGTGCCTAAGCCCAGTATGGGAGGTTGCTGGGCCTACCACATTGTAACACAGAGAGACTTGAAACTCCGGGGGCGCAGGGGGATGCATAAGTTAAAACACCACAAATTTTTGTCATGAAAGGAGAAGAAATTGTTGTTACCCACTCTACATGCGCAGTTTAAAAATACCTATCTGCTAAAAAGACTCTTGTAAGACCATGTTTTTTCTTTGATCCTTTCAAATTATTTTTTAAATAAATCCTGTTAATGCTATTGTTTAAGCCTCAAATTTGTTTTGTTTGCATGTTCTTAAGTTTTACCCTGATGTAAACGTTTTAATCAAATTTAGTAAGTGGATTTTTTAAAAGTCCCTTGCAGCATTTATAACTTAAATGCCTTTCTAGTGTAGAACTAGTACAAAAGAACCAAGAAAGTGAAACTGCTTAGTCTACTTGCTGGCCAAGAGGAGTGAAATGCAGAAAGTAAGTGTTTAGCAGCTACAGATAAATGAGATTTTTAAAAGATCTTTCTGTTTGTAACAAGTTAAGGTTATTAAAAATGTGAATGAGGGATTTTTAAAATATATAATTTAATTATAAAAACCTGATTTGAATCAGTTTACAGAGGATAGGATATTCTGAATGAGGAATAAATACTATCAAAATTTGTCTAGGTGCCTCAGAGAAAAGTCATTCCATATTTCAGAGGGCTTCACCAAAATCCTTTAAGCATCAGTCTTTAGATTTACTTGCAAGTATCTTCCCATGTGCAGCCTTAGGCCAGTGGGAACTTGTGGTCTATACTAGGGGTGAGTGAAACGGGCCGTATTCAATTCAGACTCAGCCCAAACCAGGGACAACGATTTGATCTGTTGATTTGGATCACTGTCCCCAATTTGATTTGGCTGAATCTGAATCTTAAGATTCAATGCTGATTCACAAAACCAGCAATTCAGCCATAGGCACAGCTTTAAATGTTTTTTCTGTATATCCTGAGGTACCAGGTGTGGCTCATGAATGTTGAGATGCTGGGGTGGATGGAGCATCACACAGGAGTGCAGGGAGGCCACCCTAATGCTTGGTGATGAACCTGGAAGTGGACAAGTTCAGCCACCAAATCAGGCTGAATGTCCACCAAATCGAAACAGGGACCAAAGCTTCACACACCCCTTGTCTATAGCATGTTTTCCCAATGCAGAACTTCAATGGGAGTTTTACCTAAGATCAGAGTGAAGGAGTGTGACCATTGTCTAATGAGATATTTAAAAAAGAGGAATTCTGTAGAAGCATGCATGAATCATTTCTAATACACATGTATATGTTTTGTCCTCTTTAAAAAAAAATAACATTGTTCAAATCACTTTCTGTATCCTGTATACAAGATCTTAATATAATGGACTATTAATTTTGTATACCAAAGGTGAAGAACTTCTATAACTCTTTCATGCAGGTGTCCTTTTGAGTAACACAGGCCATCAAACTCAGTGTCTGAGTCTCATTATTTGCCTGTATGTTTTTCCAGGGCTTGGAATTCCCTCAGAGTTCCAGCTGCAGTTACAAAAAGTAGATAAGACTGTGATATTCTCTTACATGGAACTTTAATTATTATGAAGATTTTTTTTTTATATTCATCAGATTGAGACAAAACTGATGAATATGATGTAAATACTTGTAGTGTTTTAATTAAAATGAAAAATATCAGATTATGATGACCAGGTTAAATACATATATTTAAGAAAAGGTTTTATTCATTAAATTGATAGTATATAGAAAGGATTCACATCCATAAAGGATTAACATAGCTACTTTTAGCTATGTTAAGATACTTAAACTGTCATAAGCTACTTTAAGCTATTATTATTTAGATAGCTTAGGTAAACAATAATTATGGAGGCTATGAAAATTGTCTACTAGTAACTGAAATATGTAAATGCCAAGGGTAAAGAAAGAAGGATTTACATGGGAATAAAGGATGAAATTAAGAAAAAGAAAAACTCAGACTGAATATGGGAAAATTCCTCCTGCTAGTGAGATTTATTAGACTGGGGATACAGTGGAACTGCCATCACCACTTGAGAGTTTTAAAACCTAATTAAACACTCCAGAATGTAGATTAGAGAAGAACCCTTCATTCTTACATAGATTAAATAAATGATGTTATTGAATTTAAGAAACGCAAACATTATTCTGCACTTTTCAATACATGCAATACAAAGTATAAAATAAACATGCAATTTTTTAATTAAATTACCTTGGTAGTACAGATGTACTTACAACATCAAAACATTTCTCAGTCAGCAGAAAAGGGCACAGCTCTAGCAAACCAGGCATGCCCAAGCAAACTGATATGCACTGCAGTTCTTGTATCTCCTTTGTGTAAAGATGTAACTTTTGTTAGCTGAGTTGTGTTCTCTGCACTGGAAGAAAGTTCAGGCAAACAGTGCTGATAGATTTTGTTCTGATTGCATAATCTCTTGAAAACGAATGCATACCTATCTGTACAGAAATGTAATTCACTCACCAGCATGTGAATATTTAGATGTATATCCAGGCCTGTCTAGAAAGGCTCAGAGAGGCTTACAATAAAAGAGAAGCAATCCACAGATAAGAAACAACAGTAGACTCCCTAAACAATGCCCCAGAACTTGAAAACTTCTAATCCCCACCTGCCCAGCATCCCTGATGAACACCTATAAAAGCAAATGCTTTGGCTAGTACCAACGGTGTTTCCCATCTTTCCCAACCCATATTTAGATTAAAATCTGAGATACTTCTCCTTCAGAGTACTACTGGACTTATATGGACTTTTGTACATGCCACAAAATTGGCCTTTAAAGCAGATTAAATGCCCTTTTGCACCACTTTAATGGCATTGCTGTTTGCACACACAGTTGCATAGTCCACTTTAAATGACTTTGGTACTTAGCAAGATAAACCACCTAACAAAGTGCTACAATGCACGGGGTGCTGGAAGCCGATGTGCTTGGGGCTTGGCAGGCCTCGTACAGCTCAGGGGCTGTGGGACCCAGCAGCAGTCCATTCAGGAAGGCTCCACTGAAGAAGAAAAAAAAGCAGCAAGCCTGATTCCCCCTCCCCGCAACTACCTGAAGCCTATCTGCCTGCCTGAGCTGTGCAGGGGCCTGGTGCTTCATTCCATGGCTGTGGGGTGCTTCCTTCCATAGCTACGGTGCTCCCTGGGACCACCTGGGCCAGATGCCAGTGAGCTGGTACTGCCTGAGGGTCCCCACACAGATCAGGGTCTGCTTGGCCTGTTGGCAACTCACCCCTCACGCCATCCACTGCCAAAGAAGCAGGTAAGGATCAGTCCCCCACTCTTGTGTACGCACCACAGGATTTTAGTTCAGTTTAATTTTCCCTAAATTGTAGCAGTGATTTAAAAAACCCATTGTTTTGATTTAAGGAGAACTAAACCAAATTAAGCCCCCATGGCATGTACAAGCAGCCCTGAACAATTGCAATTAGTCTGAAACTTGTGAAGGCTGAGAAGGAGTTGATTTAATTTTATGTTCACTATGGAGGAGAGTCCTATAGAAAGCCCTTTTTTGTTTTCTGTTCATCACATTGGTCTCACTGCAGTGGCATCTGTCCCTTGACAGTGCAACCTGAAATGTTGGCTGAGTCACTTACACTCCCCAACAATTAGGTAGAGGAATATTTTTTATAAATAGAACCTTTTCCTGCTTCTATTCTCTGAGAGTATTAAATTAATAGTAGCTACTTACTAGCATTTAATTAATTTTGGGAGTAGGAAAGTATTTAAATAGAATATTAATATGTAAACAGAGCCCAAGATGTTTACAAAAATAACCATCTTGGAGCATTACAGCCACACTGGTTCTGCAGATATAAAAATGTAATTATATATTAAAATTGTAATCAAATAATCTGGAACATGGATTCGATATAAACAAAATTCTCACATGTGTTAGAGTTACCTCTACCAGGGAATTTAAATTTTCTTCTTATTTTTTTGACACACTAGTAGATTTATGGGATGTCATGGGCATGATGGTATCTCTTGACTACATGGAGTATCACCTGGGAGTAAAAAGGAAGTCCTTCACTGCCTTCCTTTACCCAGTTTTATTATCCTTGTTCAGATTTTGGCTGTAAATTATACAAGAGAAGAAGAAACTGCATCTGATATACACTTTTTTCCTCAAGGTGTAAGTAGGTGGAGAATAGTCAGAGCCACAATTCTATACCATTCCTCTTCCTCCATATTCACAGAGACTAGGACATGAGGGTGGACAAATAAGATCATAGAATCATAGAAAACTAGGGCTGGAAGGGACCTCAGGAGGTTATCTAATCCGACCCCCTGCTCAAAACAGGACCATCCCCAACTAGATCATCCCAGACAAAGTTTTGTTTAGTCAAGTCTTAAAAACCTCCAAAAATGGAGATTCCACAACCTCTCTGGGTAACCTGTTCCAGTGAATTACTACCCTCCTAGTGAGAAAATTCTTCCTAATATCTAACCTAAACTTCCCTTGCTGCAACTTGAGATGGTTACTCCTTGTTCTGTCATCCTCCACCACTGAGAACAGTCTAGCTCAGGAGTAGGCAAAATGCAGCCCAGGGGCCAGATGGGGCCCACCAGGCCATTCTATCTGGTCTGCAGGACCCCTACAAAATTTAGAAAATTAATATTTATCTGCCCCTGGCTGCCTATCATGTGGCCCTCGGTGGCTTGCCAAAACTAAGTAAGTGGCCCTCCACCCAAAATATTTGCCTGCCCCTGGTCTAGCTCCACCCTTTTTTGAACCCCTGTTCAGGTAACTGAAGGCTGCTATTAAATTCCCTCTCATTCTTCTCTTCTCTAGACTAAATAAGCCCAGTTTCCTCAGTCTCCCCTCATAAATCACATCCCCCAGCCCCCTCAACATTTTTGTTGCCCTCTGCTGGACTCTTTCCAATTTGTCCACATCCTTTCCATAGTGGGGGGCCCAAAACTGAATACAGTATTCCAGATATGGCCTCACCAGTGCTGAATAGAGGGGAATAATCATTTCCCTTGACCTATTGGCAACACTCCTACCAATATAGTCCAGTTTGACATTGCAACAAGGGCGCACTGTTGGCTCATATTCAGTCTATTGTCCACTATAACACTCAGGTTTCTTGCTGCAGAGCTCCTGCCCAGCCAGGCAACCCCCAGCCCATGTACTGGTGCATGGGACTGTTCTGTCCTAAGTGCAGGACTTTGCACTTGTTCTTGTTGAACCTCATGAGATTCCTTTTGGCCCAATCCACCAATTTGTCTATGTCACTCTGAATCCTAGCCCTACCCTCATTTACTGCTTCCCCCAGCTTGGTGCCATCTGCAAACTTGCTGAGGGTGCACTCCATGCCATCTTCCAGGTCGTTGATGAGAACACTGAACAAAACCAGACCCAGGAACAACCCCTGGGGCACTCCACTTGATACCAGCTGCTAACTAATCAAGCCATTGATTATTACCCTCCGAGCCTGATACTTCAGCCACTTTTTTACCCATCTTACAGTCCTTTCATTCAGCAGTAAGATGTTACTTGCACTGTTAAATCTTAGATTATGTTATCACTTTTCAGAGTCCCTTCAATTTACAAATGTAAGGTTTATTCTTCCTTTTCCTGAAAGTTGTCCTAGTTCTATTAATAATATTTTCTATAGAACAATTTGATTCCTCCGACATGTTGTCTAGGAAGCAGCCTCTGAAAACATCACACAGCAATTATAATTGGTTATGTTCTAATTAAATTATATTCTACTTCAACTCACATAAAAATGATTTTCATGACAATTCTGACTGTGCCATCTTTCTCCAATCCCAAACCAAGAATTTGGGACACTTGCCGTAGCAGAATAGCTGAAGCAGACCTTGTTATCTGGCTGGTTCCTACCACCCATTAGTGTCACGTTCTTAGTACGCCTAGAGGCACTTCATTTAAAGTGGATCTTATTAAAATAATTAGAACAACAGAATGATTGTATACGAAGTTTGAATTACATAAAGACCCCTTTCATTGCACTATTACTTTGTACTTCACAAAGCTTTTACATGTTTTTTTTTTAAAAAAACAAGTTTCTCAATGAGTTAGCCATCCATTTTAGTTTATTAGTTCTTTGCATTTTTCTTATCTGTGAGTTATTTCATCATTAATAAATTTGTCAGCTACAAATTAGCAGACCTGGTAGTTTAGAAATTAGATTCCTGCTTTGTGTATATCATAAATATTTTTTTCTTCTACATATGATTTGCCCTTTTGGTACTCATTTTTTTTATTGTTTGTTTTCCTCAGTTGAACTGCAGTTACTGTCATGTTTCCTATTTTTCTACACAATTGTAATTTTTACACAATTCCTATTGTGTTTATACTCCATTTACCATTGCAATAATCTACTAATGCATACTTATTTTTCTTTAGTCTTAATATAATACAAAGTAAGCATGTTGTTGCTTTTTTAATTTTCTTCTGCCATAAAACTCTAGGAAGGGAGAAATTTCATGAATGTTGGTTGGAAGGATGCTCTTGGGAGTTCCTGGGATCCCATTCTTAAACTTAGCCCATAATGTACGACCATATTTAAAGTATGATTGTCCTGCTTCCTTGTATGATAAATCATCCCTGTTAGAAATGTTTTTTTCTAAGGCTTAGAAATAATTGTCCTTAAGAGCGCTTTTTGTAAGACTGTGCCACATTTCAGCTCTGTTCATGTTTTTCCCTATGATACTTCAGGGACTGACTTCAAGATATTTATCCTCCTCCTTTCCAATTATGCAATATTTGACATTGTGCTGTTCTATAGTCACAACAGTAGCATAAGGATGGAAGATGCGTGGAGTATGAGCCCTGGGTGCTGTCTAAGGGGTGCAAGTGAAGAGCAGTGGAATGGAGCTAGGGAAATGGTGATGGCTCTCATTCACCCCCTCTGCAGGTATCTGCATGTCTGGAATACAGGTCTTATAGTAGGGTAGCTGAGAAATATTTGTTGGAGTCCATTATTTGATTATTGTTTGGGTATAAGTTTGCAAGGGTCACCTGGCCAAGTTACCACTACAGGCTCTCCTAAAAAAGGGACATGTTTGTGGCTTTAGGGAGAAGAGTAGGATATGTGGTCTAGCAATCATGTGAAGCATGAGGATTTGGGAGGGAATAGAGGCCATGTTGATCTTATGTTGTCTCAGTAGAAGTACAACCCCCTTTCGCAAGAGCTGCAGTTCTCCTTATCCTCTCTTCCCCCTTAACACACACTGTTTACCAAAGAGAGGCTCTCACCGGTCCCTCTGATGGGGTTTTATGAACTTCATTAACTTGTACCCTCCACATTGCAATGTCCATCTGTTTTTAACCAAGCATTTGAAAATGGAAAGAAATTGCAATTGTAAAGGTTGTAATTGTAAATAAATACATACATCCGCCACATTCAAAGAACACACTATTGCCTGTAGAGTACCTTGGCCTTATCTTATCCAGTGCATCCCAGACCTGAATTCATGTGAGACCTTAAATATACATAGCACTTAGGGTTGGAAGGAACCTATGTCACAAGCCAGCTGGGCACTGTGAATATGTTCATTTGGATCAAGGAGGCAAGTAGGGAGTGGAATAAAGGCAAATTTACTATAGCTTACACACACACACAACAGTTAACAGAAAGATAAATGTGATAA
>JAGPOW010000304.1:97434749-97456654 GCA_030014935.1 Caiman crocodilus
AACAGTTAATGGTATTTAGACAGGGGCCATGGTTGACCTTGGCTCCCTTCTCGGCTTGGTCTTTAGCCATTGTCTTTACCAATTTTTGCAAGGCTTCTCGGCTAGATTTTCTTGGTCCAATAATTCCAATTGTTGGGCATTGTCTTGATTTATTTTTCTCAACTGCTCATTTTCATTTTCTAAGTTCCGAGACAATCCCTTTAGAGTCTGATTACTGGTTTCCAATTGGACACATCTATCATGTATAGGTGCTGAGGGGCTGGCTGGGGCATAAGAGTACTTCAGTGACAGGGCTGCCTGCTGGTTAGTCCTGAACTGGAGTACCCTTGTGCCCCAGCCAGCCCCTCTGCAACACATTGACCTGAGTCAGAGCAGGCCCAGGCTGATAGGCTGACTGCCTCCCCACCCCCATTCCCCCGGCCTCCTGCCAGCTAGGGCTGCTCTGACCTGGCTCAATATGCTGTCCCAGGTGGATATGTAAACATGATGCCCAAGAACACTAAACTCCAGCACAAACTGCGCTGAGGTTCATTTTGTCACGTTAATTGCACATGTAGATGAGCCTAGTTTCAGGTAGATATTTACCCTACATTTTTTGCTAGGAGAAGATATCTGTTATTCATTATCAATAGAAAATCCAGAGAATTTCTGTCTAAATTTATATTTGCTTATCTCTGTGTCTCTGGTTTCATCAAGGTCCTTTTCTGTCAGGAGCTGTGTAGAAGGTGATGTGCAGCAACTTCTCCACAATAAAAGAAGTCACACACAGGCATCTTCCTTGAAATCAGCTTTTCCAGTTACCTACCCCACATGGAAACACATGTCCAAGCTGCAGTAGTTTGTCGATCCCAGATAGGCCTCATCAGCCATCTTTAGACACACAGATAAGACAATCATCCTCGACTGTGAGGAATTGCTGAAGACAAGGTTTCTTTTAATTGCATAACTGATGAATCCAACTAGAAACTGTCTATTTCAAAGCTTCTAAAACAGCTAGGAATGATCAATTTTAAGGCTGAGACTATAGGCATAAGACATTCTCCAAAACAAGATAAGAAACCTGAATAAACTGAGAAATGGCTACTTCAGGCTCTTCCTGAACTTAATAAGCATTGTTTCAAGTAAGTGAATACACTGGGTAACCACATGGCTTTTCTCAGTCCCAAAGCTATTCATGTAAATATAGTACATTGTACCTTTAAAAAGTAGGAAAAGTGAATGTAATTTACAGAAAAACAAAACAGTATAGAGATATAATTTTTAAAAAGGAACATAAATGGCTTAGGGGACAAGTTCTGTCTTCAGAAGTGATTTAAGCATCTAGGAAGCATAGATCTCACTGAAAGATGATGACATTCTAGAAAAAGTGAATTACTTAGGTATATTAGGATGTTTTCTTTATTCTTCAACCTCCCTCCCCACCTAATTGTGCATAAGGAGTTAAGTGGGTATAGTGCAGGGTAAAATGGCATTCCTCCAGAATCTCTTGTGGATTTTGAAGCCAGTTACATTTGCTACTAGTGTAATGGTCAGGATCATGCTAATCCCTTTGCAGGAATGAGGCCATTTTTAGACACAGCATTAAAAACAATGGATTATTCACTTTGCTTCTGGTAATATTGGAGTGCATTCACTTTGGGATTATTTTCCTATAGTTTCTTGCAGTGTTGAAACGTTGCTTAATAGTAAGTGAGACAAAACTGGTACTGTGTGTTAAATTAAAATAATTTTACTGACATGAGAATATCTAAGTGAAGTGACAAGTCAAGAACTTCCTGCTAACCTTTAAAATGTCTATTATGTGTTTAAAATACTTATTTATGGATGGATTTGGACTCAAATATGCATGTGCACCATTCACTGACGTCAAAGGAATTTTAACATGCCTATCTCGAACTGGAATTTGACCCTGATTCCTATTAGTGAAACATACTGTAGATTGTTCAGCTGTACTTTGTGCCCCCAAGGGTTTGGGGGTGTTTTTTAAGCCCATATATTTTTTGCCAATGATAATATACTAAAAAGGTGTACGTATTTGAATGCTGAAGGCAGTTGAATTCTTTTAGATTCTGCATTTGCACATGTTTGGGCTAGATTTACTAGTGAACATAATAATAGGTGATTTAATTAACAGTTAAACAGAAGACTCTGATTACACATTGCTTACAAACATTCCACACTGAAATTAAGTTAATTTCTCTTCTTAGTAATTTTAATTTGTATTCAGGCTTTATTGACATACTTTTTATCTTTTGCTGATGTCTAAATAATACCAGAATTCAAATACTGGGTCAGGAGGAGACATAAATCTTTCTGAACAACCCCAGTACCCTTTATTTATTTAAGACATTTCTGAGCAACACTAATTCTGATTTATTACATGGGCTACACTGTTAAAATAATTTGTGGAGAATTGTGAAGTAATGTTGAATTCTTCTTCCATGTGAAATGTACATGAACATGCTAACAGAATCTTTACTCATTCCAGAAAAGCCTTGAATATCTGCCAGGTTTAAAGAAAAAGACAGAAATAAGGCCTTCTTTTCTCTGTATGATCACATCTGCTCATAATTCTGAGAGGATTTTAGTTATTCTGTTACATGAATTGAAGAAGTAGTAATTAATGTTTTAATTATTTCAGTTCTCATGTTCAATTACTCAAAATTCAAATACATTTATCTAGTTGTATCTCATTATATTCAACAACTTTTTTAGAAAGTGTTTTACAAAAAAGATCTAATTTTGTACCTTTCGTATTTTTCCCTCTCTTGAAACTCTATTTGTAAATAAAATAGTTAACTACAGAGATTTGTTTCTTCACAATGACATAGTGAAAAATTGGAAGATTTTCCACTAAACAAAATATTTTTTTCTCAGATAAATGTAATCTATTTCGCATGGTACCTTTGGCTGTTATGAGAAGGGAAGCAATCCAAGGGCAAAGTCATAGAAAAAGGGCATGTTAAAACATACATATGCCATATAATAAAGTTCATATGAAATTTAATGAACAAATTCCATTTACATTAGTTGTTTTTATGGTTCCCATTACTTGAGTTTTGCCATCTGGTATATAACTACCATTTATAGATATATATATATCTACGCCTGTTCATATAATTACTAAGCACTCAATATCTAAAACCACAGTGGTATTAGGAGACAAATTTGAAAACTTTACTTCTTATTTTGATGCTGTTTTGATGATCAGAGATTTAAACAAATTGTAGTATCTCCGGTTGGACATGTAGCTGTGTAAAAAGATCACTCTAGACACAAGATGTGCAAAATTTTGGGTAGAGACCACCATTTTTTCTGTCTAAAAAACAATGCCTGGGCATCCCTTGGCAATACTGCCAGAATAATTTTCAGGTAATGCTATATACAACAAATAAGTTTCTATAACCCATCATGATCAGAAGAGAGCTGTTGAAAATCTTAGGATTTGCTTGCCTTAAGCCTGCTCACAAAATACAATTTAAAGTGATTCAAGTTGTTATTTGGTAACTCTTTAAACATACATTCTCAAGTAATATATGTTGATCTACCCAAGAGATGAAGGTAGTCCCTTCAGATATTTTTGGGTATTACCCTTGCATGTCAACTTAAAACCAGATATTGTATGGGGGGGAGGGGGGTTCAGCCTAATTTTTCATGTTTTAAGAATTTTCTACAATTAAAAAGTTGCTTTTTGATTGAAGTGCATATTTTATTATGAAAAAGGATTTTTTTCTGTCAAGCCCAGGTTTCTAAGGCTAGAAATAGACCCTGACTTTCCCCACATATCAAGTTGCACCCCAGAGATCCCAGAGGTACATCTCAGTCAATAAAGCTGCACTGGTGCTTCCAGGGCTTGAGGGGCTTGGTTATACACAGGAATGCCCTTGGTGCTCAGGATCAGGCCCTTCAAGCCCCCAAAGCATCTGGCCAGAGCACTGGGTAGCTTGTGCTCTCACACTATAAAATAAACAAGTGTTCACTGCTAAATAGTGGCACAAATTGATACCACCTTCATCACAGCAACACATTTGAGGCATTTGTGGTGTAATAAGGGGCGTGGACATCAGTTTGGTTTGTCTGGCAGCACAAAGACAACGCCTTTTTCCACCCTAATAAACCTGCTGGTATCTGAAAAAACTGTAAAGATGGTTTGATTTGGACAAAAAGGTGTTTGATGGCTGAACAAACTGAAAGAACAGTCTGAATTTTTCCAACCAGCTGTATCCTTTAGTGAAGACAACATTAAATGCAAATGTATTAATTTCCCTTAAAAATGTAGTTTCTAAATGTATGTGCTCTTTTTTCCTTTATTAGTGAAACCAGGAGGAATACTAAAAAAAGGCTATCAATATTTAGCCTTGCCAAAATTCTGCTCTGACTTCAGTGCAACACCTGGATACTAATAATGCCTGTAACTAAACTGCAGAATTTTGCCTTTGGTGTTCAACAAGCATACTACAGTCACTTCAGACTCATGACTTTCTACAGCAGCAATGCTCCATGGAGACCAAGACTTTGAGTTTCTAAACCTATAGCTATAAATTTGTTTATAATTGTCTTCATAAAGCACCTGTAATGTTGCCACAAGGCCAGTTGTGATGAAGGGAACAGATATTGGAAACATTTTGGGTTCTGTGCTTGTACAATATAGGTAATTACCAGTCACTGTCAACTGCTGGTGAAAAGAGCTAGCTATCAAGGACATGGAGAATTAAACAGGATTTGCAGTAATAGCTACTGACAGTCAAATGTTTCATAAACCTCCACTAAACTATAGGGTTAAACAAAATGATAAGTTTAGTATTGCTATGAACAGTTGAAAGGCAGTGTTGTCTAGTAGATAAGAAACTAGACTGGGAATCAGGAAACCTGGTTTATAGTGTTGTCTCTTAGCTGCTAATCCGTGGTGCAATCTCAGGAAAGTTAGATTACCTTGCTGTTTCTTTTCTCACCAAGCATCAGGGTTTGCCATTTTTACTGTAATTTCATCAGGGCAGGGACTATATTTAATTATATACAATTTCTCAAACAGTGGAACCCCTTTCCTGCAAAAGAGTGAAGCTGGCATAATCAGATGCATCTTACTTTAGAGGTCTTTGAACTAAATTTGAACCCTTTTATGAAGGAACTTAGAAATCCTGGCCTAGATGATGGAGCTATGCCCATTTACACTAGCTGAATAGAAGGCCACTGGTATTTGACTGCACATCTCTTGCAGTCTAGGGGGTATGAAGATACATGGCTATTTCCAAGTCCATGTATGAATAAGAAACCAAAAAACTAATTTTAGAAAGATTCAACTGAGAGAGCATGAGCACAGGGAGCAAAGACAACCTTAACAGAGAGGGGGTAATTTGCAGATACAGACCAACAGCCTGATTCCTCTTTGTTTGACAGATAAAGTGCAGTTGGTGAGAACTAAAAACCAGTTTGTGAAATTTTAAGAAAAAAATTTGGAAAGAAATTAAGAGTGAAATGCATGCTCCATAAATGTAAAAAAATCCCCCTAGGCATGTTATGCCATAGAAGTTAGTAATTATGGGAGTGGTTATTAAGGTGAAATGCAAAGATAAATTTAAGTACAGGTCTAATTAATATATTCAAAACATGGTAATTGTGTTCATTAACTAGACTGAATGATTTACATTTGGATCATTCAGTGATACGTGATGGTAGACTTCAAAACAACTTGAATTGAAATCCCACCCCGTTGGATCAGTTTACAGAAACTATTGTGCGAAGTGTGCTTAGAAATTTCAGCAAGCATGTTTTGCACAAGAAGCTTTGGAAACTGAAGTGATAGAGTTGGATTTACTGTTAGCTTTAACTTTAATTTTAAACTCAGATGAAGATAACAAGAATGACATAATTTCTGTTTACCTTAGTAAATATCTATGTTTTTGGCAATTCACTTAAGCACTAAAATAACTACGTATGTGATTCTCAACCACGCCGCAAGAGCCTTTCAACATAATACAGGGAACTACACAAACACCTACACATGATTCATAAAATAAACCCACAGATTTCAAATAGTATTCTAGTGTCAGAAACATTATGACCTCATATGGTCTTTCTAAGTTCCTTGCAACAGAAAAATTGGTCTATTTCCATAGTCAAGAGATGAGTGAAAGCTCAGAGTTCACCCTTTCCAAGGAGTACCTTGAGTCAAGCAAGAGGTGCCTCAAGTCTAAAATGGATGAGAACCACTGATCTATACAAATCATAAAGACCCCAAGAAGAAATTACTTAAAAGAAAAAATTACAATATGAGTGTGTATTTATAAAAAGGGGTGTAGGTTGCAGCCCTGTTGGTCTACGGACACAGGCAGACAAGGTTCCTTGGGCGAATCTGATATCTTTTATTAGACTAACCCAAATAGTTAAAGAATAATTATTAAGCAAGCTTTCGGGTTCAGAAACTCTTTGTGACTAAGGAAGTTTAAGTTGTTGGTGAAACTTACTTAGCCTGACGAAGGTTTTTTGAATCTGGCAGCTTGTTTAATAGCTATTCTCCAACTATTTGGTTTGGTCTAATAAAAGATATCAGATTCACCCAAGGAATCTTGTCTGCCTATTTATAAAAAACACACAATTAAAACCCTTTCATGGAATATTAAGGATCTGAGCTAAAAAAAAAAGCAACCTGAAAGTAGTGCTTCTTCTTCGCGTTTCCATCTGTCATCATTTTACAGTTCCCTGACCACTGACTTATCTTGAGTGACAACCATAGGAAGGCATGGGGCTTTCCAAACTCTTTTTCCACTACATCCGGTTATGATTTTAACCTACTTCACCATAAAAGTGCATTGATGTCTGGCCCCACTTGACTGTGTAATTTCTTAGAAGTTTGGAAGTACTTGAACAGTTTGGGAATCTCTAGCTGAGTAACCATATTAAAAATAAACTTTGAATCTTCATTCACATGTTAGTGTATACTATTTAATTATATAATATGCACACACAAATACATCGTTTTTCCTATCATTTTTCTGTTTTTTTTCATTTTGCCTATCATTTGTTTATCCTTTTTTTTAAGTAATTTCTCCTTCATTCTTTTCAACCACTATTTTGTTCTTGTTCGCCAATCTCGGATTTCCCTTTTAATTTGATGCAATTCATTCTCCTCTTCCCTAATATTCTAACTTCTGTAGGGAATGTTAGAGAAACATGATGTTCCTTTTTCTATCATGGAGAAAACTAACAAGGCCTATGCCACTTAGTATCCTTACTGATTTCTTGTTCTATCTCTTTCCTTTATACTTCAGCTTAAATTGGAAATTCTTTCAGATAGGGACATTTTTTCTCAGATATACAACATAGATTGTGAGTTAAAAAAAAAACTAAAATGAGATTTACGTTTTGCCTCTGAAGCCAATAGCTTTACACAATAAAAAACTACATGCACAATTTAATTCCTTGTTGACTTCACATTTAAATATTGTATCACCAAGATCTTTAAACTCTGCAAGGGTTTGGAATAAATCATATACAATATATTGGCTACGTGACCATTTGTTTTAAAATATTAATGCAGAAAGAATACATGTATCCTCCTAATTTGCCTACTTTTCTTGAAACCATGCAGCTTTAGGAACCAAAGCAACCATCCCAAGATCAGAAGGTTTGAGCTTCGTTGAAGGATAGTAGAATCGAAGTAGATGACAGCCCTTCTATTACCTAGTTTATTCAAAATTTTGCTACCAAAAGTTCAACTGTAAAGGTAAAAGAGTAGGACTGGTAGAATCGGCAAGATTCTGAAATAATACAGCAGCCCAGGAACCGGAGTGGATGTCTGAAGAAAAGGCATTAAAGAATGTTATATATTTTATATATATATATATATATATATATTTTTTTTTTTATATATATATGAAATCTAAGATGCTTTCAGTTAGAAACAAAATGATTTATATCCATGTTGGCAGTAGAAAGAGAGGTATTTTACCCCATGGTTAATGGACTGTGAGTGTTTTTGCCTTCTTCTGTAGCAAGGAGTAAGGTCCTCTCCCTAAAATCTTTTGAGCATATATTAACAATCTTTGCAGTGGCAGGACATTGGTCACCATGATCCCCATGCTTTCCCTGTGGCAGGGAAGGGTGTTATGTCATGTTTTGCATCAGGGATGACTGTGTAGTTTGGTAACTGGTTAGACAATGGATTTGTCTAGAATGGTTTGCACATGATCCTGCCTCAGGCAGGGGTTGGACTAGATGACCTCTCAAGGTCCATTTCAGTCCTACTTCTCTATGATTCTATGACACAGATATTGTCATAGGGTAACCAATACCAATGTTTCAAATGTTAATCCTCCTCTATATTTCTACGATCTATGTATTTCAAGTAGAGATCTGCCAGGCATGACATTTTGATCCAGATTCTCACTTCCCCAAAGCTAGAAAAGATTTGTTTTTTTGGTTCAGGCCCGTCTCCAATTTTAAACAGCTAAAATGTTAGACATGACAAAGTGATTTCTTAGATTAGTGGTTATTTACCTAATAGGCTGCTTACATGTGAAAATTATTCTTTAAGAGATTAAGACAAAGACACTATATTTTACATAAATTTGAACAGAGATTAAATATTTTTCCTTTAGGCTTTTAACACGTATTCTTTTAAGCACGATCTAAATTATGAAAATTATTTCTTTTACAGATAAAAGACTAAATAATAATCACATAATTAAGCCATGTTAGCTCTAGAGTTAGCAAGGTGATGATAGTATGCCAGTTTATGCTGCTGATGGTATACCAGAGCACTCTTCCTGTGAGTCACAGGTAAATAATAAAACATGTTAAATAACCATTCTGCAATCCCAAAGGTGATTGTGCAAGTGACTACTTTAGGTTAGCCTGTCATAATTGCACTGAGATGTTATACAAGGACCTTCATCTATAGACAAATTCCCATCTTACAGATGAAGCAACTAGAGTACAGAGAAGTGAAATTATTTCACATTCACATTCTAGTAAAAGGGCCTAAAGGCCACAAGTGTTTGAATTCTGCACAAATGTCTAATGAAGAACTATCCTTGCCCCAAAAGCTTTCATTTTAAGAGATGAGTTACCCTTGGTCACAAGGTCATTGACAGAGTTAATAATAATATCCATCTCTTCTTCCAATCCACTGCATCATGCAGCCTCCAAGACTCACCTATTTGCCATTGTATTCCCAAAGAAAGGTTGATAATGTGTCCACTGTAGCTACTTATTTCTTTTCCATGCCTCTAGTAATGTATTAATGTGTCAAGGCACTGGGGAAGCAGGCACTGTGTAAAACAGATAAGTATATTTCATACATTTGTATAGTGTAATACTACTTACAAAGCTTCAAAAATACTGCTGAGTCATTATTTATATATGACTATGTGTGCTCATGCACATGATGATTGACAGTGATATGAAAAGAAATATTCCAGCCTCAAGTTGCTTTAATTTAAAATCCTAATTCTACACATGACTAGTCCCATTGGTGTGGGCATGACTATTTCACGTGTGTAAGTTAACAGGATGACCTAGGGTTATTGGTTGTAGCCACGTTGGTCTAATGACATAGGTAGACAAGTTCTTTGGGCAAATGTAATACCTTTTATTAGACCAACTGAATAGTCGGAAAAATTGTTCTTTGCAAGCTTTTGGGCCCAAACATCCTTCTTCAGGCATTGGAGAGAGTCTTCCGTTGGTTTCTGTGCTTTCCTGCATAGATTAGAAGCCAATATACAAAACTACTGGTCTGTGAAAATGCAGATGTAGGTAGACAATAGATGGGTAGGAGTGGGGTGGATGGAAAGGGGAATGTTGACCTGGTGAAAGAATGCAGCTACCCAATTGTAGAGATGTTACATGGGGAAGAACCTTACTTGCCTAGGATGACCTACGACTAGGTAAGGAAAGTGTGTTATAAACAATGAGAAGGAAATGCCATTCTTGAAGAAGTCTTGTCAACTTTGTGAATCTTTTCAAAAGCAGAATTCATATTTTATAAGCTTCACAAATGTTGTAACTTAAATGCACTGATATTTAGACATGTTGAAATGCCTGCAAATTTATGATGTAGGAATGAAATCCATAATTCTCATCTTAAACAGTATCTTACTCCTCTAAACATCAAAAGGAGAACTCAAAGAATAAAGTAGCAATTATTTTAAGGACGGGGAAGAGAATCTTATAAAGACTGATGTTTCTACATAGCAAGGCAATGCATTAAGTCAGGGGTGTCAAATATGCACCAGAAAGGCCATAACTGGCCCATGGAGCTGCTCTGTCCAGCCCGCAGGATTATCAATGTGGCCAGGGGCAGTCTGCTTTAGAGTAGCAATCCTCAGCAGCAAGGGCGCATGAGGTCTGACACTGGTCTCCCTCTGACCGATTCGCTACTCCTACTTCCCTAGCTACTGGCCCCCCACCATGTGCCCTGTGCTGGAGCAGGAGCTAGAGTTCCCATGCTGGTATGGGACACATGACAGTGGCAGCTCTGACTCTAGCACAGGATGACACACAGTGGGGGCTGGAGACTTTACCATGTGCCCTAGTCTGGAACCAGAGCTGCTACTGGTGAAGCAACTTCTGCTTGCCCCAGTCTGGATACAGCTTGCAAGGGGTTCTGTTGCCTGGGTCCAGAGTTTGACCCCACTGCATTAAGTTATGTTTATACAGTAGATGTTTCTAAGGTCATTATTTGATGTTTCTGTTTGAGGATGTTTTGGTGATTCTGAATCATGATCTAATTTTTGCTTGGGATTTAGTCACTGTTCCAATTTAGCTAAGCTGAGCTCATTTAGCAATGAATTTGTATAAAAGAAGCAACACCATGCAGTCTCTTGCACTCCCTAAAGCCCCTTTCTTTAAACTATATGCTCAGGAGCATTCTTATCAAGTGACTTCAAAGGGAAGCTGCTTCCAAAATCTACAGTGGCTTGTATTTTGTCTTCATAACTACTGTAGCTCACCAGACCTGTTATTTCATTTCATAGCCTGCACTGCTGCTTTGGTGTGTTGATCTATATTCCCAGCACAGCTCAAAAGCAGCGGTATGCAACTAGGTCGAGTTTACCTAAAAAAAAGTTCTGCATATACCTCTCTGCAGACAAAGGTACTTTTTGTGTTTTAAAAGGAACCATGCAAATATGTCACACGTTTGCACTGTTGCCACTGCACCTTGTTGTACTCTTACCCATTTATTTGATTCACTAACCTATGACATTTTTGGAATAGGGTCTTTCTTTCTATCTTTCTATATACTGCCTGGTTAGCACAATGGGACAGTGGTAGAACTGGGGTGCATACATGCCACAATAGTAAAATTTGAAATAATTAAGAGATGTTAAAATTATTACTTATACTGAGAACAATCTCTCCATTATAAAGAAAAAAAAGAAAACTGTATAAAAGCATTGTTTACAGAATTAAAACTAACAGGTGTGCCAGGGTATTGAGTTTTGCCAGCATACTGAAAATGACGTAAACCTTTGGTCAGTTTCTGATTATTTTTATGGCAGTGGATTCCTGAGATTAGGTCAAAGTAAAAATTAAAGTACTTGGGTGCTTTTACATGTCCTGGGAGGGCGGGGGGAGGCCGCGGGTGAAGCTATTTAACTTTTACATGCTTCCCTGTATAAGAATATTCAAATACATGCATGTTTGACAAAATCACTGCAGCCACCACAGCCTCTTCACTTTAATACCACTGCAGCCTCTTCATTCTAATACCATTTATAGTTCTTATACCCCTATTCCTTTAGAATAGCCAGTGAATCAGCAGTCATGGGCCCATCAGCTCAACCTTTCCTCTAAATCACACACGGGTACTGAAAGAGCTTCAGACTATACAGGATCTGTGTGCACATGAACCACAATAATTCTGCCATGGGAATGGTCCTTCCTAGCCAAGTATAAGTGTAACTTCAAATTTCCTGGCATTGGTTCTTTGGCCTCATGCTTTGCAACATATTTCACGTATGTATCAATATTATAATTATACACTGCCTGTTGCATCTTATTTCTGTAATGTGGTTTTTTTTATTGGTTTGGTGTGGCTAAGTGGAATAACTTGCGTAAAGCTGTTTGAAGCTTACTGAAGTATAATGCTTACATCAACCATTTCCTTAAAGATGCTGTCTGCAGCCACTTACATCACCTGCCCATTGCACCTGCAACAGTTAAAATAATATGGCAACATATGATCCCCACCTCCACTAAAATCCTCAGGTAATTCCATACTTAGAATTGCAGAGTAGGAAAAATCCTCATGAACACTTGTGAGCATTTCCAAGTGTCTACAGACAAAATCTGTTGCTACAGATAGGTCTGATACTCTGTTGTCTGATATCTCATGGAGTCATTTACATTTGTAAATTGCTATCACACACACAAGTGAATGGAGGATTTTTGGCATAGTTTTCTGCTCATTTGCACAGGTATGAATGACTCCACAAAAAGCAAGCCAGAGGGGAACCAGACCTGATGCTTCATCATTAAACTTATTTCAATTTAAATTTTAAAATACTCATTTATTCTTAGCTCTTATAGAGGTTTAATTCCATTTAATAATATGTAGTTAAATATTTTCTAGGCCAAACTAAAAATTTGTGTAACTGGTTTGCTTCTTCAAAAATATTTTTAAAAGCATTTGTTATTAATGAAGACCACTTAGTTTAGTAAAGTTTATCAGTAAAGGCATTACTGGAAACTTTAAAGTTTCTACTTGTACACATGCAATATTCCTTTTATTAATTTTAAGTTGGATGAATGCAATTTCCATTATTCTGCTCTACAGTAAAATGTCTAATGGTAAGAATTCTGTTTAAAAAGTAATTTTCTTTGGAAAAGGGAATCCAAACTTTAGCTCATGTAGCTACAAGGATTTATACTCAGAATCTGGTCCACAATGTATCTTTTTAATACTTTCCTATAAAATATATGTAACATCCATAAATAAATAACCTGGTCTCAAAAGTTCTAAAATGTTATGCTTTCAGAGACAATTCAGTAAGGTCTGATTCATGGCTCAATGTTTAAACTGATTATGACAGTATTTCTCTGATACACAAGCCACAGTGATCTCTTATTGTGAGTGAATACCATACATTTTTAAGAGCTAAGATGCACAGGAAAATTTGTTAGTTCAGCTAAATCCAGGTTAGAGTCAATGGCATACTATTATTTTTGGAATAACTGAAAAGATTAACATGTTTTGCACAGCTGTAGTATGGCAGGGCTGAGTTCTACCTTGATTATTGCATCTCTGGATTCTGAGTTGGCCTCAAATGACCTGGATGGTAGTTGAAGTTGATTCAGTACCATTACTGAGCTCAATCAAACATCAGCTTACGTGATGTAGAAAATACATTTGATGAGAAAGGGCTGAGTAAGTCTTACAAGTCTAGCAAACATTGATATTTGCTATTTGTCCACACATAAACTAGGATAAACAGACTTATCTGTGCATGGGAGAATATAGCATCGCAAGATGTATAACAGATGCTGCAGCCTAATTTATGTTTTGATTTATTTGCTCATGACATTGCATGATTTAACAGTGCTGTGTTTCTTGTTGCATATTTACTTAAAATGTGTATATATGAAGACCTGAGGAAGAATGTCTTGCATTCAAAAGCTTGTCTAACTTTACCCAACTAGTTGGTCCTATGAAAGATATCACCCTAAGAAACCCTTGCCTCTCACAAATAGATGAAGACAAACTGGTGTCTGACAAATCAACCACTTGCTGTGCTAAAACAGCCATAGCCTGATTTTCAACCATTTTTGACCCTATGGAAGAGCCAGCTGAATTCTTAATTGAAAACTTCTTGTAACGTAACAGCTCACTTTGCACTATTGAGGGCTGAGTTTAATATCAACTAGAGAAAATATATCTCAGCATTTTTCTATCGAAGGGCTTAGACCAAGAAATCTACACGGTGCTGTATTTACTTACAAAAAAAATGTAGGATTAAAGATTCTACTCAAGGAAGCCTTTGAAGTGAAATAAGAGATGGGGAATTTAACGAATGGGTAATTCCAAACCTAAATGAAATGCAAACATTTGGTGTGGGTTTTTTTCTCTCTATAAAAGTAGGAGGGAGAAGGCCTAAGACCTGTCTGCAGGTGCCTCATTATAACAAGTTGAGACTTAGTACCTACTACCCCAGACCTCTTTCCTAGCGGTCCCTATTTGACAAAAGGCAACTCCCATAGTGCCAGGATGCTGCGCTGCCAAAGCATGAGTTATGACAAGCCTGGTTCGCCTCTAACTGGCCCTAGGGGCTGCCTGAGGTGGCTGAACAGTGGGAGCTGACACGATCCAGATTGGAGATTGGGTTCTTTCAAAAATATCTTTTATTCTGAGGGAAATAGTTAAGAATAGATCCATAAAAAGATTTACACTCCCCCCTCCTTGGTCAGGGATGGATCTAGGCACTGAGATGCCTCCACCCCTCTCATCCCCAGAGATGGACCCTGGTGCTGAGGGGCCTCAGCCTTACCTCAGGGATGGATCTAGGCACTGAGGGGCCTCAACTGCCCATACCCTAAGATGGACTCCAGTGCTGAGAAGCCTCAACCCCTGCTCATCCCGAGATGGACCCCAGTGCTGAGGGGCCTCAACCCCTGCCCCAAGCATGCATCCAAGCACTGAGGGGCCTCAAGCCCCCACCATCCCAGAGGGACTCAGGTGCCGAGGGGCCTCATCGCCCTTCACCTCCAGGGACAGATCCAAGCACTGAGAGGCTTCTACCCCTATGTCAGGGGCGGCCTCAATCCCTTGGCCCCAGAGATGGCCCCGGGTGCAGCAGGAGCTGCGGGGTTATACGAGGGACTCGCAGGCGGGCAGACAGTCCGAGTCCTGGCTGTGCATGGAGCTGAGCCCCGTGTCCGAGTCCTCGTCCTTGTCCTCGCAGCCCTTGGGGACCCAGAGCTTGGGCTCAGGCTCCTCCCACCCGTCGGCCACGGCCAGCGCGGCGAGGGCGTCCCGCAGGTGCTGCAGCTCCCTCCGCCGGGCCTCCGCGTCCTGCCGCGCCGCCTCCAGCGCGCCCCGCACCGCCTCCAGGTCGGCGCCGAGGCGCAGGCCGATGTAGAGGCTGGCGCTGAGCTGCGTCTTGAGGCGGTCGCGCTCCCAGGCTGCCTCCTCGCCCTCCCCGTCCGCCCAGCAGCCGCTCAGCTCCGTGGTGCATCGCTCGGGCTCGGGCAGGCTGCACCCCGCCGCCTCCAGCTCCCGGCGGCGCCGCCGCATCCAGCGCTCGTTGAGCTCCCGCTGCAGCTCGGCGCCCAGGCGCTCCAGCCGCGCCTCCAGCCGCTCGCGCCGTTCCTGCAGCCCCCGCAGCGCCTCGCCCCGCTCCGCCAGCGCCAGCACCAGCGCCGCCGCCTCCTCCTCCTCTTGCCCCCGCTCCTCCTCCTCCTCCTCCTCCTGCTGCTGCTCGCGCTCCTGCCCCTGCTCGGCGGGCCCGGCCAGGTAGGTGTCCTGCACGTAGTTGGCGCCGTGGCGCCGCACGCGGGCCAGGTGCGTGCGGGCCTCGTAGCCCTCGATGTGGCGGTCCAGCTCGCGCAGGCGCTGCCCCTGCTGCCGCAGCGTCTGGTCCTGCGACAGCACCAGGTGCACCAGGGTCTCCATGCGCTCCTGGGCCGCCGGCTCCGGCTGCGGCTGCGGCTGCGGCTCCAGCAGCTGCTGCTGCTGACGCCGCTGGATGGCAGCCAGCTTGCGGAAGGCTTTGCGCACCGCCCGCCGCTGCCGGGCACCCGAGCCGGGCCCGGTACCGTCCCTGTCCCCGTCCCAGTCCCTGCTGGGCACGACGCGCGCCTCGGCGCTGCGCGGGCCGGCGCCGGGCAGGGAGGCGCCTCTGCGCACCAGCACAAAGCGCACGTTGTCTCGCTCCGCGCCCCAGGCCGCCCAGAGGCGCAGTAGCCGCGTGCGGCCGGGCAGGCGCCGCTCCGCGCCGCGCCACTTCTCCACCACGCAGTAGGCGCTCGCCGGGCCCCGCAGCATCGCGCCCGGCGACTGGGGCTGGGGCTGCCCGCGGCGCTGGCTGTCCGCCAGCAGCGCCCGCACCACGTCGGAGCAGGTGGTGCGGTGCGACAGCCCCAAGACCAGCTTCTCCTCCTGGCACACCCACACCGACACCTTGCCCTCCTGCAGCTCCATGGCGGCTAGCGGGCGGGCGGCCGGCACGGACGGATCACGGCGCCGGCGGCGGGCGCCGGCGGGAGCCCCCCATGGAGGCGCTGGCCCCGCCGGGAGCCCGCCCGCTTGCCTGCCTCGCCTTGCCTTGCCTTGCCTCGCCTTCTCCGGCTCGGCCCCGCCGGGTTTTCCTCTGCCGCCACGTGACTGCCCCGCCTCAGCCCGCCTCCCCGCGGGCCGCGCGGAGCCGCCCCCTCGCTCCGAGCTGAGCGCCTGCGGGAGCAGAGCCGGCCCGGACCCCGCTCCGTCGCCGGGGCTGCGGAGGGAGCATCCTCCACCCTCCAGGGCTCCAACTCTTGCCTGGCAAGGGAAACACCCTGTATCTGGGTCCATGAAGGCAGCTGTCCATAAGTGTTTCTGGGGATAACTTCTGGTGCAGTTAACTCCTCCTGCTGAGGAGTTGGGACTTAGCCCACTTTATGGAAATGGGAGGCTCCTCCCTAGCTTGCTTCTGCAGCGGTATGGCTGAGGGCAGACAAAACTTGGGGACATCTGCAACCCCTCCAGGCTTGGAGGGGGTGCGGATGCCCGTCAAAAGACTTTGGAAATAGCTGAAGCACCTTGTGGGGGTAAAGGATGCTTGCTGGTTGTAGGGCCACCGATAGCTCTGGTCTGACTCACAGATTTGGACTGGAACATGAAACATTTCTTTTAAAAAAAACAGCCCTCAAATAGCCAGAGGTTTTTTGAAAAAAAAGACAAGTTTGGATAAAAAGCTGGCTAAGGAAAATATTCCCAACTATTTAAGTTTGTCTAATAAAGGATCTCAAATTCACCCAAAGGACCAATTTTGAGGTAGCAAATTGAAATGGCGAAGCCCTAGTCACTCTTTGGGGAGTTTTACCTGACTTTTGGGTTTGCTGTCAGCACTTTTTGTATGGCTGCTTGCCTCCAGAAAAATAAATGCTTCAACTTTGATCCACTTCTCACTCACTGAGGAGGAAGTAAAGTGAAAAATATAAAGTAAGATGGTGCGGTGGGTAACAGTGAGGTTGTTTATTTGACCAACTAAATATATTTAGTAATATATTTACCCAAAGAACCTTTTCTGCCCATGTCCTTAGACCAACACACTACAACCTACACCCCCAATATAAAGGAAAGAAGAATAAGATGTATTTGCGTACTTGTTTGTGTGTTTATTTGCATATTTTTTCAGTGTATGATAGTTTTTCATCAAATATGATCATTTTGAACTTCCAGTACAATAATTTCCTATGTAAGACCTGGCAGTGCTGATCCCCTCCACTTCCATGAACCTCCTGCTCTCACCCAGGGGAGAGGGGTTGGCAAAGCACATGGTAGATGAGAAGTGCTACTGGAAATGGGGTTTCTTAAACTACTGCCTCAGCTACATTTGAATTCCAGGCGTCCTGCCCCCTTTTGAGTTCTGCCCCCTTTTGCTTTCTTGAAAGGGGTATACCTTGCTGCAGTGAGGAAAAAGCTGAAAGGGAAGACTGTCCTGGCAATTCTCAGGCATTTCCAGCCCTGGGAAGCCTCGCATGTCAAGGGTGTTTTAAGCAGGGGGCATTTCAAACGGGAGTGGATGCAGCAAGGCCTTTTACTCTACTATTTTGCCCTTACAGCCCAATCAGTGCCTACTGCAGTTCTGGAGTTAAAGCCAGAGTGATTTTGCTGCTTGTGAAAGATACCAATTTAATAGAGTGACCCAGCACCATAGCAAGGAAGCCGTAGCAAGGAAGTTTGTCTCCTGGGGCAAGCCCACAGCAACAGCTCGCCCTTGTCCCACACACAGACCTGGGCGGGACACACCTCCCATGCTCGTCCAAGGATGCATGCAGCAGTGGAAGCTGCCCCCGCTTCCCTGCACCCCTCTGGAGGAGCCACTCACAACTCAGTCCCACATCCTGCCCCAACTGGACAGCGTGTACCCCAGTCCAAGCCCCCCCCCTTAGCGGGGGGGGCTCGATCTGCCTCCCCCTTATGCCCCTTCTCTCCCACCACCCCTTTCCCCCCACAACAGACTTACCAGCTGGACGGTGCTCTCCAAGCTGCCAGGCTGTCTGCATGCATGCTGTAGCTGCACACAGGCACATGGCATTTATCGGTCACATCAGCCAAAATTTTTCAAAATATTTATAACAAAATATCGACTTGTGACTCATCTGTTGGCAACCCTTCACTTTGGCACCCAGGGCAGTCACCCCATTTGCTTCCCCCTTGCTGTGTTTTTGCAGTGACCATATGTCCCAGTTTGGCCAGGATACATCCCAGGTTTCATAGGCTGGTCCCAGCCAATTGGTAAAAATTGAAACAAATGGCCCAGAATCTCAGGGGCATGGGACGCAGTCTGGCAGGAGATGGAGCAGCATAGTGCACCTGGTTGGCTCCACCTCCCTGGTAAACTGAGCCCCTACCCACCTGCCTCTGCTTCTGCCTGCAGCAGTCCTGCTGACTTGGGGGTCAGGGGACAGGCCTGTTTGGGAGCAGGCCAGCACAGGAGCCACAGCAGAGTCTGTTGATGGAAAGACACCTGGAGTATAGAAGTTGCTCTCTGTTGTCTGCTCCCATTCTGGAAACCAGTCATTCTGAGCACAAGACTGACCACATTCCTCTGCTCATGCTCCTATAGTCAGCATCCCAAATTTCCTGAAAAATAATATGGTCTCTCCATGGTTTAACAACCCTGCTGGCTAACTTCTTCCATGTACCTATGGAAGACAAGCTAACCCTGGGCAGTACCCGAGCACATTGCTCAGAAAATATTCTTTCCGGTCTGCTCTGCAGGGAACACCCTTAGTGATGGCAAGATAGTTCAGGCTCTCTGCAACTAAAGTGACTGTTAAATCAGACATGGTGGAGCAAGACTTTTTGTGGGTGATACCTTTAGTGGAACTGCCTGGTTGAGATAAGCTTTCAACAAGCTTTCATGCTAGTCTGATGAAGATGCCTTGCATTGGAAACAGGCACCAACTTTTACTGGCAGGGTGGGAGAAGGGAAGGAACATGTGGAAAGATGATGAACATGTGGAAAGTTTTATGCATTTCAGGTAACAGCCCTCTTCCTAAGCTGGGACAGGGCCCCAACATACTCAGCACCTCTGGTTGGAAAGCTTGTTTAACTTTATCCCAAGAGTAGAGAGATGTAATTAGCCATATTGGTCTGAAGTCAAGTAGAAGGCAGGGTAGATTTGCATCTTTTAATCTAACCTGAAGCCATATACATATTGGTTAGTCTAAAAGCTGCAAATCTACCCTGCTTTGTACTTCACTTCAGACTAACATAGCTAACTATGTTTCTCTACTAATGGAATAGCTGTACACTGTTTAGTCTAAAAGGTGTTGTCCCATATATATGAGATTTAGTATCTGATAAAGTGAGCTTCAGCCAGTGAAAGCTTGTGCTCTCTCTCTCTATCTATATATATAAGTATATGAGGTACAAAAGTACCCTGGCTTTAATTCGATCCCAGCCATGCATTTGGTCCAATAAAAGATTAAACTCACAGAAATTCTTGCCTGTCACATAATTCATGGACCATCACAGCTACAGCATCACTCCAGTATAACACTGCTAACCCAAAACAATGGCAGTTGTTATGAATATGATGCAGACTCCTGTCTAACTAGGAAGTGGGCTGAGATCACAATTTTTTCAATTTCCCTGAAGCAGAGGATCTGAAAGGGTACATATGTGCCTGTAATTTATTTAATTCAGGTTAAAAAATCTAAAATGAGATGCCCAGTGAAGGTTGTAGAAAAAGTCTGAAACAGGAGTGCTGGTAAGACTGGTTAAGTATCTGTCACAGGCTGTATCCAGACATGGGTTAGGTGGTGCTGCATACCACACATGCAGGCACTCTCTGCACTGCTACTTTGCAGCACAGGTGGGTTTCTTGACCCCAGGAGATCCTAGGGTGTAAAAAGAACGAAGCAAAAAAAAAAAAAAAAAGAAACGGGGCAGTTCACGTGGTGGCAGCATGCATTGCCCAAAACCAGAGCCTGGCCAGCCAGAGCCACACTCCAGCTGCCTGTCAGGCTTCCTGCCATAGCTGCAGCCCTGGGAGCCCTCCCCAGGATCCCAAGTAATTCTTCTGGGGTCAGAACAGTTGCTAGCCCCAGCCTCCCCTACCCCACTCAGGGTAACCTGCCACGTGCCAGAGCATGCATGGCACAGGTGTTCCCTGGGACAAGTAGCAGTGGCACAAGGTGTACCGCTGCTAATCATCTCCAGGGAAACAAATGTCTGCACTCATCTGGATGTGCCCACACAGTGCATCTGCTAACCCCAGTGGCTACTGCTATTATTAATATGTTTCTCAATGTGAAAGGGTTATGGGATTTTGTCATCCTTTTTCAGGGAGATAGTGGAGAGGTTGTGCTTTAGTGGCATGCACTATTCATGAAATGAGTGGTATATATTAACTCTCTAATTGCATGTAGTTCCAGACATGCAGTCTGATTACATGTGGATTTCAGCCACAAGGATAGACTTACTCCAGGTTTAGGGACCTTGAGGTAACCCTGTTGCTAGGGTGTAAAGTGGCATCAACATCCATCAGACAGTCCAGGAGTTAGTACTGCTTCAAAACTGGATAGTGCTTTGCAAGGAAGAGAGGCAGATAGAGGCTGCAGATTCATCTCTTCACTTGAAAGATCCCTGCACCCCTGGAACAGGCTGCCCAGAAATGTTGTGCTATCTCCATTCTTGAATGTTTTTAAGAGCAGGTTGAATAGACAGTTGCTTGGGATGTTTTAGTCAGGAACAAATCTTCCTTGAGGAAAGGGTTGGACTCTAAGATGCCTGTACATGTGTGGGGAGGCTACGCCAATGCCTTGTAATTACAGCACATTGGAGCAGTCTGCTAATCAGTGTGCTCCAGCAAGTTCCATGTCTCTTGTATCAGCATCCCTGTGCTTCAAAATGGTGGCAGGAGCTCTTTAATTACAGCTCGTTGAATGAATTTTAGTTCAAGCATCCCCACCACAATTTTATAGCACAGGGATGCTGATACATAAGATGCTGCAGGTGCTTTACTTAGAGCTGATCTTGGAGCTGCTCTAAGTAAAGCGCCCCTCACACCACTACCTTCAGAGCAGATGTAAAAACACCTGTGATTTCCCGAGATCCCTTCCAACTGTATTAGTCTATGATTCTGGATGATTCCTACAGGGAGAGAGCTGCTTCCTTCACCATACTGGTAGAAACCTAGTAGATCAGAAATGTCTTGAGATCTACCAATAGTGCTAGAGGGACATGGTGATGTGACTTAAGAGGGAAGATTAATTAGAAAATGAGAATTTACATCCCTCTGTGCTATATTACTGACTTCTGCCCCTCCACATCTAGTGCTGATTTCCTGTGTCAAATCTGTCAAAAGGGGCAAATTTGACTGCATTATCAAATTAGCCTCTTAGTCCTTACTGTTTGGGAGCAGGCCAGCACAGGAGCCACAGCAGAGTCTGTTGATGAAAAGACACCTGGAGTATAGAAGTTGCTCTCTGTTGTCTGCTCCCATTCTGGAAACCAGTCATTCTGAGCACAAGACTGACCACATTCCTCTGCTCTTGCTCCTATAGTCAGAATCGTAGGGCTAGTCTACTCATTGGCAACACGTAGGGGATACATGTGGGTGCACATGCACCCCCTGAGATTGGCTGTGCACTCCCTGTGAAAAGCACTGCTGAAGCTACCAGCAGCACCTGCGGGTGGTCACTGCTCGCCACCACCCCCACCACCAGTGGCATCTGTGGGTGGTCCCTGATCACTGCT
>JAGPOW010000304.1:97456754-97475550 GCA_030014935.1 Caiman crocodilus
AGTGCCAGTGATGTCTGTGGGTGATCTCCAACCACTGGTCAGCACTTGCCACCCCCTCCTTCTGCTTCTGACACCACCACGGCTGCCTGCAGGAGCTCCTTGCTCTGCCTGCCCCTGCCACCACCATCATCACAGCTGCCTCTGGGAGCTTCCTGCTCGCTGCTGCCATGCCCCTACTGCTGCCACCACTGCCTCCTGTGGGTGGTCACTGTGCCAACCCCTACCCCCCCAGCCACCAGGGGCATGCAGCATTCATGATTATACCAGCTTTATGCCCCTGTAGAGTCCCCTGAGACAGCTTTACAAGGGACAAGCTGAAGGTGTTAATGGTTTGGTGGGGGAAGAATTGGGTTTTTTTGCAGCTGACAAATTAAGGGAGATGACTTAGGTTTGCAGAATAAGCCTCTTCTCACTCTGAAATAATTATTTCAGGCTACCTGCAAACTCAGACAGTTGTTGCTATATCAGTTGCACTGGATTTGCAGCTTGAAAAGTTTTTAAACTTAATTTAAGAAGAAGTTTTAGATTTTTGATCACAGGCCTGCAGCAAGGGTGGGACTCTACAGTAAATTCTTCATCCACAGAAAACGTGGAAATAGGAAGTCTTTGTACCTTTCTTCCAAGGGTCTCAAAGCACTTTTCAAAGTTGGGGAGTGCTGTAATCTCAGTTTTGCAGAAAGGGAAACTGTCAGGAAGCTTACTCCAAGTTACTCAGCAAATCAGTCATGAACAGAAACAGTCTTCTGACTCCTCTGCCATTAATCACTATGCCTGACTGATCCCTTTCTTCTCTGTCCCTCACATTTAACTGGGGGAAAGGAATATCACAAGACTTCTAAATAATAGGTCTTGTTAATGTAAAGAAGCAAGCTCAATACACAGAAGAACATATCAGTAGGTTTCTTATACTCCAGAAGAGAGCAGTGGTCCACAGGTTACTTTGTAACTATCCCAGCCACAAAGACAAAGCTTCTGCTTCCTGTTGAGCATCAGCCATTGCAGGTTTTTGAGCCTGAAGTCATGCACTTGGTAGCATATTTATATGTAAGCAAGCACATCTACATGAGATGCTAAATGTGCAGTAAATTAACTCTATTGCACGTTAGCAAGTCACAGTGAAAGCTGTGCTATTGCACTAATTCTCAGTAGAATTAGTCTACTGCACAAAAGCATCATTTAAAAGTCATGCACCATTACTACACAGCAATATTTGTTACTGCACATTTCATTAGTACCTTTTATTTATAGGTACTAAATGCACAGTAACCACAGTGCATTAATGTACATGTAGATGTGCTCAGTGTCAACAGAAAGCAAAGACAGAGAAGGATAGTTGTTCCTCACAGCAGCAGTGATGTTAAGTCCCATATGCATTTTGAAAGAAATATCCCAGATCCTTTAACATTCCTATTTATTTATTTAGTAGATTTATAAGCTGCCATCCCCAAAAAGGGCCCAGCTGATACACAAGCTGAATTGTCAATGCATGTGTCACTAGATTCTGCTTTTAAACTGTAAACCTATCTTTACAAAATGTTGCCTGAACATGTGAGATGTCTTGTTTGTTCTCATAGTTTTGTCATATTAATTGCAGAACTAAATGAGAGTGGGAACTGTGACCCAGATCCTCAAAGCTTTGGGAATCTAACTCCAGGGAGGATCCAGGCCTGGGTTCCCACTGCAGACCCTTCTGAAAATTCCAAGACCTAGCTACCATCTAGCAAATGAAAAAGCTGTTATTTTTACATTCCCCTTAGAGTAGCAGCAATGACAAAAAACAACCATAAATCTGTCATCATATCTAAATGTTCAATTCATTGTCTCCTAATATTTCACTAAAGTATACAAATGTTTTTCAAAATATCTTTTATTATCAAAACAGCTGAGTCAGTTTTGTACTTGTATTTCAGGTGTTTATGTAAGATGTCGGTTTCTTTTTCAACTGAGCTGCCAGAAAGGAATTGCAGCTCTAGCATTTTGAGAAACAAAAAGCAAACAGTGTCAGCAGGACTTTACCTTGCATAGTCAGAATCAAAGAAAAGTAAACAATACATTTACTGTCTTGTTATTCTTAAAGCAGAGCAGTCAGTGTGTGACATTCTAAAAACCTAAAAGAAGAATGTAACTTTAAACCATTACATTTTGAATCAAGAGATCCTGAAATGAAATATTTGTTTCCAAGTAAAGTGTTTCTTAATATTTAAATGAGTCTCAAGGTGTAAGTTTGTCCTGAGATTCTTATTCAGAAAAAACACTGTGTAAGTTAGATAAGGGAAGGCAGGCTGCAACCAATAATCAAAAAAGCCATAGCTCTCCAATGAACTTACTCTTTGTAGTATCCTTGAACAGCAGTGCTGTTTGCTCTGCTTTTCTCCCAGTGTTCTTGTTAATCTTATTTTACAAGGCTTAGCGAAGGGTCCCTTACACTTGTTTTGTTATTGTGAGATAAATATCTGTGCAGGCTGAGGACACAAGTGGACTATTAATAAGATCTATTGCAGACTCTTGAAGTGCTGACTGAGTTTGAGATATATGAATAGCGAAGAGGCTACTTGAGCTTACAGATCATTGTTTCACAGATGCTTTTTCTTTTGTACCTGTTACTGTTGAAAGTATAAAATAGAATAATCAAATCATGTTGTGCCATAAAAATCTGTCTCCCTAACTAGAATGCTTGTCATGAAAATCTTTCAGAACAATGTTTATCAAGTATAGCTTTGCAGACTGAGTTTTAGATTCAATTTTGGAATTGTGAATTTGTGTCCTGACAGTTTCAAGATGTGAGTTTTGAAAAAATTCTAAAACTCCTCAAATTTGCTTTTGTGCCATTTGAGGAATTGCCAATTTAATGAATGTTATCTTAAAAGAAGAGAATATATGCTTTCTTTAGTGATTTTTACTTTTTATCATTTTATTTTTTTATAATTAACTTAGTTTACATATAAGTTGCAGTGGTTATTTTAAGAGCTGCTGATGTTGGATTGTGCCTCTTAAATATTCCATCCAAACTATTTCTTTATTTAATTCACAGCCTTATAAACCTATACTACAAATGGTTGTGTTGGGATGGAGCTATCTTCCTTTGAACAGCAGGCATGTTTTGTCACCTATCATTAAATTAATAATACTATGAGTAATTTTTATACTATAGTACATCCTGGAAGACTCAACATCTTAGGCATAATAGAAATGTTTAACAAAAGACCATCCTTGGATTGCATTCTTACTTACAATGTCACAGGGCAAGTTAGTGGCAGAGAAGGGATTGGGACTACTGGGTGCATCTACACGTGCAATTAATTTGAAGCAATAAACTGCAGAGCAGTTTGAGCTGGAGTAAAGCACTCCTGGGTGCAGCATCTACTTGTGTGCCCAGGAAAGCAGCAGTTTGAGGCAGGCTGGAGCAGTTTACAACAGGGCCACTCAGTCCTAGGCTCCAGGTGGTGATGGCAGATGATGGAGGGGCTGGCTGGATGCAAGGGTGCTGAAAATGTGGAGCCACGTAGCAGGTAGGAGTCTGGCCCCTATCTGGCTGGGCTGACTGGTTGCATTTTACACCCACAGTCAGTGTCTGCACATGTGTCTAATCACAGGAAATTACCTTGGAGTAAGATAATACTGCCTATCACTACATTAATTAGTTTGCTCCAGCATAAGTTAGTTTATTGCAGCCTAATACCATTGCATGTGTAGATGGTGATGCTTTACTCCTCAGCTAATTAATCTACTCTGCAGTTAAGCACTTATAGATGCAGCAACTGATTCTCAATCCATTGCCTTATGGACTGAACTAGGTTCTCAGACTTATGCATGCGTGTTACTTACCAGTATACACCTATGACAAGATAGAAAAAAAATCCTCTGTAAAATGTATTTCAGGTGTCTTCTTTAGTAAGCACTAATAAAGATATGCATAGCACAAGGTAGAGGGAAGCCTAATTAAATAGGCAAGAAACTCTTTCCATCCTGATAATTCACATAATAGATACGCAGGTCATGACTCTCCCAGCACATACCCAAGGATTAATCAGGCATAAGTTTAATGAGGTCAGTAATATGAAGAAAATGAAAGGAGTCATCCCCACAGGCTTTAAGAAGGGCAGATATACCATTCTTTTCAAAAAACAAAATACCTTAAATCTACTTTAAAGGTTTTTAATACTGGCTGCATTTTAGTTAAATTCATATTCATGACAGATTCCTGGTAATGTTTGCTAAATCATTAACATTTTCTGGTTTATGTCTCTTTTTATTGTGCTTATTGTTCTGAAGAATGAACCAAAAATTAAGTAATGATGGCATGCTTTTCTGCAGCAGCCAGCCTCAGTCCACATTTACTAATTTATTCAGCACTAATATACCCTATAAATTCATCATTAAATAGGTCTCTTACCCTTAAAGAATTTATTTCAGACCCTTCTAATGGTAAATTTGTCATTGTTCAACAATGAAACTTAGTTCAACTTACTTTAATGCATATATTATTTCCTCCAAAATTTCATATTCAGATTTAGGGCCAAAAAACTCTTCCATGGTGTTTTCCAATGGGCAAGTTCCCATTTATTGTCCCATCTCCTTTTACTGGAGAAATATCAATTGTGGTCTTCCAAGGCTGTTTTAGAAAAAAGGAAGCATACTGGATAACAATCAGAAAGGCAGCAAAATAGGGCAAGAGAAGAAAAAGAGATTGCTTGCCATGGGATGCTGCCCATACCTGTTTCCAAGCTCTGCCTTAACATTGGGTGCATCTACATGTTCATTAATGCACTGTAGTTAGTGTGCATTAAGCTTAGTACTTGGATAATCAAGTACTAAATCAATGTGCAGTAACTTGTGCTACTGGGCAGTAGCACCAGTGCATGGGTTTTTTCAGTTGCTAACTGTGCAGTAGCCTAATACTACTACTCAGTTGCATAGGATGTGGCTAGGACGTGGAACCGGCTTCCTAGGGAAGTTGTTCTTGCTGACCCTGGCACTCGTTCCTGCCATTGACGGGGGGTCAGACTAGATGGCCTGCTCTAGGCCCCTTCTGACCCTAGACACTACGATACTATGATATTAGCACCAGTTTTGCCCAGCACACTACTGTGCAGTGTTATTAGGCTACTGTGTAGTCAGCGTCTCCTGTATACGCACCCACTGTGTTATGACACCATGCAAGACCATGGCAGTCTTTATGCGCAGAAAACTGCTATAGATTTCAAGGAAGACAGTGCAAAAACCATGGAGCTATAAACCCATGAAGAAAGCTTCAGCTGATTGCAGCGATGAGTCTGATGTTGATTTCACATGCATATATATACACAAGTGTCCTTGTTAAAAATGCATTTAAGCCAGTTCTACAGGTACAGCAAGGGGCAGATGATATTGGCCTTAATTTAGGTGAGTAATTCTCAACCAGGATGCTGTAGCAGCCTTGAGTGCCACATGATCCTTTCAGGGATGCCACACAAAGTTAAATGCACAAACACCTGCGTGTGATTCAGAAAATAAACCCATCTATTTCAAACAGGAATCCATAGTATCAAAAATATTCTGACCTGTTATTGATTTTCGGAGCTGGTTGCAACAGAAGAACTGTTCTGTTTTCCATGGTAAAGAAATGAGTGAAAGCTAGGAGCTGGCATTTTCTGAGGGGTGCCTTTAAACTAAAAGACTGCCTAAAGGTTGACTGAAAGGTTCACTTGTTGGTTTCTTTGTACAGTGCAAACAAAGGAGTTGAGCCTCTTGCAACTAGAATCAATGGCAGAACTGACTTTATTGGGAGCTGCTCTAACTCCAAATTGTCAATAAGGTGAAACAACGTATTTGTTGGGCAGAATAAGAAAAGTTGTTTTCTTAAAAACAACACAATACAGATACTTAACTTAGCTGCTGAAAAGAGAGAGACCCAAGATCAGCTTGCCAGAGAAAATTACCAATGATGTTCTATCTCACAAGTGCACACAGGTTTGTTACAGGGACTTTTTTTTTTGAAAGGCAGTTCTTGTACTTACAAGGAGGGAGTCTAAATCTAATGATATGTTTTCTAAGCAAGAGGGAAGCTTGCAATGCACATGTCTATCCATTGCTTTGAGTTGTATCTTCTCAGTCCTGCTGCTGTACTGCAACATACATTTGAAAATCACAGTGTTTCAGCATCTCACAGATATGAGCATTTTACTTCTCCTATATGGGCTTTTTAAAATTTAGAATAGTTTGTATCATTTTCTCCAATAAAATGTATAGAATGCAAGTTTATTAAAAACAAAGAAAGCACCCCATAATGTTATGGCAGGTCCTTTGTCAGAATAATTAGATTTGGTAAATTAATATGTGAACAAAGGAATATTTTCAATGCTTGAAAGAATAAAACATTCAATATTACCAACATTACCTTGAAACCTTGTGGTCATTAGATCTTTAGGGGCTGTGGCTATGATGTAAAGGTCAACATGCTCATCGTGGGAATACTTGGAGCCTGGGACCCCAGCAACAGGAGCATCCTGCTCTCCTGCCACGTCTCCCACTGCTACACCAAGCTGATGTACTGCCTCTTGGTGTCTGACACCATCCGCTGGTCCCGTGACATCTATGTGGAGCATATCATGGGCCACCACCAGTACTCCCACCCCACCAGACAGACCGCCACCGGACCAGACCCAGGGGGGACCACCTGCACCAGATGGACTTCACTTTGAGAGGATTCATCAGCAGTGAGGCTGCATCTGGGGTACTACATCCAGTTTTGGGCCCCGCAATTCAAAAAAGGATGTGGAGAAGCTTGAGAGAATCCAGAGAAGAGTCACGCACGTGACCAGCGGTCAGGAAAACGGAACTTACGATGACAGGCTGAGAGCTATGGGGCTCTTTAGCCTGGATAAGTGCAGGCTCAGGGGTGATCTGATGGCCACCTATAAGTTTATCAGGGGTGACCACCAGTATCTGGGGGGAATGATTGTTCACCAGAGCGCCCCAAGGAATGACGAGGTTGAACAGTCTACTGCAAGACCGTTTCAGGCTGGACATAAGGAAGAATTTCTTTACTGTCCGAGCTCCCGAGGTCTGGGATAGTCTGCCATTGGAGGTGGTTCAAGCACCTACATTGAACACCTTCAAGAGAAATTTTGATGCTTATCTTGCTGGGATCCTATGTCCCCAACTGACTTCCTGCCCCTCGGGCAGGTGACTGGACTCGATTATCTTCTGAGGTCCCTTCTAGCCCTAATGTCTATGAAATCTATGAAATGGACCACCCCGCTCCACCTGAAGAGTACCCCCGTAATGAGACTCTATATGGACTGAGACACTTTCTTGGACCCACTTCCTCCACCATTGAGGACCATTGTACTGGTTTGTGTGCATCTATCTTCTTTCTCTCTCAGCGTCGCGAACCCCCTCCCTCCTGTTCCCCCACCCCATCTCCCCCCACCCCTGGGCTTAGTTGGCTAACATTGTATTTTCTGTAACCTAGTTGTGTTCCCCTCCTCACCCCCATCCCTCTAATGTTAGTCCCTTGCTCAGGTGATTTGTATTTCCCTACTGGCTTTGTCATCTTTTTGGATTCACAATCCTAAACATCTACTAATAACATTCAATCTATTTGAGAAACAGTCTGTTGTTTCCTAACCTGTTTATGAGGCAAGCAGCTGATTTCACCTTTCCCGACAAATAGATTTATATCCAGAAATTGGTTTGATGTTCATAGCTGAGAATACATACATAGAAAGTATAATCTATATTTCAAATACAGTCAGGATTTTACTGAATGAATATGGGTTGTGAGATCAAATACTTCAGCCTCATTCTGTCCATTGGTATTACTATTACTGGGTCTGATTTCACATGTATGCATGCATAAATGCCCTTCTTTGCATTCCAGCCAATTTTGCACATACAGCAAGGCCCAGAATGTTTTTGGCCTTAAAGCGGATGATGGCTGTTGAAAAGCTTATCTGTCAGTTCCTCTGCGCAACACAGATAAAGCCCAATCTGCATAGAATTCTAAAGCTGTTCCATGAAGCTTATACATTATTTTCTCAATCTCTGTATTTTTATTCCATTTTAGATTTGTCATCATCCTGACTTTACATCATGGCTAGGGACAAAAGTTACACACAAACTGGTTTAAGTCATCAGAAACTGGTTTAAACTTGTAACAGAACAGAAGTTCAGTGCACATAAATCAGTATCAAAATGGCTAAAACTGGTTTAAGATAAACCTGGTTGAATGTGGTATCAGACTTAACCGATTTGGATTAAACCAGTTTATGGAATGTATGTCCCTGACCCCTTCCTAGTTGAAGTTAAATCACAGTTCCCTATCATCCTAATATGCCTTCCAGCCCTGGGCTGGGTTGGGCTGGGCTGTCTGCTCCAGGAGAGAAGAGATGGGGGGGTGAGAGGAGGGACTGCCCCACCCCAAGCAAACCCCAGTTGGGGTCCGGGGCCAGGGAGAGGGGTTATATTTCCTTTCCCCCAAGTACAGAGCTGCCCTGCCCTGCTAAAAACTTACTGCTGGCTGCAACTATGGACTACAAATCCCAGAGGCACCTGGAAGCAGGAAGAGGAAGTGATGAGCAGCCCTGCAGAATCCTCCTACTATGATTCTGGACTGCAAATCCCACAGACCTTGGGGGCAGCAGGATGAAGAAGTGAACATGGAGCCTTGCTGACTACATGCCAAAGAGCTGTGTTCTAGCACCCTCCCCCCCCAGCTTCTGGACTGAGCAGGAGGCATGTGTCTGCATTTCCAGAATCAAAAGTGAATGTCTGTCTAATTGTTTCTCAGCTTAATCTCTGCATTTTAGACCAATCAGCAAAGACTGAATCGATTCAGCCTTGAGCTTTTTGACTGTCTGTACTTAGTTCTTAAGAACATGAAACAGATCATACCTGCCAAATTAAATAAAAACTTTGGAACTAATTGAAGTATGTCCATTATATTTTGACAATAAGCAGTGAGGTTTTCCAGAGGCTGGTGACAAAAGAAAAATACAAAGCTACTTATGGGGCACATTTACATGTGCCATACCAGACAGCAATAAACTGCAGCGCTTATTGCTTCACAATATATTCCTCCCCAGAAGCTCCTAGACATTTAGTTTACATGCACAGCTGGTATGAAGCACATTGAACAGGCTTGTAGCCCCAGTTGGCAGAAGGCCCAGGTAGTCTGCCTCCCAGTATGGAGCTGCTCCAATCAGGCTCAATGTGGTGTGGAGGAGCTGCCTGGGGCATGAGGGTGCTTCAGCATAAGCCTCCAAACTAAAGTACCCTTGTTCCCCAACCAGCTGAGTTGGTTTCTGCATGTGCACTGCTGCAGAGTTTATTATTTTTGTTCATCCTAATAGGGGTGCAAGTGTAGATACTGAAACATTCACTGTGCACTTAATTAGTAAACAGTGCAGTAAATGTCTCATGTAGACATGCCCAAAGGGCATGTCTCCACGTGCAAGGGTGTGCATTTGCAGGCCATGTCCAGGTGAGGCCAGCTGTGCTGTATGTGGTGCTGCAGATACATCACATACACCACATGCTGCTAATTCAGGTGTACACCATACTGCAAGGTGGAAGCACAGAGGTGTTTTTTGACCATAGGAGATCCTGGGGTCAAATAAACCCATGTAAGAAAAAAAGTGGGGTGGTGCACACGGGGACAGAACGTGCCACCCAAAATTGGAGCTGGCCAGCTGGAGCCCTACTCCGACTGCTGGTCAGGCTTCAAGCAGTAGGATCACTGCTGCTGCAGCCCAGAAGGCCCACAGAGCCCCAGGAAGGCTGCTGGGGCCAGTCCAGCATTGGCCCCAGCCTCCCCTACTCCACCTGGGGTAACCTGCTGCATGCCAGAGATCACATGGCACAGGCATTCCCCAGGAACCACTAGCAGTAGCACAAGATGTGCTGCTGCTTCTTGTTCCTGGGAAAACAAGCATCCATGCTCATGTGGACATGGCTGCAGTGGCAAAAATAGTAGCACCAAAAATTTGTGCTGCTGCTTTTAGCTGCAGTGTACACTACTGCATGTGCACTTTGGTGTGGGGCAGATTGCCTCACTTTGGGGAAACTGCCCTTTCCTCATACCTCTCAGATCCTGGCATGCTGGATCAGCCAGGGAACATCTGAAGGAGTAGTGCCCAGGAGGACCAAGGCTCCATGTCTGCCAGCTTATGCTCCTTTCATATGCACCACTTTTTTCATGCTCTTTTTTTTTTTTTTTTTTTGCTACTGGGATTTTCCAGTTTAAAGCCCCACAAACTGCACAGGCCTGCACATCTGGTTGTGACCAAAGAGTGTAAAAATATAAGGCTCAATCCTATGTGCCTGTATACACCTGGATCCCAATCCTATTCCCATCAACATAGTGGGAGCTGAGTGAGGCTCAGGAGTACCCCTTTTTCAAGCAACTAAACTTTGACAATCCTATTCATGTAAGTGAGGAGTTTTCTCACAAGGAAGCATTTCCAGGATGAAAATAAAAGGAGACCCAACTTAGGATAGAAATAAAAAGAGACCCAACTTAGAAAATTCAAGCTACTTCATCCTGTGGAAAAAATAGAAAGATAGAGAAACACTGGAAGGGAAAAAGCTGGGAAACAGCTGTGTTTAAAGTGGCCTTGATGTAAGAGTAGACTTCACACTAGTTAAGAATCTGTAATGGCAGGAAACCAGTCCAGTATTATTTTGGGTTGAATACAGGGCTTAGTCCTGAAAATTCCACAAAATCAGTGGGAGTTACATAGGTGGTCAGAGCTTTGCAGGACTGGGTATAGCACAGAGCAGAGCAGTGCTACTTTATACTTAAATCCTATTTAACATGGCATTTATTTTTGCTGAATCAAGAGTGAAGTAGGGGGGAAAAATCTTTAGCACGTATTTATGAAAGCTGCAAATTTTTTCTTGTAAGGACTATCTTTTTTTGTTTTATTCTTGTACTCAGTACAATGAGGCCCCACTCTTTGCTGAACTATAATATGGATATTAAGTAATAACAGTGACAATCATAACAGCAACAACTCTCACAAGAAGATAAAATAGGATAATTGGATGGAATGAAAATAGAGCATTCAAGTGCAATACAAAGAAAATCAGTGGTATCATTGGCAATGCACAGGGGGTACACATGGATGCACATGCACCCCCTGAGATTGGCTGTGCATCCCCTGAGATTGGCTATTGCCAACGCTGCTGGCAGTCTCTGTGGGCAGTCACCAATTGCCACTTGGCACTTGCCACACCCCCCACCACTGACACCACTGTGGCTGCCTGCAGGCAGTCCCTGCTTGGCCTGCCCTTACCACCAAAATCATGACTGCCTGCGGGCAGTCCCCACTCACCACTGACCCTTGTGAGCAGTTGCCCCCACCCCCAGCCTTAGGAGACATGGGCGTTCATGAGTGGTATCTATCAGCCCATTGATCAAACTTGTAGAAGAAGTGCTAGAAATATTGGTTAAAAAAATCTTAGACAAAATGTTGAAGTAACGTACTACAGACTTGTATGTCTAAACCTTGAATTGGTAGGAGTTCGGACAGAATCACAGGTCAGATGTTTTGCATTTCTAAAGTTTGTACCTTCATGGGAGAGAATCTAGAATGCTTACAAGACTTCCAGATATTTTATACAGGCCACTAAATGTGTTGTAATAATCACTAATGTTTTTAACATGCAGAGTAATTAACTGATTAAATGCACATACACATGCAGACACGCAGTCAGCTCTGGCAGCAGAGGGCTTGTCTCTATACTTTGGACACCCTCATGTTCCAGCTGGTCCCTCCGTGGCCCAACACCACAACCTGGAGCCCGGGGCAGAGCAGGGGAAAGGCCCTAGTATAAATTGCTCTGGTCCAGCTCAAATTGCTGCTGTCCTGGGCACACATGAAGATACTGCATGGGAGTAGTTTACTCTGGCTCAAACTGCTCTCGAGTTTATTCCTTTGAATTTGTTCCATGTGTAGACAAACTCAGTGGGTGCATCTATACATGCTCAAGCAAGTACTAAATGACTGCCCAGTAACCACCTTTACTGTGCAGTCCCATCAGTGTGTGGGTCATTTCCAACCCTACTACTAATTTAGCAATGAGCTAAATTATATAACAGCTATACTGCTGTGCAGTAACATTGTCATCATGGTTTGTGCCCGCTGATGCTACATTGCCATAATAATGAGTTACGTCACCATAGCTCATCACTAGGGCCAAGTGGTGTCTCGTGTAGATGCACCCAGTAAGTAGCAGATATACAACCAATTAATTTGATCTAGCTACCTGCACTAGGTACTAGTAGAATCCCTAGCTAGCTGGTGACTGGGAAGCTTGTCATTAATTAAGAGAGAACACAGGTGCATTTAGATGTCCATATTAAGGTGAAACAATAAACTCTAGAGCTTATTGCTCATGCATCCAGGACTATAGTACATTGAGCTGGGTCAGAGCAGCCCTAGCTGGCAGGGGGCCCCAGGGGCCAGCCTGCCAGCCCAGGGCTGATCCCCCTAGCACAGTGTGCTGTGGAGGGGCTAGCCGGAGCACAAGGGTCAGCCAGCAGGCAGCCAGCTAGTAGCCAGCTAGCCAGCAGGCAGTCTCTACACTGAAGCACCCTGATGTCCCAACTAGGCAGAGCAGCGTCTACACATGCACTGCTGAAAAGTTTTTTACTGCACAGTAGAATAGTACTTGTATTTACAAGCACTATCCTGCTGTGAAGTAAATTAGTTTACTCCAACCTAATAGGGTGTACATTAAAGACTCATGACATTTACTGCGCAGCTAATCAGTCTACTGCACAGTAAATGTCTCATGTAGATGTGACCCGCAAGACTGATATGCTATCATATAGTGGCTCCTCTCTTTCTGAGGGGTAACTTTATCATAGCTAGTCACAGTTATCATAGAGATAAGACAGTTTGATATGGAGTAAAGTGAACTTACTCAATAGACAATATACCATATGTTCAGATTCCCATTTTCTTTACTTTGAGAGAGAGCCTAATTTAAACTTTATCATAGCAAAGTGTGCTTTATAATCTAGAACGGCTTGGAATAGTCAGTCACATGACTATCTTGTTAGTTAAAACTATCAAATAATTATTTTTAAATAGGTGGCTTCGTGTCAGTAAGGTATGTATCACTATGTTTAGTATATTTAAATAAACATCTTAAGTATAGATTTTAAAGCTCATGGTAGTATATTTACTATATCTAGTCCCTTGTTGTATTTCTGTCTTTTCTTCCATGTCAAAACTTCTCCACATTTCTGCCTACCATACATGCAGTCAGTAGTTTATAACAGTGTTTCTCAGGATGGACACCAGACAAAGCCAGAGTGTATAGGATAGAAAGGAGAAGCATCATTCTTCTTGGGGAAAGCTATATAAACTTAATCTCACTCTATATATCTATTGCAAATGAGCTGTTTATAATAGGGGAGGGATGTTGTTGAAATCAATTTCTAATGCATCTGAGCAAATGTATGCAGGGCCACAGAATCAGAAGCATCCACTAGCTTGAACTGTGTGTGTGTCTGCTCTCAGAAGGCACAGCTCAGCTACTCAAGCATGGGTCCTGGCTGTACAGAGCTACCACTATGTCAGCATTCTCTCCCTATGATGTGGAAGGAAAACAGTGTATCCAGGAAAAGTACAAAATAACAAAACGGAAGAGGGAAACTGAACAAAACTAGAAAGCAAGAAATAGAGAAGAGTAGGGGGTGGGATAGGAAGCCAATGCATCACTCTAGTTTGATGGAGGGGCCCACATGAGCTGTAAAATATCACAGAGAAGTCTAACAAAGACCTTATTAAAAGTCTAGGGAGAATTACCAGCTGGAATGACTAAGTTCTTGAGAAATTTTGGGTGACTGCCATAGGAACTGCAGGTGCTCAAAGTTGTATGGCACAAGCCTCAACTTCTTACAGCCTAGGAGAAGTTCAAGTCTAATGATTCCCTTTTTTGGAACACATACTTAATCAGCTTTCAGCCCAAATTACTTATATGAAGCCTTCTGGCTAAGAGTTGAAAAGAAACTGATTTTGACAGTAGTTTTCTTACGTACATTGGACCAAATCCTGATAGTAAAGGGATGGACATGATGTAAAAATCTAGATATAGATATCTATAAAGCTGTTATTGCTTTCAAATGAAGTTGCAAAAACTACATAATCTAGGATTTGTCTGATGGCAAACAAATGTACTTGAGAAAACTTTTAAATCAATACAGCAGCGTGGGTAGTTCTACACATGCAATTTAATTCAAAGCAATAAACCCTCAAGCAGTTGGAGCCAAAGTAAACTAATCCAAGATGCAGCATCTATATGTCCACCCAAGACAGCAGCAGTTTGAGCCAGGTCAGGGCAGAGCAGTTTATGCCAGGGCCGCTCCTGCCCTGCTCTGCCCCTAGCTCCGGGTGGCAGCCAAGGGCAGCAAAGGGTCTGGCTAGGGCATAAGGGTGTTGAAAGAGTGGAGCCATATGGCTAGGCAGAAGTCTAGACCCCGGCTGCCTGGGTGCAATTTATGCCTGCAGTCAGCATCTACATGTGTATTTAATCACAGTTCATTACTCTGCTGTAAGATAGTACTGTTGCTGACAGTGTTATCTTATGGCAGTGTTAATTAGTTTACTGGTGCCTAATAGCATCACACATGTAAACAGTGATGCTTCACTCCACTGGTTATTAGTCTACTCTGCAGTAAAATGCATGTGTAGATGTGACCTGTTAGTGCCAAGTGTATTGAGTAATTACATTTCTCTAAAATGTAGCTGGACTAAATATGTTTTACAAATGATTTATCTACACATAGCTTATTATTGATGTTACCATATTTACTCAGTTAGAAAACAAGGGGTTTTTTTCTCCCATTTAACATGGGAAAAAAAGCCCTTCACCTTACAATTGAGCATGAGGTGGTGGGGGGAAGGCAGGCAGCTGCTGTGGCTCTGGCCCCAGGTCTCTCCCCCAGCCCCATGCTGCTTCTCCCCCCTTCTCTCCTTCTGCCACACTCCTCCTTACCTCTACTGTGTGCCAGCAGGCTCCATCTCTGCTGCAGCCTGGGGCATGGTAGCAGCAGTGGCAAGGAGCTAGCACTACTGCTATGAGGCCAGGCTGAAACAGCAATGCCAACTCCACACTGCTATTACAGGACCAGGGTGGAGCCATGCCCTGTGCCTCAGGCTGCAGTGAGGTCAGAGCCTACTGGCATAGAGCTAAGGTAAGGGAGGGGTAAAGGGGCAAGAAGGGGAAAAAGACTTTGGGAGGAGAACAAGAAGGAAGGATGGATAGGAACCTGAGGCTGTAGGTAGCAGAAGCAGTGTGGAGGGGGGGGAAGAGGGAATCAGGGCAACCTGAGGCTGCAGACAGGGCAGGCAGAATGGGGACTAGGTGGAAAGGAGACAGCCATTAGGGGGCAAACTGCCTGCCTCTCTCACTGACTGCTCCAGTGCTTCCACACTGCCTGCCCCTACCACCTGCCCCCATCAGTGCCACTATCTCTTACTGCCCCCCTACCACCTCCCCCATTGTCTGTCCCCCATTGCCTCCCCCATTACTGCCACCTTTATCATCTCTTCCCCCCACTATCTGCAGTAGTATAAGGGGGAGGGATGTAAGATGAGCCTCAAATAATTAGATCCATACATGGAAGATTATTATAAATGTGTAATTTGTCTGTATATATAATCTAATTATTGTGGGGGTTGTCTTACATTCAGGGTCATCTTGTATTTGGGTAAATATGATATCTGTGTTTGTGTGTTGCCTTAAGATCCCAACCAAGATCAGCATTCCATCATGTTAGTCCCCTTGTCAATGCTTAGTAAGAGATATTCCCAATCTAAACAGAGGTAAAAGAAGCTAGTATTATTCTTCTCATTTTGCAGATTAGAAGATTATTCTAGAAACAGAGGGCATTGAAAGTCATTTGGAGTTCAGCTCTAAATCTCATACCTGCCTTTGAAAAAATCAAACTACAATTGACCTGCACATCATTGGGCACATTAACTCAAGACACTTTACTGTGCAGTAGCATAGTTTACTGCTCAGTAAGTGTGCACATCTGCATAAGCACATTTACCGCACAGTAAAAATTGCTGCTTGTGAGTAAATGTGCTACCTGCCAATGAAAATAGCAACTTTACTCGCAAGTACTTCCTGCCCAGTAATGCTCATGAAAATGCTACCCAGAAGCAGATTTGCTCCTGGTCAGCCCTGCCACTAGGGGGCCAGCCTGACCTCACCCCAAGACTGGGTTGCCTCTGTGGCCCTTTAAAAACCTGCAAGCATTTTGAGCCCTTGGGCACAGCAGCACAGCAGGGATCCTTGGCGGGGGGGCACGGAAATGGACTCTTGGCCTCTGCTGCTCCTGCACAGGCTGCAAGCTACCCATGCCAGCCTGCCTGCACCCCTGCACTGCTGCCTGGCATACAGCTGCTAGACCTACCCCATCCAGGCTGCCACAGGCTCCTGCCAGGTTTGTCAGCTCCCAGTACTAGCTGCAGCCAGCTCCTGGCCACTGGAACCAGTGCCAGCTGCCCACAGCCAATCCCCCGCAACCTGACAGCTCCTAGTCCTGTGCTGTGCCTCTGAGCTGGGTGCTGCAGGCACCCAGGCCTGACAGCACAGGGACAGCCACAGAAGGGCCCAGAAAACCAGTGCAGGAGCCCCAATCATCAATGCCATTCACCACCACCCAGGACCCCAACTGGTCACAAGAGGAAGCAAGGCAAGGTGGAGGTGCAGCACCAGTTTGTGTGGGGCAGGTGTTCCAACACTCACATGTATGAAGGGCTGTCAGGCCAAATGCAGGAACACAGGCATGACTGGTCAGCACAGACGTGCTGCATAAAAGTCAAGGCCTTGTGGGTAGAGTGGGTCACCATCACTGACCGCAATCATTGGTCAGGGAGTCCCCGCAAGTCCATGCCCTTTTTGTAGCAGCTTACCGAGATCCTTGAGCCCCAGGACCCAGGCCACAGCTCCAGCCTGGAACCTGCGGTGACGTGTCACTAGGGGAGGGCTCCTTGGGGCACTAGCAGCCCATCCCACTGAGCTTCCTGGCTTCAGCCTCCGCCAGCAGCTCAGGAAACCTAGGCCAGCACCTGCCTCAACCGCTCCCAGGCATGAGGCATGGCCAGCCATGTCACCACCAGCAGCACCGGCAGCCAGTAGCACCAGTTTATTTCTGGGGGAGGAACCTGTCTGGGCACACACATGCTGCACCCCGCCATCCAAAGAGCCTGCCCAGCACCACATGCCATCATTACCAATGGGAATCGAGTGGAGCTGCTGGCCATGTCAGGCTCAGCCACATCATAAGCCCTACACTGGGGGGAGGAGGGTCTTCCTGCCCCTGTCCTGGGCCTGATCCTTGCCCCCAGCCCCTGCCCTTATGCCCCCTCCCTGTCTAGCCCAGCCATACTCCTCTGGCCCCCAGGTTCCTCCCCCACATGAAGCAGGGAGTTGGAAGACAGTGCAAATTTTTATTGAGCAACCTGTGCCCCCACAGCTAGGTGGGCACGGGCATCTCACATGCTGAGGAACATATTGATGCCAGTGGCTATGTTCTCCTCAGTTACAGAGAACAGGGACATGTAGCACAGCCACAAGTAGCCCTCCAGGCAGTGGTGGTGGTCGCAGGCCTGGCCTTGCACCTCTGCACCATCGAAGCTCAGGGTCCCGGGCCCGTTGCACAGGTACATCTGGGGAACCATGGTGATCAGCAGCTGCAGGGCATAGTGGGTCAGGCACACCTCGTGAAAGTGTTCTCCCCAGGCCTAACAGATGTTATGCAGCACTCAAGCTTCAATGATGACCCAGGGGATGTTTTCCTCGGTGAACTCAAAATGAGTGGTAAAGGAGCACCAGTGTCCCTTGACACAGCTGAAGGTGCACTCTATCAGAATATGGGTCCCGCCCAGACACCGCTTGTAGTGGGCCTGGTGAGGATCCAGATGGCCAGTGTAGAACTCCATGAGCAGGGCAGAAGAGGGTACGCGGGGTCCCAATAAGAAGGAATAGGACCACCGTAGCACCCAGCTGCAAGTCTGGCACCCCCAGCACAAAGCAGCTGCTCTGCACTAGGGCTGCCAGGGTGGAGTGCTGAAATGTGCAAGTGTCATGGGCACTGTCTGCCCAGTCAGCCTTCATGTTGGTGAAGGCACTGTGATAGTCGACAACAGCCTGGAACACAACAGAGTGAAATCCCTTTGCCTTTCACAGTGGGAGGTCACCACGGGATGAGCAGGTGATGAGGATGTGGGTCCCATCCAGGACCCCAATGCACTGGGGGAACCCCAGGGCATGAAACCCCACCATCACTGCCAGTGGGTCATGCACACAGAGCACAGTGTGCCCTAGCCCATCTTGGAAAGCACCACACATCTCCAGCACAGCTTCTCCAGTGGTGGCCTTGCCCACAGTGAAGAGGTGACCCATGTAGTGGAGATTGGTGGGTGTGGCCAGCTTCAGCAGGCAGATGGCCATGTGGGTGCCCATGGGGAGAGGCAGCTGCATGTTGGTGTCCTGGTGATCCAAGTGTGAGTGGAGCTGCTCCAGGAGGACCTGAAAGGTGGCCCGGGTCATCCAGAACACCTCCAGTCACTGCTTGTCATCCCAGGCATGCTGGATAACATGCAGTCATCAGTCCTGGCTGGCCAGGCAGGCCCAGAAGCAGTGTGGTTGGAGGGCCAGGAGGTTGAGGGCAGCCCAGGTGGTGGCATCCTGGATCACATCATTGACATCCCTGCCAAGGTCTGGCCAGCAGGACAGGGTCCAGGTGACAGCTGCATGGCAACGGTGGCCCTGGGACAGTGCAGTGGGGTCA
>JAGPOW010000304.1:97475650-97496464 GCA_030014935.1 Caiman crocodilus
AGGTGTGGGAGCCAGCAGGGCCCAGATGGTTATGGGTCAGCTGGCAGCCAGTGCAGCAGATCAGCAGGGCCAGTGCAGCAGCCAGCAGGAGCCTAGGTCACTGGGCATCGCTGCCAGGGGCAGGGGCAAGAGGAGCCATGGCACAGGGAGGCAGAGGCTGCAGTGTGAGAGTTGCCATGTGCTGCCCCTGTGCTGTGCATGCTACTCCTGGCCATTAACACAGCTGGCCAGGGAGCAGGGCTGCCTTTTAGAGGTGGCCTCCAGCCACAGGCAGCTGTGACCAAAGACTCTAGCTCCTCCTGGTGGCAGCAACAGCCCCTTGCAGGGTCTCAGAAAGTGGGAGCAATTTGCTGCTGGGAGCAGCAAATCTACTTCTCACGTGCCTGCATGTGTGGACACCTGCCCAGGAGCATTTACTTGCAAGTAGTTTACTCACAAGTAAACTGGTTCCACATTAAATGCATGTGTAAACACACCCATTGTGCAGGAGGCCTGTGATAGAACTAGGAGCTGAACCCAGATGGTCCTAAGATCCAGGCCAGTGCTTTAAGTACATGATGATGAACTTTTCTCATTTGAGTTGATGGTTGTCACCATCTTTGACATCACTTGCGTGAGAGTAGTTTCCCATTCTGACAAGGCAGTGTCAGCCACCAGCTAACTGCTGTGGTTATTCATTCAGAACTGCCATGGCTAGTAGTTAATGCCATGATGCTGCAGTGTCTTTCCTGAGTGATGTATTGTGACAGATCAGAAGGCAGTGGTTTTTAACTGTTTGAAATTGGTCTGTGTGATGAGGATAGTACTGTATAAGCAAGATGCAAAATGAACATCAATGTATAGTGAAAATTACACAAATCCCAACTAGAATTACTTACTTGGCTCTGGCTCCTGCCTTCCCTTTCATTCAGTACAGTAGAACATTCTTTTGAAGAGAGATAATTTTACAAACTACCAAGCATAGGGTTTTCCAAAGCCTCTAGCAATCAGCAAGAGACTGCCCTTCTTTAATCTATCACCTGTGTTCCTCTATTAAAAGGAAATATTTTCAAAGCAAGCTGAAAAAATTACTCAGCTACCTGCAAATCCTGCTAACAAATGATAGGCTGTAGGCATGTAACGCTTCACTTTCAAAGATAGCTCTTGGGAGTAAAAAAGAACCCCCATGTCTGGAAATGATGGTTAATGAATAAAGAAGAAATCATGTATGCGAATTTTTGTTTCTGTCTTTTTTCTAGAGGCAATAATTGTCCGTCAAGGTTGCATAGTTTCATAGTTTATAGGGTTGGAAAGGAACCGAGTAGATGATCAAGTCCAACCCCCTGCCTGGGCAGGAAAGAGCACTGGGGTCAAGAGAATCCAGCAAGGTCTTCATCCAGCCTCCTCTTATAGACCCCCAGGGTAGGAGCCAGCACCACTTTGCTTGGAAGCTGGTTCCAGATCCTAGCCGCCCTGACAGTGAAGTAGCATCTCCTGATGTCTAGTCTGAATCTACCCTCTCTCAGCTTGTGACTGTTATTTTAGTCACTTCTGGGAGTGCTCGGGGGAACAGGGACTCTCCCAGTGCCTGCTGGTCCCCCCTGACTAGTTTGTAACAGGCCATTAGATCCCTCCTCAGCCTTCTCTTGTGGAGTCTGAACAGGTTCAGGTCCCTTAGCCTCTCCTCGTAGGGCCTGCCCTGCTGACCCCGGATCATGCGGGTAGCCCTCCTCTGGCCTCTCTCCATGTTGTCCACATCCTTCCTGAAGTGCAGCGCCCAGAACTGGACGCAGTACTCGAACTGTGGCCTGACCAGTGTCGCACAGAGGGAGAGGATCAACTCCTTGGACCTGCTTGAGATGCATCTGTGGATGCATGACAAGGTGCGGTTGGCCTTTCTGACCGCGTCCCTACACTGTCAGTCCATGTTCATTTTTGTCATCAGTAATGACCCCAAGATCCTTTTCTACCTCTGCACTGACAAGAAGGGAGTTCCCCAGCCTGTAGGTTCCCGAGAAGGGAGTTCCCCAGCCTGCTGGTTCTTCCTCCTCAGGCGCAGCACCTTGCACTTGTCAGTGTTGAAACCCATTCTGTTCTCATCTGCCCACCCCTGTAACCTGTCTAGGTCTGATTGCAGCCTATTCCTCCCTTCTAACATCCCTCCAGGTCAAATAAGACCTGTCACCACCACCCTCTGGGTGTGGCCCTCCAGCCACTTAGTGACCTATTTATGTAGGTGTCACTGCCACAGTGCCCTAGTTTTTTAATGAGAATGGGGTGAGAGACAGTGTTGAAGGCCTTCCTAAAGTCTAGAAAGACTACGTCCAAAGCTACACCTGCATATAAGGATTTTGTGACCTGGTCATAGAAGGCCACCAGGTTGGTCTGACAGAATCTGCGTCTAATGAACCCATGTTGGTTGCCCCCAAGCATAACCTCCCCTGTTGGCCCCTTGTGGACATGTGCCAGGATAATTATTTCAAAAAGCTTCCCCAGGACAGAGGTAAGACTAACTGGCCTACATTTCCATGGATCCTCCTTCCTCCCTTTTTTGAAAATGGGAACCACACTGACCATTTTCCAGTCCTCTGGCACCACACCAGAGCACAATGAGTGCTCATAAAGCCGTGCCAGGGATCCAACAATGACCTCTGCTAATTCCCTCAGCGCTCTGGGCTGGAGATCGTCAGGACCATCCAGTCCCTCCAGAAGTTCCCTGACTAGATCCTTACTGACCCTAGGCCCAGGTGTGCCTTCCCTGGGGCCTACGGTGGTCTTGGTGGAGGGGTGAGGGGGGGCATGACTCAGTCCCTGCTCAGAAAAATGGAGGCAGAGAAGTTGTTGAATAGGTTAGCTTTGTCATATGGAGCGACAACCAGATTTCCTAGCATGTCTTGCAGAAGCCCCATGGTTTCTGGGAGCTTTGTTCGATTAGTGGAAGAACTGGAGATCAGATGCAAAGTCTCAAAAGGAAGTTTTGGTAACTAGCTCAATATGAGTGAGGAGTACAGTAGAAAGTGAAAAGCTTGCATCAAACATGAAAACATTCTTGAATTAATTCTTCCCCCATAACAAGCAAGAAACAGCCCCTCTCATTAGAGAGGGAAATGTTTCAAGAAAATTCCAGAAAGAAAATATCCCCCTCAGTATTTTTCACACATTATAACAACATGTGCCTGTCAAATAAACCTTAATCCTACATGAAACCTGGTTCATTTTCATGTACATATTAATGCGATGCAATACACTCTGGTGCATATTTCACTGGAGTTTATTGCTCCCAGGTACCATGTTTACACATGTGCCCAGGACCATAGCATGTTGAGCCAGGTCATAGCAGCCCCAGCTGGCAGACCTTGCATTCAAAAGCTGGTCTAACTTTATCCCAGCAATGCAGTTGATTCAATACAAGATATCACCCACAAAAATCCTTGTCTCTCTCATAATTCCTGGACCATCATGGCTACAACATCACCCCAGGACTACCAGCTCAGGACTACTTCTCTCAACTCATTGACTTGTTAGAGACAGATCAGCAAATGTGATATAGAAAAAATAAATGATCAGGGAGAAAAAAATGCATTCATATATTTCCCTCAAAGGTTTTAACAATAAATTGTCAAAATAGTGAATGGGATTTTATGAAAGGGATTTCTATTTTGGCCACTGATGTTGTATCATGCTGAGGCTGGCATGCAGAATTTTACCTAAGTATATAGAAAAGGAGGAGTTTGTTTTAGCGTGTGAGGAAACCTATACAGACTTATAATAACTTGTTTGTTAAAACTATCCTGTCCTGACCATTCACTAGTTTGATTTTCATTCAGTGTTGCTTTCCATCAAAGCTGGTTGAGAAGTGGATCCTTTTTGTGCTAAGCAATTCTATAGCCTTTCTTCTTGAAATCTCAAGACTCAGTGTCCGTTGGAATGGCATTCAAAGGAGAACAAAGATTCTGAAATGCTATTTGTTTGTATTCCTTCAGTACAGTTTCAGACCTATTGACATGTCTACATGTGCAAATGCTGCTGGATGGGTTTACTCCAGAGTAAATTACTCTGGAGTAAACCCACCCTTGGCAGGCATCTAGATGTGTGGGGATTTAGGAACAGATTTGCTGCTCCTGGCAGCTGTCTGGGTCCTGGCCCCTCTGGCCCTGCACCAGTTCCCTGCAGCAGGCAGGGAGAGCTGGAGGCTCCAGCCACAGCTGCCTGCAGACAGAGGCTACCTTTAAAACCCAGTCCCATGTGCTGTTTCCTGGCCACCTACCTTCCTGGCCCAGAGTCGCTTGAAGAGCCTGCAGAGCCTGTGCCTACCATGCAATGCCTGCTCCATCCCCAGGCCCCTGCAGTGATGTCTAGTGTTCTGGGCTCCTGCTTGCCACCCTGTTTGCTCTGCTGTACCATGGTGGAGACTGTCACCTGTGGTCTCTGCCCTGGTGGCCCCCCAGCATGACCTGGCCACTTGCCCAGGGTCACCTCAAAGTCCCAGGCTCTCTGTCCCCATGCTACTGCTGCCCAGATCCTGTGCTGATGCTCATACTCTGGCAGGGATGCGAACAATGAGCACTTGGACACCACCACCAGTGCCATCCATGCACTCCTGGGCCTCCTGCCCCACTACCTGTGGGCCTGCCCAGCTAGCCAGGACTGGTGGCTGCACATTGTCCAGAGCACCTGGGCCAAGAGCAGTGACTGAAGTCATTCCAAATGATCCTGGCCACCTTCCAGGACCTCCTTTGGCCACACACTTGCCAGTGGGGACCAGGGCACTGGGAGTGAGAGGCAGTGGCCAGCCACCTATTCCTGCACTCCCCACTGTAGGCCACCTGGATGGCCAGCTACAGACCCTGCCCTCCCTTCCCCCACACACCACCCTTGTTGCAGACAGTTTTCAGAAAAGCATTTTATTCCCCTCAACAAACACAGAGCCCCCCTCCCTATATCTCCCCAGCAACAGAACTGTTCCCCCACACCTCCTGACCCCAGAGGATAACCTGGATGTTGTTGAAAGCTTGGTGTCTTTTAAAATATTCTTCAATAGACTGCTTGAAGTTGTTCTGTCACGTGTAAGCTTCTGCATGACAGTCACTTGAGTGACATGGTCTGAGTGAGGCATTTTCCCATCATTGAAGCACTCTTGAGTCACAGAAGCCATTCCTGCACTTGCAGAGGGATGGCCAGAATGTCTCTTGAATCCCATATTTCCTCTCACAGAATGAGCTAGCAGAATTCCTACAGGGTGGTTTAAAACATTCCCTTCTTCTCATTGATTGTCAAACTATTCCCAACACATTCCAGATCCTGCCAACCTACAGATTGGGAACAAACCTCTGCTTGCACTTGTGGCACGATAATGACCGTGAGATAAACCACCGGATTGGCTTAGTTTTCAATTTAATTTTGAATTATTTATTCAACTGCCATATGCTGTTAAGCTCAATTACAGCCAGTGCTGTGAAAAGGATGTGTGAGAGTGAGCTCTACCTTGTGGTTAAACGTTAGGAATAGAAAAGTCATTTAAACTGTTGTAACTCAGTCAGTAGAAATACTGTTCCTTAATTAACACATTAAGCCTACCACTGTAAAGTAACAATTTAAAGCATCTGAAATGCCCGGATAAGAGCAGCATCTCAAATATAAAAAAATGTTAAGTTTTTCAAATACAAGCCTCAAGTTGTGAATCTGATATCAACCACACATTAACGTTTTTGGATCTCTTACATCTACAAATCTACTTTACTCTGCCAGATTGAATCTTTATAGTAAATATGTACTACATCAAATTTGATAGCAAAGAGTAATAGAGTAAAGCATTGGCTGCTGTAATAATGCAGCTACTCTTCCAAGTAATAGTATTTTAATTAGCTATCTAATTAGCTTAAGCTTGATTGTGAGCTTGATTTTATAATTACAGTAGCTAGCTTCTGGTCAGTTTGTAAGAGACAGGTAATGAAGCTCTGCTGCCCTCTACTGTATCACTGTAGTACATAATTCATTGGTTTTCAATATTTTTAGTGTCAACACACTGCAGAAAATATCATCTCTGAGTTTCCACTTAGGTGTTTATTTGGCTACAGAAAAATAGTTCTTCCATTGCAAAGACTTTACAGAGTGTTTTTACACACGCTTCAGGGCTTAGGGGGTACTTTAATTAGGTGAATCCATTAAAGAGCCTGCAGCATCACTTTAATTACAAGTGTTTGACGAGCTTTAACTAAAGTGCCACAGCTGCCATTTTGAAGTGCGGGGACACTGATACATGAGATACAGAGGCTGCTGGAAGCATGCTAATTAATTGAGTCTGCTCTGATGCACTGTAATTACAGTGCATCAAAGCAGCCTCCCCACTCGTCTACAGGCATCCATTAGACCAGAATGTGTTTTAACACTATGGATTCCTATTTGAAATCTCTGGGTTTATCATGTGAATCACATTTATACATCTAACACTGTTAACACTATATGCCACCCCACAACACCCTTGAAAGAATTTCAAGGCAATGCACCTCAGGGTATCACAGCATCATGGCTGAGAATCACTGGTGTAAGAGTGGGGAAAAGAACCATCATTGAAATGCTGTTGTATTTTAATGGAGAGAAATCTCTGAACACATCCAGACATTAAGCAACTTCTCCCCAGCCCTTAAAAGAAAGGAGTAAATATGTGTGGGCTATAAATTCCTTTCCAGGGATTAACTTCTGGTGCTGACATAGACACTATCTAGCCTATTGTAAATGCTTCTTGAACAGAGAAAAATAATAAAGTAGTGAAAATAGATACACATACATATTTAACCATTGAAGAAAGGCAATGATGATGATAAGTTAGAGACTGTAGATATATGCATTGAAAAAGTAGACTAATGAACTTAACTTAGTTAGCATGGCAAAACAAAGGAACAGGAATGAGGCTGTGGGTTTGGTTATGGGACAGTCAAAGCCCGAGTGGCTTGTCCATCAGTGCAGGAGGAGGGGGGGATCCCGCCACTGCACACACCCTGGGGAAGGCATGGGGGGCATGTAGCATCCAGATTTGTGCATGGGGTAGAGGCAGGTTGCCTGCTATACACTGGGCTCTGCACCCCACTGCTGCTGCCTCAGAACCTGCATGATGCCATGTGCCTGCCATGTTGGCCTGCGCCATGTCCCCTGCCTGCCCAGTGGCAGCAGGCACATAGCTTCATGAAGCTCCTGAGGCAGAGGCAGTAGGGCACAGAGCTCAGTGTGCAGCAGGCACCCTTGCACAAATCCAGGGGCATGTTCCCCCCCATTCCTTCCCCAGGGTACACACAGCAACAGGAGCACCCTGCACCACTCGACAAGTGACCCAGGCTCCAACCATCCCACAACCCACCCCAGGGCCCCATTCACACCTGCCCCTGTCTCAGCCCCAGTCCCTCCCTCACTGTGCGGATTCAATCTGCTCCCCGCCCAGACCCCTCCCCCTTCACAAACTTGCCTGCTATGGTGGGCAGTGCTCCACAAGCAGTCAGGCTGCAGTCCTGGCTGTGTGCAGGCTGCAGCTACATGTCTGTGTTTGTATGTGTCCCCTGCAGCCACTGCCCAGAGCCCAAACCCAGACTGCCCTGCAGCCCTCTGCACTGCCACCACTGCCCTGTGTCTGCAGGGGCTAAGCACCATTAGCCTAAGCCTTCTATTGCCTATGCAATAGCATAGCAGCTATGAGCTACGAGCCACTTTCCCCTAGCAATGCCCCCTCCCTGCTCCCAACGCTGGTGCTGTTTTCAGAATGGGGCAGGGGAAAGACATAGGAAAGAGCCCATTCTGGGGGTTCCCCAGCCAGTGCTGGAGGGTGGGTTGGGTGAATTGGAGTCCTCCTACCTTGGGGATGCTCCAGTCCACCCACTCCATTCTCCAACACCAGTTGAAAAAACCCCAATCCAAGTTCCTTGTGTATTGGCAATGCATAGTAGGTGCATGCAAGTGCACGTGCACCCCCTGAGACTGGCCGTGCACCCCCTGGAAATACCATCCATGAAACTGGATTTGTCGGCAGAAGTGCGCTTCTGGTTTCACTGCTGGTGATTTCAGGCTTGGAGATCAGACCCTAGGGACCACCCCTCCAGTCAGTGATCTGGTGCTTCTCCAGACTCGGGAGGCACCAGTCACCTATGTCCCTGTGCTCCCTTTCCACCCTTCCATTCTGAAGACAGTGCCAGGAGCAGGGCTGAGCTGTGTCAGCCCAGCCCCGTTCCTGGTGCATGCAGACACAAATTACTGAAGGTGCTCCAGTGTGCAGCATCTTTATCTGAACACTCATGCAATGTGAAACAAACCATGTAGTGGCATGGGGCCCCCAATGAGAGATAGCCCCGCCGCCACCACTGCCACCGTCACCACCACCTGGAGGCGGGGGGCAGCCCCTGGCCAGAGAGTCGCCCACATTTGGTTTGTGGCTGTCCTTCCCACCCTACAGGTTGTGGGCTTCTTCAGGAGTTCTGGCCAGAAATTCCAGGCACCGCCCCTCCCCGCAGCTGCTGTGCTGCGCTAATTCCCCCACGGACATACCATGGGGTGGGAGACAGGGTCCCACTCCCTGCTTGGATCACAGGGCCCCATTATCCATAAATCTACCATTGCTTCTGTCTGCACCTTTTAATATGAATTGGAAGGTAAACACAAGTGAGGGAAAAAACCTATTAAATAACAGAGAAATGTTGGTGCAGGAACAAATGGGTAGAGAAAGTGCTTCCTAGCCCACAGGGGATGAACAGCACTATTCATGGTAGTGTGCTGCTTCTTCTGTCAGTGACCTGCATCTCAGCTGTCAGCCTGTAATTATGGGGCAGCACCAGTACTTAAGTTGCTTTGCAAATTCTGGGTGAAAACTTAAGCACCTATAAGGATAGGAAGTAGCTGAGTAGTATTTTTTTTTTTGTATAATAGATCAGCATGGGTACAGATGAACAGCTGAGTACATCTAAGGAACAGGCATGCTTAAGGATGGGTGCATAAGTAACTTCTACTACCAATCAGCTTTCACAGACACAATTACATTATGGAGAAAAAAGTTTAATAAATTGCATAACAGTGTGTTTTAGCCAGAAATACCTCTCAGATCTGGCTTTGTTTGTGTATTAGTGAAACAGTTGCTTATGTCATATAACTCTGGGATTTTTATACAGTAAAATAAAATATGGATTCCTTTACAGCATATTTGAGCATGTGGCAAATTCAAATTTGTGTATAGAATCCAAATCTTAACCCATAATTAATCCTTCTTAACCCAAATATTTATTTTTCTTATTCTTAGCCATTCCTTTTGTGTAGCTGTTACTTGTATTCGAAGGCAGTCAATCTGCTCCGTCAAAGCCTCATAGTTGTCCATTTCAAATTGTCCAATGTGAAAATCTCCTACTTTTCTGAAATACTTGCATGTTACAGTACCATTTTCTTCTGTTTTCAGTTTGCCCATTTCTACATAACCAGAATGAAGAATGTCCTGAGGATATTTAGTTGATCCTGTATAAATCTGAATCCTCAGAGGAATGATAGGTGTTTGAAAAATCATTGTGAAAGTTTTCCCTGTTGTTACATTCTTCCCCCAGAAGAAACCTCTTCCAGGTGGGCATACTTCTTGAGCCAGGTAATCTTGAAATACTGCTATGTCTGTGTAACAGGAAGCATCAATGAAGTCTCCAAAATCCCCAAAATCTTCATGGAACTCTGAATCTTTAAATATATTTTCTACATTGTGAAAAGAAGAAATTCTACCAATATGCTGAAAAAGAGAAGGTGTGAAGGTAATCATTTTTTTCTGAGCTTTGGACTGGTAGAAAAGTTCCAAGAGCCAGTCAGAAGGCATCTCTGAATAAAACATCAACAGGAATCGTGCCAGTTTGGGAAGATCTTCATTGTGATAGAGTTTTCCTATATAGCCCAGTTTGGAAAAGGCTATTGTAGTCCAAGGCTCGTTTTTATCTTCTATGTATTGTCGTATAACTGAAAAGAAACCATTGGCACAAATCACATCATCTTCCAACATCAAATAATAGTGAGAAAGACTGGCACAGAAGTTAACTAAATAAGCATAGTCTACATTCTGTTTTGACTTGGCCTGAATTTTTTTCTCTTTATCAAAGAAGCTTCTTTTCAGGCCTTCTAAAGATGGGTAACTGGCTAATGAACTGTGTATAACAAGAAGGTTTCCAGACTCAATATACAAGCTAAATTCATCTTTAATATCGGTGGCTGTTTTCTTATTTAGATAAAAATGATTATTCGCCAAGTAGACAACTAGGACCATCTCCTTTAAATCCATTGGGCTGGAACGTTTAAAAATGGACTCAATTGTCTTCAGTAGGTACTTTCTATTCTTCTCTTGTATGGAGGAGATTCCAATGGACAAGTATTCTACAAAAGGTGGAAACAAAAATAATAATTTACATGCTCCCTTTTTCCCCTCTCACAAGCTCTTCTTCCCCTGGTGTTGTAATGATGGGGTCTAAGGAAATTATAGCCTCTATCTGTTTCATCTGTTATGGCCTCATGTTTCCTTTTAGAAATTCTAGTTGCTCAAGAAAACATGTACCCCTGTATCTACCCAGTTACAAATTCCACAAATTTAATATAAATATGCCATACTTACCAGAATCCAAGATGACTGAATTTAAGACAACCCCCACAAGAATTAGATTCTAGACATAGATTATTATAAATGTATTATAACTGTTATAACTTTACATGCACAGAATCTAATTATTGGACGGTTGTCTTAAATTTGTTCCCCTCACTGCTGTGGAAGGAATGTTGTGACAGGGAGCAAGAAGTAGGGAAATCAGAGTCGGGGCAGGCAGGAGGAAAGCAGGAGTGGGGGGCAGGTCATGGGAACGCAGAGGGTAAAGTAGGGGCAGGGGGAGCAGGCAATATGCCTTCTACCTCTTGTCCCCCTGGTGCCTATCTCTTCACCACTTCACCCCTACCACTTACTATCCCACCTACCTCCCTGTTCCACTGCTTCCCCCATTGATCTGGGCACAGGGAAAGCCCCAGAGCCACTCTTGCCCTGTGATACTGGGAGCTCTGGGTCTGCAGTGAGCAGATTTCTCCTTTCCTGCCTGCCTGCTTCCCCACTCCAACACCCTGCTGGGTGGGAGCTGGCTCAAAGGAATTATCTGCACACTGCTGAGCTGGGCTCGCTGCATAGCTGCTTTTTGCAGTGCAGGGCAGAATCAGCTCTGAAGCTCCCCCCAACCCTGCTAGAGCTAGGGTGACCATAAGGAAATCCAGGACACCTGGGACACTGGGTAGAGTGCTCCCTCTACCTCCAAGTCAGCAGTGCTGCTGCAAGCAGTGGCAGAAGCCAGCGGGCAGGGACATGGGCACAGTCTGGTTGGGAGATGGAGCTGCCTGGAGCACCATGTTGCTCCACCTTCGCACCCTGCACCCCTGCAATTCCAAGACTCTCATTTTAATTTTTGCCATCTGGTCAGGACCAGCCTTTGAAATCCAGGACTGCCTTGGGTGAACTGGGATGTATGGTCACCCTAGCTGTAGGTGAGTCAGACCGCTCCAGCTAGGAGTTGTGAGGAGATGCTCTACAGGAAGCACAGCTGGCGTGAGACCACAGCAGCAATGTGTAGATTTCTCCTTCCCTGCCTGGCTTCCTGCCAGTGAAGGAGAAAAGGGGAGTGAGAAAAGGGAACTGGAAAGGGAGCAGATGCTGGAAACAGGAATCTGCACAGTGCTGATGCTGTCCCTGCCCCAGCTGGGCTCCCTGAACAGCTGCTTCTCCTACCTCCCAGCTGTAACACTTGATTCTAAAGTGAGGATTTGTTTTTCCTCTGTTGAATGAGGAAAAACCTCATCTTAGAATCAAGTAAATAAGGTGCTTTTCATTCCACTATATGCACATAATATCCATCACACTCTCTCAAACATTATGATTAAGTAGTATTTTAGATAGGGTGACCATACATCCTGGTTTGGCCAGGACAGTCTCAGATTTCACAGTCTGTCCTGGCATCCCTGTCAGTTGGTAAAAATGGAAGCCAAAGTCCTGGATGGGTAGGAATTGCCTGGGTTGGGGAGGGGGAGGGGGAGTGTGCTGGTGTGCATATGCTGGTGTGCATGCACATATGTGTGTGAGTGCATGCGTGTGTGTTGTCTCAGAATGAAATTAGAGCAAGGCAGCTTGGACCCTTGCCATGACGGCACCATCAGTCCATCGAGGCTACCCTACTGCTAGAAGGGACCTGTATTTGATGGGAAGTTCTGGGCACTGCCCTGGGTCTGCAGCCCCAGCCTGGCCAAGCCAATCAGCAGTAGCAACAGGAGCAAGAGGCCATCCAACTACAGCCAGTGCCACACCACATCCTTGCATGTGCTGCCTGCACAGGATGGGCATGGAGGGGCCAAGGAGATGTCGGGCAGCCCCATGCCACATGAGAGGATACGTGCACCAGGCTGGAAGGCAGGGGGAATCATAGGGGCACAGGGCGCAGTCTAGCAGGGAGGTAGAGTGGCATGGTGCACCAGGCAAGCAGGCAGGCAGGCACCATTGCTGCCCTCCTACCTTATGTACCATGCTACTCTTCCTCTACCTGGGCCTATAGCAGCATCACTGACTTGGGCAGGAGCAGGGCAGAGTCCTGGATTTCCCGTGGTCCTGTATGGTCACCCATTTATAGAACACACAGTATCACAAAATGAATGCTCTGTTGTTAATGAATGAGACATACAGCCTGATCCAGTGATCAGCTCTTTTGAAGCTGACTCACGGGGCAGACAAGTGAGATAGACATGTGGGGCCAAGCGAGAGCTGGCAGCTCAACACCCAAAGTAGTTCTATTTCCTCCTATGGAAAAATATAATTCCAAACTGTGTATAAGTGTGAGGAATTGTAATTATGCAGTGCTTAGATGAGTGAAGGGTTAAATAGGAACTGGCCCCTTGGGTTGTGCCCCTTATATTTTGCCAATGGTAAGTCAAACTCTTGAGCAAGGTATCTATCTTTCAGCCTACAATTAGATTAGTCACAAATCTAAAATTAAGATCATGGCCCGTATTTTGAATTGAAGCCAACAGCTGTAATTTTGCTATCCTGCTGGATAGCTACAGTGAGCTGAGTTTCTGCAGAGTGAAATTACGAATAGAATGAAACGCAAAGATGTTACAGTCTCCCTCGCCTGTAGTTCAGGATGTTTCAGGAGAGCACAGATTACTCAGTCTCTTAATCAAATCTCAGACTAGAGAAGCAGAGCTGTAAGAGACCTCCATATGTCATCTAGTCCAACCCCCTGCCTGAGCTAGGATCAACCCTGTCCAAACCATCCTATACCAATTCATTGTTCAATCTCTTAGCAAAACTACACAATCACAGTTATCATTTGCCCATGTTAGTCATCTATATTTATGCTCTAGTATGGCAATAAAGAGATGAGATGAATGACCAGAGGTCATCTCATGCTCACTTTTCCTGGTAGGAGGAAAGCCTAAGAGATATTCATATGGAATAGGCAATGGATCCATCATACTTCTTTTTACAGTAAAATTCTGATTCTGTAGTGTCTCACAAATAGCCTGCAAATGAGTGGCTCCTTCCTTTCCTGCTTTTTCCTTAAAAATGAAGAACATATTAGATATTATCTAATATCTGAGATTAACTAAATACAACATACAATGTAGACATTATTGTTCCTTTACATTGTGGACACATTATTTGCCTATGACATCATTCTAAACTTGCTAATTCTTCATTATAGGAAAGACATTGTTAGTTTTTTTATATACTCACCACAGCAAAAAGCAATAACGCAGGAGGACAATTTATAATGTGTTTCAATGGAGCTCAGAGCCAGCTATTAGGAACCTTTTCCTCACAAAAATTCATTGACTGAGAATAATATGCACTAAAAAATCATTGCATGGTCTATGCTAATCATGTTATTTTTCTTAAATAAAGTCTAAATGCAACTTTTCAGATATCTTCAATGTATTCTCAGCTAGGAAAATAAGAACCTCAGGTCACTCAAAAATATTAATTAACTCTCAGAAACTACTTTGCAGATTGCATCTGCAGAGGGAAATGATATCAACAATACAAAATGCAAAGCCATGCTGAAATATTCAAGCCCTTTCTAAACCAACAAGCTCAGGAGCTGCAAGCAGTGTGGCCTCTTTAGATGTTTTGTAAGTTTTAGCATTTGCTATTACCAGTATTTCTCTTAGCATACTAGCGTTAGAAGTCCACATTGACAATTCACTCCCTCCCTTATCTCCTCCCCCACCCTCCAAGTTTGAAGACTGATCACTCTGCTTTTTTTGCCTTGGTGGCACGCACAGAATTCCCTCACTGAAGAGTGTCATGGAAGCAACTGAATGGCATTATTCAGGCAATTATTCATACATTCACAAATATATGATAATCATACATTTGTGGTAAAATAGCCCTGTTAAAGTCAGTAGAAATTCTGTAATTAGTTTTAGTGGAGGACTGGAGGAGGGGTCTAAATTTGACCCATGAGCTGTAAGATATATTTTGATATTCATTTGACCTAGTAAGGTTCATGTCTTAGTAGACCTGAATACAAGCCCCTTCATGTTTCCATGGACTTAGCAGCAATTCTGATTCACTAGCTAGGCCAGGCACCTTTGTGGGTGTGTTCTGGTAAAAAACACTGCGCACACTGTCAAGCAAGACAAGAGTTAAACCAAGCAACACAAGTCTCTCCCTCCCACTATTATCCTATCAACTAAAAGTCAGTCAAAGAACTTCAATTACTTAATAGTATTTAGCCCTCATAATACTTTTCGTCTTCAAAGAGCTTTACGAACATTAACTAATTAATCCTCATTATTGGTAAGTAACCTAATTTTCCTTCTATTCCCCATCCTATCATTCACACATGCTCAGAACAATTCTCAAGGCACTCCACTGCATCAGGACTCAAGAAGCTGAGAATTCAAAAAATATGCAAAGCACAGTTTTATAAAAAAATATGCAGCTAAAAGAACTATCAGTCCAACTTTTCATATTGTTTAAGGAATAGTGATTACAAAGGCAAGTGTGAGCTCCATTAGCTGTGAAACAAAGTTCACTGATAAGAATAGGTATGATAAGCATTACCTTGGCTCTCATCCTCTAGAGGAAAAAGGTTTTTTTAATTGAAAGCATGACTACTGCAGGTCACTGCTGCCATTAAAGAGCTGCATATTGTTTTAACTACTGATTTTTTATCATTGAAAAACTTAATGGGTTTTCTTGTAAAACACTTGTCATTGGAGAATTTATTTTTTTGTATGTGTTCTCGTAACTAATAGTTTTATTTGAAATAAATGCATGTGTCATCCCTGAACAGTTACCTAACAAATGTAATTAAACCAGAGTTTACCATTTTAAAGCAGTTACATTCTTCTTGGTGTTTGTTCCAAATAATGGAAAACAAAGCGATGATAATCACAAGGAACAAAAATATTCTAGGAAAGGTTCTCCAATACCAAGCAAGTGCCTTCTGTAGCTTCTTGGTTTTCATTGTAGTTTTTCCTCTTGGGTCCCCTTTAAATACAAATCACATGCAAGTCAATAACATAAGATAGCAAGATGCAGTACATATAACAGAATTGTAGAAAATTAGGGTTGGAAGGGACCTCAGGAAGTCATCTAGTCCAACACTCTGCTCAAAGCAGGACCATCTCCAACTAGATCATTCCAGCCAAGGCTTTGTCAAGCTGGGCCTTAAAAGCCTCCAAGGATGGAGATTCCATCACCTCTCTGAATAACCTGTTCCAGTGCTTCACCACCCTCCTAGTGAAAATATTTTTCCAAACATCCAACATAAATCTCTCTTGCTCTGTCATTTTTCACCACTGAGAACCATCTAGCTCCATCCTCTTTGGAACCATGCTTCAGATAGGCTGCTATCAAATCCCTTCTCAGTCTTCACTTCCACTGACTAAATAAACCCAGTTTCCTCAGCCTCTCCTCGTAAGTCATTTGCCCCAGCCCCAGAATCATTTTTGTTGTGCTCCACTCTCTCCAACTTGTCCTTTCTATAGTGAGGAGGCCAAAACTGGACACAATACTCCAGATGTGGCCTCATCAGTGCAGAATAGAGCAGAATAATTACTTCCCTCGATCTGTTGGCAATGCTCCTACTAATTCAGCCCAGTATGCTGTTAGCCTTCTTGGCAACAAGGTCATACTGCTGACTCACATCCAGCTTACTGTCCACTGTAATAATCTTCAGGTCATTTTCTGCAGAGTTACTGCCCAGCCATTCAGCCTCCAACCTATAGCAGTGCATGGGATTTTTCCGTTGTAAGTGCCAGACTTTGCACTTGTCCTTGTTGAACTACATAGGGTTTCTTTTGGCTCACTCCTCCAATTTGTCTTGGCCATTCTGAATCCTAGCCGCACCCTCCAGTGTATCTACTATACCCCCAGCTTGACATCATCCGCAAACTTGCTGAGGGTGCAATCCATCCCATCTTCCAGATCATTAATGAAGATATTGAACAAAACCAGACCCAGGATCAACCCCTGGGGTACTCCACTCGCTACTGGCTGCCAGCTAAACATTGAGCCATTGATTACTATCCATTGACCCTGACAGTCCAACCAGCTTTCTATCCACCTTACAGTCAATTCACCCAACCCACACTTCCTCAACTTGCTTGTAAGACAGCTGTAGGAGATCATATCATAAACCTTGGTAAATTCAACGTATATTGTGTCCACTGCTTTCTCCCCATACACAGCTGGTCATCTCATCATAGAAAGTAATCAGGTTGGTCAGGCATGACTTGCCCCTGGTGAATCCATGCTGATTGTGCGTAATCACCTTCTTCTCCTCCAAGTGCTTACAAATGTATTTCTTGAGGACATGCTCCATGATTTTTCTGGGGGGAGACTGAGGTGAGGCTGACTCATCTGTACTTCCCTGGATCCTCCTTCTTCCCTTTCTTAAAGCTGAGCATTATATTTGCCCTTTTCCAATTGTCTGGGACATCCCAAATCACCATGAATTTTCAAAGATAATAGCCAGCAGCTCTGGAATCACATCAGCCAACTCCCTCAGCACCCTTGGATACATTGCATCCGGCCCCATTGACTTGTACATGTCCAACTCCAAATAGCTCCTAACCTGTTCTTTCACCGCTGAGGGCTGCTCATTATCTCCTCAAATTGTGCTGCCCATGCAATAATCTGGGAGCTGACCTTGCCTGTGAAGACCAAGGTAAAAAAGGCATTGAGCACTTCAGCCTTTTCCTCATCATCTGTCACTGGGATGCCTCCTGTATTCAGTAAGGGACTCTCACTTGCCCTGACCTTCCTGATGTTGCTGACACACTTATAGAAACTCTTCTTGTTACCTCACATCCCTTGCTAGTTGCAACTTCAATTGTGGTTTGACTTCCTAACTTCATCCCTGAATATTCTTATATTCTTCCCCAGTTGTTTCTCCAAGCTTCTACTTGTAAGCTTCCTTGCTGGGTTTAAGCTCACTGAAGAGTTGTCTGCTGAGCCAAGCTGGTTGCTTGCCACATTTGCTATTCTTCCTGCATGTCAAGATGGTTTGCTCCTTTGCCCTCAGTAAGGTTTCTTTAAAATACAATCAGCTATCCTGGACTCCTTTCCAGACTGGCTTTCCAGAGGATCCCAGATACATATTGTATCATGTGTGTATCTCTATATCTCTTTTTCTCACCAGAAAATAGAATTATAAGGAATTCTTATTTTTTTCTCCCTGTACACAAAAAAATCCATTAAATCAACACGAGATAAGGACTGAATTCTGTCCTCTTATATATGAGCGTAATTCTATGGAAAATACTGGGTCAAATCCAAACTTGCAAGTAGGCTGAAACTCACTAGGGTTGATTTTTTTTGACCATTGCTTACTAATGTGGAATGTTCCCTTTGCCTCTAAGATCAAAGAGGCTAAGATCCAAAAGTTACCTCTCAGGGGACAGCATAGAAGAGGAAAAGTTGTGGGTCTGTAGCATTGTTCTTTCCACTAGACTGTGCGGAAAAACCTTCGTTAGAGTCTGTTCACCATGGGATTCAAAAAAAGGTACAGAAAGGAAATGCCAAAAACTGCTGTAGTTATGGAGAATATCTTGAATTTAATGGGAAGCATTGTCAAGGGAGAATACAGGAGAGCACAACTGAAACTTCCCATGTCAGTTTTTACTGCCCATCTCTTTCTCTAGTCCAATGGTTTTCAACCTTTCTTCATTTTTGAACCCCTAAAAAAATTCAGATGGAAGTTCAGACCCCTTTGAATTGGAAGTGTGGGTATTCACGTACTTTTGATTGCTCATAGTCATCTTCTGCAGATCCCTTATATTCTGTGGACCCCTCAGGGGGTCTACAGACCACAGGTTGAAACCTGCTGCTACAGTCTAATAGCCCTGATCCTTGGGCAACAAGCTGTATATATACACAGAAATCACAAAGATTAAAAGGACTGTGCTTATTAAATAAAAGAAAACACTCTAAATCCATAGGTCTGTAGGGTAGGATTTTCAAAAGGGGCAAAGAATTTTATCATCAGGTACCTATACATGTGCTGCAACATGCTGTAATTACAGTGCATTGGAGCAGACTCAATTAATCAAGTCAGCTGGAGTGTGGTAATTACTGTGCTCCAGCAGACTCCAGCTTCTTGTGTGTCAGCGTGCCCATGCTTAATAATGGCAGATGGGCCACTTTAACTAATGCTGGTTTGATGAGCTTTAGTTAAAGTGCCCCCCTCACCATTTTTAAGTGTGGGGATGCTGATGCACAAGACCCTGCGGGTGTTTTAACTAGAGCAGATTTGGGTGCCACCCCTCACCCCACCCAAGCACGTGTATAAATGTCCATCAGTCTTCTATTGTTCTTTAAGCCCTGGCTTACAGACTCAAGAAATCTCTGTTGCTTCCTTTTTTAAAAGTAACTCTCTAGTTATCATGGTTGTGAAGAAAAACTTGAAAATGTGACAGATGTATAAACTTTAGGTTCAAAAGCTAGAAAGGAAGCAAACAACACTTTTTAACACATATTTTTCCTGCGATCTCACCATTTTTCCAGAGATCTCATTATCTGGGGGGCTTTCTATGATTTTGCAATGCTTATTAGTTGGCAGCGCAGAAAATGCAATGTGGGGTCGGCTGCTGAATGTTCTCATTTTGATAGAAAATTTCTAATCAACCCTAGTTTTCAGTGGGAATGAGGTTTTCAATGAGACCTTTTCATGCAATGTGTCTTTTTGAGAAGTGATTTAACATGAAAAATCCAGATTTTGTGCTGAAAGCAAGTAGCCCAAACCCCAAGCCTTTTAGCCTAAAACCAAAATACTTCTGTTCAGATGTCCCACCCGCAGTATCTCATAGGAATTGACGTTGGAAGCCCATTTCTTTCTATGGGCTGGGCTCTCCAGTAAGACAACTGCAATTTTCCCTCATCGTGAGGGGAGGCTGTGGCACTCCTTGCACGGGTAACCCCTCAGGAGCCTGCCTGATAGGAGAGAACAGAAGCATGAGGAATCCAAACACAACTCTCATGAAGCGGCACAGCCTCAGGAAAACATGTCACTTTTAGATACTGCACCAAGAAGTCAAACTTTTCAATAGAAACATGTTATTTTTCATTGTTATTTTTTCCATTCCTAAAATCCTCCAAACCTTTTTGAACCAGTTCTGTCTACCCTTCCTTTGAGAATCTGAGCCTCCAAAGGCAGGAATGTAATTCTTCTTTCACTGCACAGCAAGAGGCAAGACATCTAGAGAGAGCACACAGGGCTGGGAAGGGGGACAGCCTGTGAGAGCCACAGCCTAAAAAGAGCAATAAGAGACCTTTGTCTCCCTTCTGCTACCCCTGGGGCAGCTGGCACTGTGTTGCTTATGTGCATCAGGCCCTGATTAATGCTAGGTTGGCACTGGGGCTCCCGTATCCCTTAGTCCTTTAGGACAGCAGTGACCATACTGACTAAAGCTTAGCTAGCATTCAAGGCAACCCTCTTGTTAAAAACACAAATGGCAATCTCGCCCAATATGTATCCCCTTCGCAGGGTCCAGTCACAGGTGCAGTTGTGCTGTGCAGGATCCTCAGGGATGCAGACGTGTACACACACTGGAGGCACGGTGCTCCCTGGGGAGCATCTCCCTGTGATTTTACTCCACACCACATCTCCTGTGACCAGGCGGGAGCCCTGGGACTCAAAGGGAAACAGCTGCAGTGTCTGTCTCAGAGAGATGGCAATCGCTCCCGTCTCCATTCTCCTCCTGGGTCCCATCTGTAGGTTTGGAGGCCCATATTGCGGGGAGAAGAAGCAGCAGCAAGTGCTTACTCAGCTGCCTGGGTTCCGACATGAGCGGTGTGCCCCGGAGGTGACTCAGGCACACACAGGTCACGGGCACTCGGTGTATTTTCTTGTGGCTTCTGCCTGCCACGCTCTGGCAGGCGGCTCCCAACTGACAGCCTCTTGTTTTCTCCAACTGCCACGGAACCTCCCGTCCGGGGCCGCGGGCCGCCCCTGCCCGCCGGGCGCTGCCCCACCTCCCTCTCACCCCTGCCAAATGCCTACCCCGCTGCCTGTTTTACTCCCTCTCAGGTGTCTGCTCTGATCTGCCCCCAGTCTCATCTGCTCCCAGATGCTTCAGGTTTTCCCAAGGAAAGATTACTTTCCCTTCTCAAGATGTAGCCAGCCTAGGAAGGAAATGGCCTTCCTAATATACCATCTTCAGTGTTTCAACTCTCATGATTTTTGGTGTTGTTCTTAAAGTCTACACTTTGGGAATATGAAAAACTTAGCTCTTTCTTTTATATATGCTATTTAGATAGATAGATAGATAGATAGATAGATAGATAGATAGATAGATAGATAGATA
>JAGPOW010000304.1:97496564-97515432 GCA_030014935.1 Caiman crocodilus
TAGATAGATAGATAGATAGATAGATAGATAGATAGATAGATAGATAGATAGATATCTCAATCTATATAGCTATATCTATATATTGATATAGCTAGCTAGCTAGAGAAAAACAGCTCTTTCTTGTGTATGTGAAATCTTAGCTCTTTCTTTTATATATCTATATAGATATCTATACATATCTATATATCTAGACATATAGATTTCTATATAGATTTATAGATCTATCTATATAGATAGCTACAAAACAAAAGGAGGCTGCCATGTCTATATAGATCTATATGTCTATATAGATATAAAAGAAAGAACTAAATTTTTCACATAGAAAGAGCTAAGTTTTTCTATCTCTATCTATCTATAGATATCTATCTAGATATAGATATATAAAAGAAAGAGCTAAGTTTTTCACATTCCCAAAGCATAGACATTTTAAGAACAACAACAAACATCATGAGAGTTGCCTATACTGCATCTCTCTTCCCCTGTCAGACCCTTGCGTTCTCCCCAACAGAGAATAAAGATGTGGGTGTGGATCACACAAACAAGTAAAGAAGTTCTTCCTTATGTCCAGCCTGAATCAGTCGCAGAGGAGTTTGTGATCGTTGATCTTGTCATCCCTTGGGCGCGCTGGTGAACAGATGTTCCCCCAGATCCCGATGAACACCCCTAATAAACTTATAGGTGGCCACCACACAAATATATCTTTTATAACAAAACTGTCTAACACAGGCATGACCAAGATACGGTCCATGGAGCTGTGTCATAAGGCCCATGGGGCCACAGCAATTACTGCTGCTACTGTTTGTTCTGCTGATACATTTCTGGGCTAGTGGGAAGCCCTGCAGATCAGACGGCATGGCTCTGTGCATTAAATCCAGCCTGTACACTGGCCTCATGTACCAGATGCAGCCCACAGGCCAAGACAGTTGGGTACCACAGATCAAATACATTTTGTTTCATGAATCACTGCTAGTAACATTTTAAAGCTAACGTTATGATGCAGTATATTTGGATTATCTAATTTAATACCTTCTTGAACAGTGTCACCTTTCTGGCTTTGTGCACAGTTTAAATGGATCTTATTACTGGTTTAGTTGGACATGTTGATTGTTTCCTTTACTTTGCTGACCAGGCTGGTCGTCACATCCGCAGAGGCTCAGTACACAGTCACTAAGAAATAGACTTTGGGACCTTCTGCTTCAGCCATGCTTCTGCAGCTTGGTCTACCTCCTTGAAATGGCTGAGGCTAGCAGCCTCCCTTTGTTTTGTGGAGAAGGGGAGGCTCTTCACTAGAAATCTCATCCTGCCTCACAAAAAAACATGGGGTGGAAGGTGCTGCTAATGAGTGTGCTCAAATGAAGGAGACAACACACTTGCCAGAGCTCATGTTTGGCTGGAGGTTAGTCTATGTTGGCCATTTGCCTCATACATCCCTGGTAATAGTATCAGTGCAGGAAGGGGTAGATTTCGGGAAAGAAAGAAGCATGACCTGAGCAACTGGATGGAATTTGCAGGTTCAGAGAGCATAAAAGTTGCTGCCTGAGCACATTTAATTTACTCTGAGAAACTTCAAACCCGCTGCCTACCTCTAAAGAATAGATAATGCAAGCTAAATTGTTTGTTACATAACAACAACCCCTCAAATCAGGATCTCACTATTTGTTTTCTAATCCTTAGATTCTGACAGGGTATCTTAGACATCCTGCTACTCCACCATGTTTATCAACATTTTTAAGCCTCCCAATTCTTAATATACAGGGATGCTGTTTTAACAAGAAGCTGCTGTTGCTCCCCTTAATTTCATGGGACTAGGTTTGAAATTATATGTCAAATATATGAAATTATGTGTCTTGTTCATTTGTTTTTAAATAGGAAATAAATATATTAACTTTGTTACGTTTTTCAATTCTTAAAAATAAGATGTATTATTGCTTAAGGAAGTCTTCCCCAACCAATGTGCCACAGCACAAAATTGTGCCATCAGAAATGAACAGGTGTGCTGCCGAATTTTGCCACAGCAATGAGCTACAATGAGCTCCAACAGGTTTGAGGATGGGGAATGCCTTAACAGGTATGCTGCAGAAAATTGTCATTAGTGTAAGTGTGCCTTGGACTGGCAAAGGTTGGGAAACACTGGCGTAAGGAATTATAGTTAAAAAGTAAAGAATTTATGAAGGTGAATGAACAATTTCATGTGGAGACAGTATTCATAAGTAATTACAGTTCTATTATTTAGGAATTGAAAGAACCATTTAATAAAAAATAAAACACACAAAATCCACCCTCACAAAGGTATTCAATGAGGGTTAAAAGAAAACAATTTTCAAATGTGCTCAAAAGTGCCATCTAGTGGTAACTAGGGTGCATGCTTAATTATATACTGGAAGCATAAAACTGAGAAACTGGAGGAAAAGTTCATACATAGCAATACTTTATTCTTGGTATGTGACTTGGTCTGATTATCAAGGAGGCCTGATTATGAGCATATTGAAAAAAGATTAATATTATATGGGAAATGAGATTCTATGTAGTAAGGTTATATCTTTTTTTCTGCAGAAAAATCCAACTGTTCTGTTCATGGATGAGTGGAAGAGTATAATTATAATTATATAATAATAACTATGATTGTATAATAATAATAATACATATATAGAAGATTTATAGCAGACTGGTATGTTCTTGTGATCTATCTGAAATCACCACCTATGCTTAGGCCCACAACACCATGGCTACCAGTCAGTTATGCCATCTTGTTGTTCTTATCTTTCCTTTCACACAATCATTTGTTAAACAATGTTTCCTTCTTGGGTTCATATTCTGTGATAATCATCCATACCTATGGTGCCTTGCATAACAAAGTCAGAATGCAACTAGAAATCTTTGGGCAGTACCTACGTTTATATTATTACTTTCCCCATGTTGTTTTAAGAAAGAAAAGAGGGGGATTAATACTGGAATAGTAAAGTAGCAAAGAAGTAGGCTAACGGATAGATTACAGTTTGCTAGCTATATTGAAAGGACAGTTATCCAGATGGAGAGAAGTGTCTAGTGTGCTCCATGGGGATTGTTTTATGGGAAATCCTATTTAATATTTTCTAAGTGACCTTGGTACAAGACCAGGTGCCCAATGTTTTGGGCATTTGCTGCTGCCAGTACTGTAAAGGACTGAATTATTATATAAGAAAAAAATAGATGACCTTGAGTAATAGGAATAGTATGAAGTGTGAGGCCCTGTCCCGTAGGACTAGTAGCAAGAACTTTATTTGCTCTGGGGTCATTATTTGGAGGCAACAGAGAAGTAGGATCAGGGTGTATTGGCCATGTGTAAGATGACTATGAACTTTCAATGTGATGCATCTATGAAAAGAGCACTAATGTGGTTCTAGGATGCCTAGCTGTAAATTGGTATGTGGTTATTTGGGCTGGGGAACCAAAGGTCCCTATATTACTGGCCACATCCCTTAAAAACTGATGTGCCCCAGCCATTCTAGCTTAAATGGACTTTGCCTTTCCCTTTTTTGTTTTTTTGTTTTGTTTTTTCATTAACACTCCCTCCAAATGAAAATAGTCTGAGTTTCAAATCTTAAGTGGCAGTATATTTCATTTGAGGCTAACCCTCTGAAGAGCTTTTGGTACATCCCAAACAGCTCTGATATTAAAAGGTGTCAGTGTTGGCACCAAATTTCAATCCCTTCTCATGGAGCTGGCTTCTGCGTACTCCTCCACCTGCTTCTGACAAGCAAGTCAGCAAGCCAACCCCACCTGTGAGTGGCACTGCGTGGCCAGCTCTCCCTCCTCTTGACTCCCAAAGGACACCTCATATCCCTGCACCATGAGGACAGCATAAGGTTGACATGGTTCAATTTCCTAGAAAGCAGATGTAGCTGTAGTGGTGTGGAGCCAGCAACATTCTGATAGGAAAGAGAGAAGCTGTTGAAGGATTGGTTACCTGTGACAGTCAAGGTAGTGCTGAGAAGTAAATTGTCTAGCAATGATTTGTGATATATTATATACCTATAGATATTTCTATTATCTTGCACAGCTGGTTGTAACTTTGCTGATAGCATAAAACATGCCATTTTCATTTGCCACAGAACTTCCTTTGCAGCTATTTTCTCTTATTACACTAGAATCCTCATTTCTCTTTGAACCTTAACCCTGCTAACATTAAAGAAATTTGGATTTGGGGCTTGGGGCTGAGAGCCAAACCCTGTGATTTTGTGGCCTACTATCGTACAGTATATTACAGTAAAGACTGATAAATAAACCTTCTTTTTGAAAAGACAGAAATGTTTGAAGAGGAGCTAGAAAAACTGTGTTCCAGGAGTGTTTGCTATAATACAGTCTAGTCTTTTAACCATTCTCATGTCTCTTCTCTGAACACTTAAGTTATCATCATCATTCCTGAATTGTTAGCACCAGAATTGGGCCCTAATGCCAAATATAGAGGTAATATAACCTCATATAATCTCCCTACTTCTACTCAGGACTCCTTTGTTTGCCTATCTAAAGAACACATTAACCAGGACATTACACTGGGACCTCACAGTCAGTCAATTATCCATCTTATCCAAATATTTTTCAGTATCCTGAGAAGCAGTGACAGGTCCCCACCCTGAAAGTGTGGCCTACATTCTTGAACCTACATCCATTAAAGGATTAGGTATTGCAACATTCAGGGCATGTCTACACTGTGCTTTAAAGCTTTATGTAAAAAACTGTTACGTTATGCTAATGCTTAGTAAAATAGTCTACTGTACATTAAATGTCACTAAAAAAGCATGCAAATGTATTGAAGGTACTACATTTAACACACATTAGAAAAGGCACATTAATGAACATGTAGACTTGCCCTTGGTGTTGTGGCACCTACCTCATATGTGCCTACTGACCTAAATAAACCTACAGCCTAGGACTGGTTTACTATACTTCCCATACAGGGCCTGGGGAGAGTTAGGTGACTAAAAATAGAATGCATACTGTGCCCTTGTGCTTCATGCCATCAGTTTCTTTTGTCAAAACCTCAGGAAAATCTAGCACATTTATTGTCCCCCAAAAAGTGTATTACATGTTAGTAGTGTTTACCTATGCAGTACAAAATTCATCATTAACTATTTAATTCTTCCAACACCCTCCACAATTCTATCTAATTCCATTGGGGAACAGATAGGCTGTAGTTTGCCAACAGCACACGGTAACATGACAGACTTTGAGGATTAGAAGTTGGGTGTGTTCTCATATCCTTCATCCCGTCTTCCTGTTTGCAGAAGGGCCCAGAGCAATTTAGCCATGGATATACCAGATCCAGCAGTTCGGTTGGCCTATTTCTTTAAGCACCTGAGCAGACCTTTCAAAGTCAGTGGGATTCAAGCAAATGCTTTTGCTAGATGGACACCTGAATTTACAATAACCAGTTCAGTATCTACATCAGGCATCTCTGAACATACTAGCAATCAGAGTTAAGCTTGCTATTTTGGTGGGACAACCTTCTCTACTACAACTGATTAACATACATCAAGATGACAAAGGTATGGGTAGTGGGCTGGATCTAGCCTGCAGTGTCATGGCATCAGGCCCACAGGGCTCGAAATTTTGCAGTGGGACTAGCAACAACAATGTTAATTGCCATGGCTCCCTAAACCATGGCAGCACCTGTTCACACCATTTCCTAATTTCCAGCCCAGAGGCAGCCCTGCAGGCTGGATGACATGGTTTCCCACTCGATCTGGCCTACAGACCCACTTCATGCTCTAGATGCAGCCTGTGGGGATTCTCATGCCACTCATCTGTCCTGCAGGGCCACATGATTTTGACATTTCTTATGCACAAGACGATCACAGCACTCTATAAAGGACTGACCTGAAGAGTTCAGGGAGGTTTAGAAAGATTATTCTGGAGATGCACCTTACTCCTAATTTAAACTTTTTGCATTAAAACCATAGGCATTTGGGATCTCCAAGATATTAACAGATGAAATGTCTTGATGTTATATATTAAAGGAAGTCCTGCTGTGCTTCCAAACTTGTTTGATTGCTTTTGAGAATCAGGCTGTAACATACAAACAATACAAGAACTTTGTGTTATGACAGGGATTAAAATCAAAGTCTTCAAGACTTTCTTCTGGCATTCTCTGATTCTCCACCGGCAAACCATTTTCTCATTCACTAGATTCTTCCCATTTTAGATGCATTTGTTTCTCATTTTAGCCTTCTGTAACATTTTCCTTCTAACTTCTTTTAATCGTTATTATTTGGAACCTCCCTACTTTCTATTTTATTTTAAAATCTACATCTATTTAAGCTAGAAATTTTAATAGGGCTAACTCCGTTTGTAAATTGATGGCATTGTTTACACCTCCAATTTTGCAACAGAGCCAAGGTTCATAGCAAGAGATTAAAATGTATATTTTTATAAGTATGGATCCCAAGAACGTACAAATAGGGCCAAAAACAAGTCCTCCTCAGTTTGTGTGTGTAAGAATATGCTTCTAATATGTCTGCTAAAGATTTTTAAAGTGTTTCAGAAAATCGAACACAGCTTCTTCAGGCTCTCACAGTTTGATTTCTAGAGCTGTTGTTAGAAATGCACATATACCAACCATAGAAATAAATACCCTTGCACATGCTACTAATAATGGGCTATTGGCATTATTTTCACTTAAACATCCTAAAGCCTTAATTTAATACAACTTTACAATTGTTTTCCCCGTCTTTCCTGCAACCTCTCTTGCCCCACCTCAAACCCTTTTGAGGCAGGGCAAACAGGCACCTGCAGGAATGAAAAAATGTTCCATGCACTGCAAGTTGGCAGCGCAGGGAGAAAATTAGACCCCTGGATATCCAGGGGTCTAAAAAAACCAAAACTGAAAAAAACAGCAGGGCATGGTTCTGGGTATAGTGGCCTGCTTTTGAACCATCAAAGCTTGTCCCCCTGGCCCTAACTGGCCAGGAGGTCAGCCACAGCCAGCTGGGTCCAAGGTGCCAGCTCTGAGCAGGCAGACCCTTCCAAACCCTGCCCTGCCCAGCCCTGCCCAGCCCAGCCCCAGCCCCCTAAGCCCCCTCCCCCCATAGTTTAAAAAAACAAAACAAACCCCCCCCCCGGCACTTCCCAGCAGTTGGAGCTGTCGTCTGGCTGACTGGGGCCCCACCCACACAGTGCCAGGCAGAGGGACAGCCCCAGCAACTCCAGCCAGGGCCCTGCTGCCCCCCCCATTGCCCTGTGCTGCCCAGAGGGCCTCTGCCAGAAGGCCCTGAAGTCCCTTCCCATCCCTGCTTCTAAGTAGAGGCTTTTTTCCCACTTTTTCTCTTTTTTTTTTTCTTAAAGTGACAGTGCCTGGGGTTGTGGAGGTAGCCATGGAGGCCTGGGGGTGCAAGTTGGAGGGTGAGGCTGGGTGGGCAGCCATTGGGGGCTGCAGCAGCTGGTGGGGAATGGGGCCAGGTGGAGCAGCAATCAGGGCTGGGGTAGAGCATATAGGCCTTTCATGGGCAGGTGGTAGCCCCTGTAGGAGCCATTTGGCCCCTGTTGGGGGGCCATAACCCCTCCTTGGGGGGGCATTGCCCCTGTGGGAGGGCAGCAGAATATATATTCATGAATTCATGAGACGTATTTAGAGTTCACTTAATTATTATGATAAGAGACATGCTTTAACTCTGTAGATATATCTATAAAACATTGTCCAACTGATTGCTGTCTCTGTCTCACTCTCTCTCTCTCTTTATAGTGGTCTTTTGTTTTACTTACGGAGGAACATGGATTTCGGGGTATTTTACATAGTGACTTTGGGATTTTTTGTATCAGGGATTTTTCAGTTTTCCAATAGGGAACACCAGAATTCCTGCTAGGACCCTGCCTGCTCAGAGGTGGCACTTTGGACCCAGCTGGCTGTGGCTGACCTCCTGGCCAGTTGGAGCCAGGAGGACAGGCTTTGACAGTTCAAAGCAGGCCACCACACCAAGAACATCTTTCAGGCAATAGCTGCCCAGATGGCCAGGCAGAGGGCACACATGACAGTAGTGCTGCACATAAGCCAATCCTGCAGCCACTGCCCACCAGCAGGTGGCCCAGAAAGGCAGATGACTACTGGCTGTGCAGTCCCCATCTGGGTCTGGCAGGTGCATAGCAGGTCACAGCCAGGCAGCAGCCCCCACTGCCAGACCCCTGCACTGGGTAGAGGGTGCAGGGAGCTCTCAGGGCTGCTTCAACTAGCACAACTAGCACAAAGGATAGTGTCCCCACATACCAATTGGCTGGGCTTCAGAAGCTCCTGAGAGCAAGTAGCCCTGAACTACTTGCCAGGGCAGCTTTTTATACTGCGGGGGACAGCACAGGTGCTGGCCTTGTGCTCTAGGTCCTCCTGGCTGCAGATCCGGGAGGAGCCAGGCAGGGTTATTTTGCCCCAAGTGGCACAATTTGCTCCACAACAAAGTACATGTCCAAGCACGTGCACTGAGGCAAAAAGCATGTCCCAGCTTAAATTTGCACCACTTTTATTTGAGCTGCTGCAAGTGCATGTGCTTGCATGTGTGGACATGCCCTAGAGGTTTGTTTGTTAGTGAATCATCCTTTTATAGTAAGTATTCTAACATCAGATTCAAAGGAGCATTTGGGAATTTTATAACATTGGTCAGGTCTACGTTTTCAAATGTAACTATTGTTTTTTGGCACACAACTAAAAGAACCATGAAGATGCTTAGTTTTCAGACTGCTGAATATCCATCCTCTGAGAAATCAGGACCACCTGACCTTGATTCCTAGAAAAATCATGGAGCGGGTGGCCAGGGAATCTGTTGTGAGATACCTGGAGGAGAACAAGGTGATCAGAAATGGCCAGCATGGATTCACCAAAAGCAAGTCATGCCTGACCAACCTGATCTCCTTTGATAAAGTGACAGCCTCTATGAATGGGTGGGGAGAGCAGTGGATGTGATATGCTTTGACTTTTGGAAGGTTTTTGATGCTGCCTTCCACCACATTCTCATTAGGAAGCTAAGGAAGTACAGACACCACAAATGAAAATACTGGGGCTGTCTACACAAGATGTTTTACAACTCAGTAAATTAACTGACTTCATAAAGTGTCACCATCCACATGTACAGGCACTTACTGTTCAGAAAATCAGTTTACTGCATGGTTAGGTTGCTACCTGCAAATGCTTGACCTTTACTTCAAGGTAGAGCAACAGAAAATTGAATGACATCAGATGAAGACAAAATGAGGAATCTTTGGGGAAAAAAAAAGATTGCTGCTCTTAGTTTCCTTTTTTAAACTTATTAGAAAGTTGCAATTCTCTGATCATGGGTGACTGGTGCCTCCTGAGTTGTGGGGGAGAGGGCATGTGTCCCCTTCCCACCAGCAGAGTACAGGAGGAAAGACTCAGGCATTAGAGTAGGCTGGGGTGTGGAAAGCATCAGCTCCAGCACCTGGGGCTTCCCTCCTGTGCCCCATGAGTGTGGGGAGTGCTGGAGGAAAAAAACGGCCTGCACTTGTTGCTGTGACATACAGTGATGGCCAGAGCCAGGCACCAGTGCCCCCACCTGCTTCTGTGCCATGGGGGAAATGTGAGAGGGGTCCCCACATCCCTCCCACCCTCCCTTACACCCCACAAACCACACACACAGATACAAACATCCCCTCCCCCCAGTGTTGCTTTCACTGACTACAGGAGAGGACAGTGTGTTTCAGAGCCACACAGCCACACAACCCCCCACAACATATCCTATGCCCCCCACGCAGCCACACCCCATCACAAACTACCCTCCCACACACCCACATACCCCCTAAACACTCCACACCCCAGCATACAAACCCCACCACACACATAACCACAGCACCCCACGCCATAAAAGGCTAAGAACTTATTTTTGAGTTATTATGCAACCACCTTGATATACAGTACACAAACACAAGTCATGACAAAAATATTTTTTGTAATAAATTAAAGTATAGTAGGTGTTTGACTTTTAGTGTATGATTTGTCTTTTTTCTGGTTCTAAGATGGCAGCCCCACTCCCAAAAGGAGCATTTCCAGGGGGCAAGGGGAAAGACTTCTTGTGGCAAAGGTCAGGGGTTAGGGGTGGAACTTCCAAGATGGCAACTCGGATGGAGTTCCTGTCAAGGGGTGGGGCTACCCATGTGGCTCATGCCAGCTCATCAAAACTTGTTCAGTGGCCCTCCACCCAAAATAATTGCCTGCCTCTGACCTGGGATTACAAGCAGTGGTGGGAGTCCTTTTGTATGACCTGGGCCATTTTCCAGGACCTCCTGAAGCAGCTCTGCCCCCCCCTGGAGTGGGAGGATACCACTATGTGGTGATCCCTCCCTGGAGACACCCAGCTGAACATTGGCCTGTTCAAGCTGGCTATACCTGCAAGCCTCTGGTGCATCAGCCACCTCTTCAGCCTTGGCAGGGTGAGTCCTAGGAAGACTGTCCTGGTGGTGTGTGGTGCCCTCCATATACATGACCAACTGGAGGTGGTGATTGGGTTCCTCACCCTGGGCTTCCCCCAGTGCACTGGGACCCTGAATGGGACTCACATCCCCATAACCTGCCCACCCCATGGTAACTGCCCCTACTACAGCCACCAGGGTTCCACTCCATTGTGCTCCAAGCTGTCATCAACCACCATAGTGCCATCACCAACTTGAGTGCTAGCTGGGTGGGCAGTGCCCACAATGCCCACATTCCAGAACTCCACCCTGCTAGCCCTAGTGGAGAGAGAGCACTTCACACCAGGGGTGCCAGACCTTCAGCTGGGCACACTGATGGTCCCACCCCTCCTCACTGGGGACCCTGCCTACTTGTTCCTTCCCTGGCTCGTGTGGCCCTACACTAGCCACCTGGACCCCCTCCAGAAACACTTCAACCAGTGCCTGGGCTGGACCCACACACTTGTGGAGTGTGTCTTCAGCCAGCTCAAGGGACACTGGTGCACCCTCACCACTCATCTTGAGGTCACAGACCCTAACATCCCCCAAGTATTCATTGCAGCCTGAGTGCTGCATAACATCTGCAAGGCCCACAATGAACTGTTTCACAACGCCTGAGAAAAGGAGGCACAGTGGGTAGAGGATGTCTGGTACCAGGAATCCCAGCTGTGGCAGCAGCAACAGCAGTGGTCCCCCTCCACTGAGACCCTGGGCAAGCCACTCACCCAACAGCGGGCACCAGGGTATCAGGTGCAAGAGGCACTGTATGACCACCTGCTTCTGCACTCCCTTCTGTAGCCCACATGGACAGCCACCCACAGGCCCCACCATCCCACCATGCACCCCAGCACCACTATCACTGTAGATAGTTCTCTGAGAAGTAATTTATTTTCCTGCACAGGCACAGACCCTCCTCTTCCCTCCCTCCTTAACAACAAATCCTGCCCCCTCATCCTACCCCACACTAGACCCTATCCTGCCTCCCCACACAGCTTCTGCCCCTCTTCCCTCTCCACAGAGCCCCTCCCAGGGTGGGGGGCTGGGGCAGAGGCTCCTGGCTGTTGGGGCCACCACTGCACCTCAGCCCAGGCCCATGATGGGGTCTGTTGCTGGGCAGCAGATGCCTGCCAGGAGGCAGGCAGGACTGTGGCTGGGGGCAGAGCAGCAGAAAGCATGAAAGCACCCACCAGGGCCAGGACATTGTCCAACACCTGGCAGACTTCCCCCATAGTCTCCACTGCCCTAACCACTAGGGCAGCTTGGCATTCCTGGGCTTCCAGGTGCTTCTCCTCAATTGTCAGGAGTCTGTCCTGGAACTCCTGGTCTGTCTAGTCCCTCCACCAGTCTCTCTACTCCTCATGTCAGTCCCTCACCTCTTCATACTGATCCCTCACCTTCTTGCAGGCATCCTTCTCCCACTTGTGGGCAACATCCTCCTATCTCCAGGCCGGTGAGTCTGTCAGGTGCTTTTAGGCCACCATGACCAGCTGGTAGATCAGCACCCAGGTCCAGTCCTGCTTTCTGCACTGCCAAAGCCAATGCATCGACAGGGCCCCAGCTGAGGCTAGCAGTGTCCCTGACTAGAGGTGCCCTGATATATCAGTCCATATTGTATCAGTGCCAATAAAAAGAAAATTGAAGTTACTGGCAATTGGCTTGTTTTGGCCTATGTCACCAATAAATACTACTTGTGTGCATACAACCCAAGCATGCACACAACCAGGAATGCAGCCCAGCAACTTGAAGAGCAGCATTGGGCCAGTAATTCTGTGGGGAGAAGGGGAGAGAGGGGAGAGAAGGGTTGGGAGGCGGGGCAGAGAAGGGAAGGAGTGGGACAAGGGTAGGGGCAGTGGCAGGGGCAGGTGTTGGTGTTGCCCAGTTGGGGCAGGACACAAGTAGGAACCACAGGTGGCTCATCCAGGGTGTGCAGGAGGGTGGGTCCTCACTGCTGTGTGCTCTCCCAGGGTGGTCTAGGGGGCATGTCCCACCTGGATTTGTACACAAGACAAGGGTGGGCTGTCTGCTGTGGGCTGAGGACAGAGGCTGCACAAGCCTCTTCCCAGCTGGGGGCTGCACTCTGGATGGGAGGAGCAGTGCTGGGAGAAGAGGCTATGGGGGGAGTGCGATGGCAAATTCTGGGATGTCTTTAGCCCCCCCGCCCAGTGCCACTGCCATCTGCCCCATCTTTCCCCTGCCCACTCATGCTGAGTACAGCCCTGGCCCAGCCCCTGCCAGGAAGGGACCAGTGCAGCCCTAGCCCCAAGCCCACAGCCCTGCCCCCAAATCTAGGGGGCACATGCCCTTCATGCCCCCCAAGGGTGTGAGCAGCAGTGGGGAGCACCTCTATGTCCCCCCCATTGCCTCCACTCAAGCCACTCATGGTTCCACCCTGCACCCTGCCCTGTCCCAGTTGGGCAGTGCCTGCCACTGCCCCAGCCCCACCCCCTCCCCTACTGTGGGAGCCTCAATCTGCCCCACCAGGCCTCTTCTCCCACTGTCCCTTCTCCCCCCAAAAACTTACTGGCCAGATGCCGTTCTCCAAGCTGCTGGGCTGCATATCAGCAATCAGATTGGTATCAGCTGATATAGCTTGTTAATAATTGGCCACCGATATCAGCCAAAAAAATCTTTTTTGATGCACTCCAAACCCTGACAGAGCTTTCCAGCTGCCAACCGGTGCCTCTTTCCCTGATGTGCAGCTGCAAGTCCTACAGAGCCAAGAGAAAGAGCTTTTTTGTGCATGTTTGCAACATTTCTGAGATAAGATACTCTGTACCAGGGGCTTGTGTACTGCCTGGCCTCAGATCAGGGTTTATGCATGTATGGGTCAGCCAGCCCCAGTCCAGGTGGCTGTTGGCTGAGCCCCCATCCCTGTTTACTCAGCAGAGGCAGGCAGGCCTCTGGGTGCTGGTTGTAGGCAGCCTGCCTCCTCTGTCCCATACCCAGGCTAGGACAGGCCTGGCTCCTGGTAGCACCTGCTGCCAAGGCTCCAGAGTTACTCCCCCATCCTTCTCCACCTGCAGGCCAGCCTGTCTCTTGTGCTGCTGACAACCCCATGTTGCCCCCTCCCCATCCCAGGCAAGGGGCTCCTGGTCAACAGGGATGCAGAGCTGCTGACACCCCTGCCCTCCCCAAGGGGGCCTCTCCAGAGAGGTGCCCAAGGGTCAGCCCCTTCCGATGGGCTGAAGGGCCCTCCCCTGTTGATGCATCACCATGGGTGCCGGGCCACAGTGGAGGCTCGGGCAGGCCACTCATGCTTAAGTAGAAGGCATGCCTGTGGCCAGGGCCCTGGGGCATGAGGATGTCATCCAGCTGCCACATAAAGGGCATGGACTTCTGGCAGTCCCTGACCTGGAGTTGTGATCCGTGATGTTGACCCACTGTGCCCACAAGACCTTGACCTTTATGCAGCACTGACACGTTGACCAGTTGTGCCGGCGCCCCTGCATGTAGCCTGACAGGCACACATAAATGCTGGCATTGGAATGCTTGCTCCACGCAAACTAGCTGAGGACCTTGGCCTCTTCCCACAGTGTGACAAGATCTGTGGTCTCCTCCTGGGACCAGGTATTGCCCTAAGACACAGTGTGTGGCATCGGGAAGGATGCTTCAATTGCTCACAGGGCCTCCACATGGCAGTCCCAGTGCTGGCAGGCCTAGGCATGCAGTACCCAGCACAGAGGCACAGCAGGCGCATGGCAAGGCTGTGCCAGGTACCATCAGTGAGGTTTGGGCAGGCTGCTGCAAATGGCCTTGGGCCAGCTGGAGCAGGATTTGGTGGTTAGAGGCTGGTTGCAGGTGGCTCAGGGTGCTGCCAGACCTGGCAAGTGTCTGCGTCACCCAGCACAGCATGAAAGTGCAGGTCTGGCAGCCATGCAGCACCACTGTGCCAGGGAGCAGTGCCAGGTTGCAGGCAGGCTGCTGTGTCTGGCCTGGGGCCTCTGCAAGGACATACTGTGGCCAGAGGCTGGCTGCATGTATTCCAGGGCCCCAGTGCCCCTGCAGGCTTTTAAGGGCATCCAGCTGCCACATAAAGACTGGTGCAGATGAAGAACCACTGTAGCTCTGGGGCTGGAGAAGCTCCTAGCCTCAGGGACTTGGAGCTAAGCTACAGGTGGCTTCCCTTGTGGTAAGGCTGACCACAAGGGAAATTTTCTCCAGTCAGCATCTACAGGTACACAGTAACTAATTGCAAGTAAATCTGCATGCATAGACTGTGATGCTTACTGCTCAGTAGTTTGCTCCAATTGTGAGTAAAGCATCTCGTGTAGACACATCCACTGTGGCTGTGGTTAGTAAACCCTGCAATCCAGCTATGGAATAATTGTGGTAAAAGAAGACTCAGAGAGGTAGCTAGCCATGCTAGTCTGAAGTCAGGTAGAAGGCAGTGTAGATATGTATTGTATAGGCTAACTAAACAAGACAAACAGAGAGGATAAGCTTACATGATCTCAAGCTCACTTCATGAGCCAATGTCTGATGGGATAGCACTTGGTCTTTTTTTTCTTGACACACAAGATTGAAGCCCTAGAGCTCAGAATACCTTTGTTATTTTCCACATCCAAAGAAAACCAATGTAAAGCAAATAGATTTGTAAGGTCTTCCTGATTTTTTTCATTGGTCTGGGAATGTCTCTTGAGAGACATGAAAGGAGAACAAAGAAACTAAAGCTGAAGAAATCAGTAATACTTCTCAGGGCCATTTGGTTTGTTCCTTTGCTTTTAACTGTCACTAATCATTATAAATTATTTCCCCAGAGGTTGAGATTTGTTGTGCAGCTGCTCTCTGCCAATGGATCTTTGGAGATGGTGTTACTGTAACCCTCTTTTCAGGTGAATTCATGGCAAGATCACTGTGATAGCCTATTTGATCTCTTTTATAATCAGGCCAAGTAGCCATGCATGAATAAGAATGCATCTTTTTGCAAGCAGCCCCTCTCAATTTAAACTATTTCAGTGATGGAAAATCCAGTATTCCTGATAAGTTGTTCCACAAGTTATCTCCCTCACTCTCACTATAGTTGTGGGAGCAGATATACTTATAGGATGAGTTCTCCTTCTGAGCTTTGGAAATGGGAAAATAAGATCTTGAGAGCAGCAATCACCCAAGACACAAGATCAGGCTCCCACATATCCCCTACTCTGGCTTATTTCTGGACCTAGACCTGAGCAGAGTACCGCAAGTTCCTTCCAAGGATGCTGCAGGGTGTTGTGCAATATTAGTACTGTTAGGTGTGCAAACACCTACACATGATTCACAACTTAGATTTCAAATAGAAATCCATAGCGTTAAAAACATTTTGATCTGGTCTGGTCTTTCTGAGTTCTTTATGACAGTAGGAGTGCTCTAGAGGTGTTGGTTATAGCTGTGTTGGTATAAGGACATAGGCAGACAATGTTCTTTCAATAAATCCAATATCTTTTATTAGGCTGACTAAAATAGTTGGAAAAATTCTTCTTTGCAAGCTTTTGGATACAAACACCCTTTTTCAGGCAGATGCTTCCTCTGCCTGAAGAAGGGTGTTTGTACCCAAAAGCTTGCAAGGAACTTTTTCAATTATTTTGGTTGGTCTAATAAAAGATATTGGATTTATTGAAAGAACCTGGGCTGCCTATGAGTGCATTTTTCTGTAGGCAAAAAATGGGCGAAAAAGCTGGTATTTTCCAAGAGGTGTTTTGAATCTAACATGAAGAGCCTTGAGTCTAAAACAACTAAGACCTACTGATCTAAGCTGTAAACTGTAGATGGTAGCAAAACTAAACTAGGGAAACCTAAATACAGGTCTCAGCCATCTTCTGGTTCACCTTAGTACATCCACTAGATGTCACTGTAGTACCAGAGAAATATGAGAATCTGCTTATACTTGGATGAATTTGCAATGAGAAATATACCACACAGCCCTATTAAAATGAGCAAGTCAGATTTCATCCTGTTATAATGTCACTGAAGTTATGCCAAGGATGAATTTGGCCCACTAAATGAACTAATGAAAGGATTCATAGTCAAGCATTTTTCTAAGTCAGTTCTCCTGATGCTATTCCAGAGTTGAAGCCAATCCTGCCCTCAGTTATCCCATAGCATTCCCCTTAAATTAACAAATTGGCCTGCCTCATGACATATTACTTAAAGGTTTGAATAATTTTTCATTCATTAATTGCATTTTAATTGAACTTTCTATTACTATTATGAATTTTATTCACCACCATGCCAGGATCATGACAGCTGAGCATATGGAAAAATGAATAGCGAGTAACACAATAACCTGCCAGCAATGGAAAGCATAAGCAACTGTCTGCCCCATTGCCTATTTCAATCCATTCTGAAAAAAATTCACTTCAGCTGTAAGCAGCAGTTAAACAAATGCTTGGCCAAAGAGCTGTGCTTTGTACTGTGAGCTGAAAAATCAATGCCTGAGCCACTAGAGGGGGACCAGTTTCATAGCCAGAGACTCAGTTTTGAAAAAAACCCTCTCTCTAGTCCTTTGGTGTGATCTCTTACAGCTTTCCAAAATTGTCCTGGGGTAGGGGTGAGTCAAGGATCAGGGAGTCCCGATTCACTTGGTAAATCAAGGGGAGATTGGATGCAACCGGTATTCTGAACCTGAGTGTCAAGATTGTAAAATAATGATGATCAAAAATATTGCTTTTGATACAGAGTGGGATCCTGGTTAGCTTAAGCATAATAAGAAATAGGCAGCTGCTGCTTCTTTCACAAGAGCAAAAGCAATAGCAAGTATTTATGTCCCTAGCCCCTAACTAGCTACACAGGCTGCTCAACATTCCCATTAAGTTACTCATTCTCCTTCAAGTGCTCCTCCACCATGGGTCTGCATGCACCTCAGGCACTTGAGCACGGAGAATTCTTTACCTAACAGTCCCTAGGAAGCACGCACATGACCTGCCTCCCCTTGTGCGCTGCACCAAGGATGTAAAGGTTGTCCTGTTCTTCAGCTCCCTACAGCCTCCTTGGCTAAAGACAGAGCTTCTGCAGTCTGTTTCCCAACAATATGCTTGGCTTACAGCCATTCTTTGAGATCCTCCCTTTTTTCTTCTTCTCTTCAAACCATTTTAATTAACTTTTTCTAATTGTTCATTTGGTCTGCATGACATTTCAGCAAGACCCAAGGCTCCTTTGTCCTTCTCTAACTGGTGTCTTTAGCCAATGCAAGCTCCGTTCCTACCATTCTTTATCCCCCTCATTCTTACCAGGCCTATCCTTCAACTATTGTCATGGCTTCCCACAGGTGGCCAGGTTTCAAGACATATCCCTCTGCTGAAAACTACCATGGAGGGGGAGCTAAATGCCTTCCACACATGTTGACCCCAGCCTCCCCTACCCCTACCCAGGCAATTTGATGCATGCTGAAGTGCACATGCAGGGGCATGCAATGGGGTACAAGTCAGTGGCACAATTTGCTGGTTATACCTCTATGACTATACCTCATGTTCAGACAAGCGGGAACATGCGTTTCCCTGGGGATAAGTTTCCCTTTGTGCTGCTGCTGCTTGTCCCCAGGGAACACCCATGCCTCACACGCTCTATTGTGCAGCAGGTTACCCTGGGTAGGGTAGGGGAGGCTGGGGCTAGCAACTGTCAGCAGCTATACCTGGGCTTCAGGGGAGCCTCAGGGATCTTCAGCTGCAGCAGTTCTGCAGGAGGGAGCCTGGCCAGCAGCCAGAGCATGGCTCCATCCAATCAGGCTCTAGTACTGAGGGGTGCACTGCCGCCACATGCACCACCCCTTTTTTTTGGGCGTGGGGTTTTTTTGGCCCTGGAATCTCCTGGGTTCAAGAAAACCCTGTGCACTGCCAAGTAGCAGCATGGGGAACACCTGCATGCGCAGTGTGTGGCACCATAAATGGATCTGTGATGCCACATACCACACATCTGCACTCGTCTGGATGCAGCCAAAAGCATACATCAGGACTCACCTATAACAGTTAAGTGACTTCCCCATGCTGCCACACACAGCAGGTAAGTAGCAGAGCCAGGACTAGAATCCAGCCTCCTTCATCCTTAAATTGTAGTGTCTCAAGATGTTCACACTGCAAAACCTCCTATTACAGTTAGTAACATTTGACACTTTTGTGAACCATCTCAAAAGACAAGAAAAGCCTGAAGAGCCAAGTGATATGAATTTATCTTTTCATGCATGCAGATCCTCCTCTCAGGTTAAGTAATTATACTGTGGGACTGTGTGAAGCAGCTAATAGAGTCTCTGCTCCATTTTCCATCTGTTCTGTGGCCAAAGAATTTCACTTTACATTGTTTCCTGTCACTGGCACAGAATTCATTTTTAATTATAATAGTTACCCTGATTAGCTTTAGGAAATATAAGAAACAAGAGGCTGTGGTGGGAGAAAACTCCCTGGGGTTCATTGTCTAGCTGCATAGGAACCAGACAACACGGGTAAAGTTTTACTGCAGTATATTTGCTCGAGCAATG